>VWPW01019440.1:43696-121540 GCA_013389825.1 Crypturellus undulatus | reverse complement strand
CGCATCGATGCGCGCCCCGCCGCGGCCAACCGCCGCCGCGCGGCCGTTAACGGTCGCCGCCGCCCGCCGCTGCCCCCTGAACGGCGCAGGGCCGGGCAGGAGGAGCGGGAAATCAGCCGCGGGTGTTCAAGGAGGCTCCGTTGGGGGGTAGTCTAGGGCTGCCGTGGGGTGAGACGGGTGGCACCGGCTCCATCTCACTCCGGGTGGTTGTGGAGGGCGGAGGGTTGCCCAGGCGCCCACCAAACAGCCGCGAAACTGGCTGTGCCGCCGCATCTGTCCCGAGCCCGGCCTCTCCCCATTGTGAGAGCTGTGCCCGCTAACGAGGAGCCGGGCAGATGGTGGGGATGGCAACACTGAACCCACAGCAGGTTTCCTGCACCCTTAGTGTTTCTAGCTCCACACTGGCTCAGCAGCGACTCAAGGGGAAGAGCATCACTTTGTAGGCCATCATCCCCCGCCCCAGGGTTCTGCCTTTGTGAAGAGCTTTAGCCCCAAGCGGTCCCTGGCCTTCCAGACTATTCGACCCTTTCCCCAGCATGGAGCACAAGAGTTTGCATGTGGTTAAAGGCCACCAGATTTAATAGCGCCTGTACTGAGGCACAGTTGTGCTTATAAAGCCATACAGAAAAGCAGCAGCCTTCCACTGGAGGCCTGGCAGCTTTGCTTTCCTTTAGGTTGCTCGCAGGGATGGACATGCAGCCAGGATAAGGTCATGAAACAGCATTAGATCCACAAGGCTTTTCAAACATACATCCTGCTCCTGGTATCTCCAGTTACCATACAGGATACAGGACCAGGAGGCCATTAAAATCAATTCTGTGGTGATTTTATGTTTTTGTTTAAGTTAAGTAGACAACAAAAGTGGGTGAATGTTGCAAATATGAATGCAGAATTTGTTGGATCCCTGCAATAACAAAGAGCTCTGTTTCCAGAATACTCTTTATTTTTCCAGTGGACACCTGATTCCAACTAACCAACTATATCCTTTGCTAGGCTGCTGCCCACAGGAAATGGTGAGGAGAAAAATATGTGCATGTTTAGTCAAAGGAAACCGACTTACTGTCTTTGTTATCCATCTCCCTGTGAGATACTATTCTATATGAAGGTTTGTTTCCACAGTTACCATCGTGTTATTGTGTTATGGGACAGTGCATTTCTTTAAATTATTTTCAGTTTCATATCCTTTCACCTTAAGGCTCTTGGGGTTTGTGTTAAGCAGGAAGAGACGATTGCTGTTTTGTTGCCTTGTTACATTTCACCTTATGATGTTTATTTTGTCAAAGCCAAGTAAAACCATCATTACGGGCTGGATTATTTTTGGCAGTTTATATATAAGGTGCTTTACTTACGTGGGGTTTTTTCTTTCTTTGTTTCTTTTTTTTTGTTTTGTTTTGCTGTCATCTAAAGTACCTTGTGGCAGAAACATTCTAGTCATGACCTTATTAAATTATTTCAGTTTCAGCAGTATGAGGCTGGCACTTTATGAGAGTTAAATCTACTTTAAAAAACTGACTTTTAACAAACTAAGAAACAAACAAGTGTGAGAGAGAAATAACTTTTGATTGAGGAAGAGGTGGAAGTTAATGATCTGAATCCAGCAAACTCTTGAATCAGCAAATTGTTTAGTAGAAAATGTATGTTAAAAACAAGGAGCCTTCCCTTAGCATTAACTTACAATAGCAATAGTGCAGTGCACATATTTCTGATACCATTTAATATATGTCATTAAAACTACAGCAACAAATAGATCTCTGTAAGTTCACTGCTGGAGAGGCAATGGATATGAAATAAAGAGATTGATAAAAGATTAAAACACAGGGCTGGCTGGCAGGACGTGCGGTTCTGTTTTAAATATTTGTGAGCTTGGTTAAATTACTTCAGTTAGTATCTGTATCATCCTCTGCAACAGGTATACTTCCTGTTATTAAGTTAGTGCATTTCACAGTGCTGAAATCTTAACAGGAACTGTAAACCCCTCATGCAATCCAGGCTGTATGGATTGCATGTGGGGTTTACAGTTCCTGTCAAATTTTCTGTTTACAATTACTCTCACTTTTTACTGAATTGCAAAAAAATACCGAAACAGGAATATGAGGTCAAAATGTAGCTGTTAATAAAACCTTGCTCTTCCCCTTTGCATGGCGTATTATTTGTGATCTAGTCTTATTGGATAAACATGTAATGGTCTTTAGCACTGCTAAAGGCTGTTAAAAATAGGTATAATATATGATCTTCTCAATCAGGGGTATTTATTTGAACATGAAAAAGATTGACAAGCACCAGAAGTTGTTAATACAGAAGTATAGGACTGATTGGGAAACCACCTGCGTTGGTTCTGGTTCTCTGCTCTTTCAGACAAATGTGTGACTGCAGAACCCACTTGCTCAGCACAGTCCCTACCTCCTGTCTGATTGCCAAATACTTCCCAATGACCTAAATAAATTCCAACTCTAGAAATCTAAAAGCAAAAAATGATAAGGAGCCCCATGAGCAGAAAAGCAGAAATCAGAGATACTTTATCATCAATATTCTTAGATCCTGTGGAACATTTATTAAGTAAAACATTTATATGATGTTGCAAGCCGTGTCATATACAATCACACACATTAATGTATAAGCTGCATGCACAGAAGTAAAGAATACATCTTAGTATGTGGTAAAAGAGATACCGATAACTGTTCAATTTGTTAAATGAAAAAGCAAGAAGGGCAAGAGAATTGCTCACTTGTAGTATTTCAAATCTTACTTGGAAATAGGCATCACATTGGTGAGGAACAGTAATGCGAAACATCCCTGATTAATTCAAATATATCCACATCAATCTTAAATTGAGAACTCATGAATTTTTCAATGGTATTTTTGTATTCTAAATGTATCAAAGCTTTTGAGACTCAGCGCTTGATCCTAATGTCTGCTTTTATGCCTTGCCAGAATAAAAGCTGTCCTCCATTTATAACATTTCTTGGTATCTACAAGACAATGCAGTTCATACTCCACATTTCTGGCCTTATACTGAGTGTTGTTATGACACTCTGTCCTTTGTACATCACTCTGTCAAATACAGCACCTTAATCTCTTCAATTTCAGTACATTCTTTGGCTTGCAGATGGAGCTTCTCTTTGCCTTTCCGTGTTTTATGTGTCAGTGTGGACTCACACTTTCTTGCTCACACATTAGAAGTGAATTTATCCTGAGATGAGATGCATCCCTCAAAAGCAGTGGTGAATTCATGCTTCCAGAGAGTCTGGCGCTATCAAAGTTTATGAATTTGTGTTTAGGAATGAAAGCCTACTCTCATCCTCAGAAAGTAATTGTACAAGCTGCCTTGTGCTGCTTTGCTGAAATGGTCGTATCTAGAAGAAATACTGTTTGCAAGTTATTTAGTCCCAACGGTCAGTGGGATCCAACCCCCCTGCTCCAGCAGGGACACCTAGAGCCCGTGGCACAGGGCTGCATCCAAGCGGGTCTTGAAGATCTCCAGAGAAGGAGACTCCATGACCCCTCTGGGCAGCCTATTCCAGGGCTCAGCCACCCTCATGGTCAAGACACTTCAAATTCATGTGAAATTTCCTGTGCTTCTGTTTATAGCCATTGCCTCTTGCCCTGTCATTGGCACCGCTGGAAAGAGTCTGACCACATTCCCTTGACACCCTCCGTCAAGGTATTTATACACATTACTCAGGTCCCCTCTCAGCCTTCTCTTCTTTAGGCTGCACAAGTCCAACTCTCTCAGACTCTCCTTGTAGGACAGAGGTTCCAGTCCCCTGATGATCTTTGGTAAACAACTTTATATAGCTAATCCTTATGTTGGCTAAGTAGAAGAAAATAAATATTTTCCTTTTTTATTATTTTAGAGCCTCAAAACTCTAGACTATGGGATTCCATAATTTCATTTGCCTGGATACAGAGCTTCCACTCTGTACTGGGCACCACACATTTCCAGCAAGCCCCCTCTGACATCTTGAAACTGTTCCTGACATTTTGAAATAATTGGAGTACCTCCATTCTACAGTTTGGTGATCTTAATTCATTTTCAGTGAGCTATTCCTGCTGGACAATATCACCTGCAGTGTTCGTCATAGACAGATTTTCCAATATTTCTGGTGCAATTGGTTGATATGCCTCTCTTCGCATGAACTGTTTCCATCACTCTACAAATGAGCAATTTGTTTGGAACTTGGCTATAGTCACAAGATACTTATTTCATAACTAATTCACATTCTTGTTTATTCTGTGTCTCTGAGAATTTGATAAAGCAAACAGTCACTTTTCTGAGAAACACATAATCTTGGAGGGAAGAAAGCACTAATCTGAAATGATGCGCTTAAAGATTTTATGCAAACCAATAATAATTTAACTGTTTCGTAGCTTAAAAAAGAACAGCAGAAAAATTAATTTCCATATAGCAATTTCAGCTGCAGATCAAGACTATTCCCATGACAAAATGACAAAAATTTTGAAGCCCCATCTCCTGCCCTGAAGTACCAGTCCTTGAGGTGGAACATACAATTAATTCTCTTCCACTGTATGATGTTGTGAGGGCCTGAGTATTTTTCTTTCAAAGAATCATTAACATTAGAAAATGAAGTTCTCAGAAGTTTAAAGATGCTAAAATTAAGGTTGCTGTTGCAAATTTAATTCTGGTTTTTCTTGTTAGTGTGTTCCATTTTCTATAGTGACCAAGCTTCATTAACTATACATTTGGTTGAATTCAGTGAATGGAGCTGTTCTGCATTTATCCTCTGTTACCACATTTCAGCATGTGGTCCATGCCTTACTCAGCAAGCACCATCTAACTGCTGCAAGATGAGGCTAAGAAACAGCAAGTACTATGTGATGGGAAGAACATATGGTGAGACACATTCCGAGGAAACAGAAGCTAAGATGTCCACGATGGTTTTAGCAAGGATATTTCCAGTCTTGGCTTTGTAACAATGTGATTCTTTTAAAACAGTGTTATTTTGTGGAATTTCTTGTCTGCTGGATTTCTTCCAGAAGACTAGAAGGATAATACTCCATTTGTGCTTTTTTTTTTGACAATTCACCCAAGAAATCTCTTCTGCACCACATGAATTTCATTATTGTATGGGTATGTTCATGGAACTTGCCCTGCCCCGTTTAAAAAATACAGATGCATAATATGAGCCTCTTCCACCATCACCATTGCTATCTCCATGGCAGAATCAAAGAGCTGAATTTTATTGATCCAGAGGTAGAAAATAGGGACCTCAATACATAAAACTTACAAGATATCACTTATTTCAAAGTGGTGGACTAGAGTCTTTGAAGAGAGAACATATTTTTTAGAGCATCAGTTAAAGAACTGACTTGCAACTACGGACAATGATTCAAAGAAGAAAACTATTATTCAAAAAAACTTCTGAGAACAAACATGCATCTGATTTACTGAATATAAAAAAATGAGGCACAGGAATACATACCCATATACATACATATATGTGTTTATGCATGTTTGTATTTGTATATATAAAAAAAATATGTGTTTACTCTTAGCAATGGTTTTCTTCAGTTCAATAGCAAAATGAGTGCTCAAGAAATATGTGCTAAGGACATCCCACAGTTTCCAAATAGTAAAAGTCTTTAGCTAATCTCAGATATGCTGCAGTAAATATAGATGTGAACAAGTTATTATCGTTTTACAAGTATTAGATTTTATTGGGTAAATGTAAGCAAATATTCCTAACACAACAAGAAATATTTTTTTTCAAGATTTTCCTTGTTAGCTCATTACACTGTATATCACATATCACACTTATTCCAAATGAATGACATTATCTGATAGCCTGGTGGGTGGATTTTTTATTTTGAAGGAATGGCAAAATGTCACTAAAATAGTTACTGAAATGACACAATCTCAGGTTTTGAAAGTCTATATGGTACAAACCTGCCCAAATTCATAAAGAGAAAATAAAGTTATCAGAAGATAGTTCATTAAAATTAATATTTTCAGTGGTTGATGCATAAAACTAAAAAATCACAACTAATAATCATCAAGTATGAGCATGCATTTTTAACACAAGATTTTTTTGCATAAACTAAGAATGTATACAAGAACATAAAAATTCTTAGAACAAATGTTGATTCTTTTACTTTATTTTACTGGTAATGATATCTTTGTCTTATATAAAATAAGTTCAAATAAATATTCAATAAATCCCCATTAAAATGCAGTTTATCTTTCATTAGTTTTTGAGCCAGAGTATGCAAAAGGTGCTCACAGTTTATCCCCAGTATTTCTAAAACCTATTTGGTGCTGATAAGTTCATTCTTAAATAAAAAATAACAAGATAGGATCTCAGGTATCCAAAAAATCAGTGGGCAATTATTAATGCTAAAGAACTGTTCAATTTCCTAGGAGCAGAACTTCTAACCTAGCCAATGTTTTCTTTCACCAATTAAATATTGAACTGGGTTAGCTGTGGCTTTGCCAGGCTACAATTTCTTTTCCTGAAATAGTAGCTCTTGGCAGGCTAGTGGGCAAGCTGTACCAGCAACTTCACTGTTCAGTAAATATGCTGTATATCAATGCACATTCTTCTAGATGAGCTCCATATCCCACAAAATGTGTGTTTCTCTGCCTGCCTGTGCTGCTCACTAGTTCCTAACATCTCCAGCATCTCTGACTCTGCCTTGACACCCTGCATTCAGCTACATCAGGTTTCAAAAATCTAAAGGCTAGGAAGGAATAATACATTTCCCCTGTCCCTTAAGCTGCTAATAAGGTTAGAAATACTACCACTCTTCTTTTTTTTTTCTTTTTTTGTTTTTGTTTTGAGAGAGAGAGTAAATATGTACTAAAAAATCTACCAAAAAAAAAAAAAAAAAAGACACAAAAGGCACCTTCAGAGGTTTGAGATGGCAATGAAATAAACCTGAATTCTTGATATCTTATTTTTCACATTTTTTTTCTCCTGTTTATAACGTTATTTCTAGGCCAGTAAAACTTCCTCTAAATCTGCTCTTGACTGAACTTACAATTCCTTCAGGCCTGTTTCCATGATACAAGCTTAGGTGACAGTTAAAAAGAACAAAATCCACAAACAAACAAAAACTCACAAATCCATTGCTCATTTCCTGACATATACTTAAGTATATTTAGAGATAAAATTAACTGCGCAAACTGCTCTCTAAATCATTTTTGAATCCTTTGTCTTTGTTTTTCAGTTGCTTTGGTGAAGAGAGCAATAGCAACATATAATGGTTCATTAGATGCAACCTAGATGACAATTTATCTCCTGTGAATCTGTAATTGTGTGTTCAGCTCATCTCTGATACGATTTCTTGGTCTGCTATTCCGTAGTCCAGAGAAAAATACCAGCTCAAATAAAAGAAGTTTCCTCAGATGATTACCATTCTGATTTTTTTCTTTTCTTTTTTTTTTTTTTTTTTTATTTTGTTTCAAAAAGAAGAAACCCAGCAAAGGTGGAGAAGCGTTGATGGTCCCCATGGAGGGCTCCATTTCCCATCCGCAGCCAGACTTCATCTCCCTTGGCAAGTTTTAACACCGCGCTGTTTCCTGAAGTGTCTGCTTTCCCTTTTGATTCATAGCTAAGGAGGAATATTTTACAACAACTCAGCTCTTTTTTTTTATTCAAAATGAACAAGCAAATAACTTGAAAATAAAAGTCTGAGAAAGCACATTGTTATCCTGAGCAAAAATTCCCCACAAGACTCACCAACACTTTTTATCTGATTTACTCAAAAATGTTGACATCTGTATGCATTTGGTCTCCTAGTCAAATTTTGCACCTTATTTAAGTGCATCATTTCATTCCCTCCTGAAATTCTTCAAGTTTAGCTCACTCGGTTTTTATCCAGAGCAACAGAACAAATTTATTGTTTAAAATGAAACACTGTTCATTTTTCACACTAAGGATTTCTCATTATGCTCTTTTTCTTGGCGTCACCCCAACTAATTTCACATGCTCGCAGGTCAGGGGTCTCATGTAAGCTGAGCACCTGCACCCCCTGCTACCTGCAGCCAGGGTTGGCTCCAGCCTAAGACCCTTTGCTTGAACTTAGATCTGCCAGATCTGGGCTAACCTGCTGATTTTGTGTGTGGGCTGGTTTCCTTTCTTCTGCTTGCCTTTTCTTTCATTAATGCCTCAGGAAAAATAGTTGGGCAAGTAACCCAAGTAACCCAAACAGCTAAAAAATATTCAAAATATGTTAATGATAAAACCAGTTAATGCAGCACCTTTGCTTCTGGCTCCTGCCATTACTTACTGCTGACTTTCGCAGTTTAAGTGCTGTTTTTTTTAAAGTAACCTGCTGTTTTTTTAATCTTTGGTAAGATCTGTTATCACATTGCTGAATTCTTCTTTACTACTTTTCCCTTATAGGCCAAATGGAGGTGAAATAAGTTTTAATAGAGTAACAGCTAGTTACAGCAGGACTCCAACCCTGATTTGCAATGCTTTCCCGAACTTTAGGGAACATCTGATCAAGAATAAATTTTCGAAAAACATTTTGTGGCAGGTGTGATATCCAGATTCAGTAGGGCAAAATAAAGTGCTATTTCTTTGCTGTTTTTTGTTTATTTGTTTGTTTGTTTGTTTTCACCCTAGTGCATTCCTTCAGAAAAGAAATGATTTCACGGTTCTCACAATGTGAGAAAGAAGCCACATCTGCACAAATGAATCCTCTGCAGTGAAAAAGCCTTGGCACTCAACTTACCTGTATAAGCTGAAAACGGTATTGCCATTGTGCATGAGGTACACGTACACCTCCTCCACATCTTCGTGTTTCATCATATTGAAGGTGAAGAAATACACTCCTGAAAAGGGATATAAAATACATATATATATATATAAAAGAGATATAAAATTTACAACATGTTGGCTTCGTAGAGTGAGGTACTCATGCTGCAGGCTGGTGCTTCTTGCTTAGAAAGCCTAACAGCCAAGACCAAATTCGCTTTCCCGTTGTCAGTGGGTATTTCTCTTCCTATTACAGTATGTCAAGATCTGACTCGTTTTTACTCTGCATATGGGAAGGGTTCGGCCGCATGCCGTTCCAAAGAAGTTGGAGTACCCTTCCCTATCTCCGAAATGGAAGTTTCCCAGAGACTGAGCCTAGTGATCCCTCTTTCACCTCTCCCTCTTTGCCTTCCTGCTCCCAACCATTCCCAAAAGCGCAGCCTCCAGGGCAGCCCCCGCTCAGGCCTGGACGCCGTCCCAGCTCGGACAGCGCACGAGCCTTGCAGCCTGCCACACCGTGCTCTGAGCGTGCGGACTTTGCTCTCTGCCCTTCCATCCCTTTCCTGACCTTCGGAAGGCACTAGCAATGCCGTCAGTACAACCACGTTATGTGTCACGAGCTCTACGAGACTCCCCCAGGAGGGAGGAAAAGCCTCTGGGTTCTCAGCAGTGAGGTCTGTAGCATTGGCTCTGCAGTGCTCTGAGTGCTGTGAGCTTAGATCTCGTATCAAAGACATTGAGTCACTAGGGGTGAAAGTTTAACACCCACATATACATTAACCACAAAGGGAGGTGAGGAAAATCTGTGAGGAAAATCACACATACTCCTAACTGTCCATAAGACAAGGCCACAGCAGGCTTGGAGGCCTGACCTTCACTTGCGCTAATGTCACTTTTCACAGCAGGACATAAATTAATGGGAAGATGAAAAGGACCAAGTGAAGGAAGGTGGTTTCAGGCTTTGCTTAGACCTCTTCTTGGCGTACAGCCATCCACCCCCCATTGCTCCTCCTACGCCACAGCCTTGTGAGCTCAGGAATCAACATAGATGAAAAATGGCTCAGGAAACCCTGTAATGCCTCGTTTCTAGCCACATCTGGCCCAGCTCGTGGTGCAGAGGAAAGCAGGGACAGCAGGAGTGACAAGAGGGGATGACTGAAACTGCCCCTGCCGCGTGAGACCATGACGCTCTCATCATGACAACACAAGTGCTTAAGGTCTCAGTGCGGGAGGTCCTGCTCTCTCCTCACTGCTGGCCATGCATCCCCCACGTGGGAGCCTTCTCCCGGCTTGCTGCTGCTCCTGATTTTTCCTGAAGGCAAGAGCTGTACAGACTATTCCCGTGAGCCTCATCAGCGTCTTGTGCAAAGGCAGTAGTATTTTCTCATTGCCTTTGGCTCTGCTCCTCCCAATAGCTCTCAGAATTGCATTATTTTGTTTTGCAAACACTCACCGTTCACTGGAGCTCCAAATCGACCAGTCATGACATCAAAGAAATTCCCGACGTTAGTTTCAACACTGCTGAAGATGATGCCACTGTTCTGGTTACTGAAGTGAGTAGCCATGGAAGCCATGAATGCAACCTACACAAATACAGTTTTTGTTTAGTCAGTTATTCATGAAATGTGCAAATATCGAGGAATCGGCTACAGAATTTCATCTCTTATTCGTGGTCTGTTTATTTTCCTGACAGAGATGTTCTTCTAGGGCCTGATCCAAGGTCATTAAACTCTAGTAACAAAACTCCCATTGAGTGAAACTGGAAGAGCACTGGCTTCCTTGGTTCAATTGCTCTATTCATGACTGTAAAAGTAAGTGTATGGGCAAGTGTTTGCAGATCAGGACTTTAATTCTGAATTTTATTTATCTTAAATTCTCTCTAGAATGACGCAGTAGACAAGTGGTACTGAAACGTACGGTGTTTTGCATAAAAAGAATTTAATTAGCTTTTATAGGTTCCCCAGTCCATTTAAGCTAGATATTGCTTTTAACTGAAAGTGTGAAATAAATCATGCATGATAAAATCCATACATTAGTATTTTTGATAACTACCTACAGAGATGCATGAAACATTTTTATTAAAGATGCCCTAAAGGTAAAGCGATGGGGATTCATCATCACTACTATTTTTCTTACTATGTGCTCTGTATTTCTGAGTCAAGATAGAGGGTGGTGGGGATCAAAAGGGGAAGCTAAAAAAAAGTGAAAACTGTGCTAGAACTCCCTATTAATCTTGTAGTGAGAGGTACAGTTTGTGGAAATGTTTTGTAGGAAACTGTGAAAACCAACCATCTAGGCAGGGAAAGGGGTTTTCTGGTCTGCGGTGCTGTGGTCGCCCAGCTGACTGGCACCAGAGGTGACAGAGCAGAGACCCTGCACCTGGAGGCCAGAAGGTCTGGAGGGGACTTGACAGATGTTTTATTTCTGTTTTGCTGCTTCTCAGATGGAAAATGCTCAGTTACGGTTGTCACTGCCCCTCACAAAAGTGACATTTTCCGTGAGATTTCAACTACATAGGAATTAAAAAGAAAAAAAAAAAAAAAAAAGCCCCTTCCCTTCTTTTGAGATCAGATCCAAATAAGAATGAAACTGAAATCTGAAATCCGAGGAGCACCAGATGTGCACTGAAGACTGGGCTTATTTTCCTTATCCCTGCATGGATGCGTTTACCGTAACTACAGAATCCTAACTTCTTGCTTCTCAGCCAGGAGCACATCAAAGTTCATCATGTGTTAAAGCAAAGCAGCTGCAATGGCAGCTTGAGGGATTTTATTACTTTTCGTCTAGATTCCATTTTGCATTCTCTTTGACCCCACACTTCTTTGCTTGCACTCACCAGAAGAATTGGAAAAGGTGTCTTTTTCCTCTGTCTTGTTTTGAAGTAGCAGATCAACATGGATACAGATGTTTTTCAAAATAATCCTGTACTTAATGCTATTGTATTCAAAGGTATTCTTCCTCTCCCTATTCCTTCTCTAGAATTCTAAAGCATGATGTTAACAAGAAATTTTATGCTTTGCTGTGTAAAGAATTTTTAAGCACATCTGTTAAATATAGCCAAAGACTTCTACTTTAAAGCAAGTACTGCAACATGAGCCTTTGTATTTTCATCATCTTTCATTATTCAGTATTTAAATAAATCAATGCTGCTAACTTACTGTTAAGAAAAATACTTGATAACTCCTTTTAAAATTGCAGAAGTATCTATGATGAACGCAATTACAACAAATATGTTTTTCAAGATATTCAGCTAAAACACTAATCCTAGTTAATTCTTTAAGCATGCTAAAATAATTCTGCTTAATCAAAGTCTACTGCTTTTGGAAACTAATTTCAGGCTGAATTTTTTTCTGTGCAGTTACCCTGTCTCCGTGCAACCCAAGACTGAGTATTCAAATGTGCACAATGCCAAGAAATCCAAAGCAATTTTCCCACATTACACACATGTTGGTGTGTAATGGTGGTTTATTGGTGACTTTGCTGTTAATTTTCATGCCTTTTCTGAAGAGATGAACAAGGTCTAATCCCAAAGCTGTGCAATTATGTCAACACAGTGGTGAACCTGAACAAATATACCCAAGTCCTTAGCAAATGCAAGAGCTCAGGCCTGAACCCACGTTATCATGTTTACCTGGCTTTGGGATAGCTCAATCGCAGGCAGAACATATCTGCTTCTCCCTCATGACAAGCTGCATGGAAATAACCCATGTAGTTCTGAGAAACATTTTAAAGCTGCATTTAAAGTTGAGGCCATTTTTCAAAACCTGACGACTCTGGACTTCACTCGAGGGTTTTGACCCAATATGTGAGGATTTGGATACAAACACTGCTGCAGATCTCCCTGGCAGACCTCAGAAGTGTGGGCCTGAGGGACACCCTTGCTCTTCTCAAGTGCCCTAGGAAGCGCAGAGGTATGTATATAATACAGCTTAATGGGAAAATTACGGTCCCTTTTACTCTCCTTTAATGCCAATTACTGGCTTTCTGCCCCAAAAGGGAACAGTATATACTTCTTCCAGCTCATTTTGCGGCTGGATTCTTACTCTGAAGAAGGGCTAAGCCGCGGTGTCTTTCTTTTCCAGGAAGATCTGGCAGAGCACGTTACTCAGTCCTGACAAGTGCTGTGCATGTCACCCCGTAGTGTATACAGTTACAGACGGATTTGCTTCCCAAGTATCCTACAGTATATCCTACAGTAATCAGGCACAGCTTTTCAGAGGAGAAAACTCCGTATCCAGAGAACTGCTGCAGGCAGCAAGAGCCAGAGATCTTGTACCTGCAGCTCCGGGGGGATCCCAGGGTAGCCCTTCTCCCCTTTGGGTCCGTGATGGCCGCGCTCTCCTCTTGGTCCCATGTCTCCTTTGTCTCCTTTCTCACCCTTGGCTCCCTCCTGGCCCGTTGCTCCATTGTTCCCGTTGTTTCCATGATTTCCTTAAAAAGAATATTAAGATTTCGATGATCAGGTTTCCAGAAAGTGATGCAACTGCATGTAAGAGTTAACCCTCCCTCGGCATTGGTGTTGCCCAGGTCCCCGTGCTGGTAGCTCTAGCACCAGGCAGTTGTGCAGGAAGAAACCTCAGCAGATACAAGGCTCAGGGAAAGCAAAGGCTGCTGCCTGGTGCAACGTCCAGCTGGCCATGTGGGTGCTTCTGCTTTTCCCTCTCCCTAAAATCTTTTTTCCTGTTGTTCCAATAGGATAAGTTGGAGGAACATTTTGCTATTTTCAAAATGTGTCTTGCAAAGGGAGAAAGGCAATAACCTTAAACCAGTTAAAAGACATTTGAGGGTCTAAATTCTCAGGGTGCAGGTTTCCTGAAAAGTGTTGATAGGTCATTCCTAGACTTAAAGAAAGACAAAAATCCTACAATGAGCTTTTCTGAAGTGGTTTTATATAAAAGGCCTCATTGTAAAAAGGTATTTCTGCATGTACGCTCTTACTTCCTGATGTTTACTGAGGAAATTACTGAGCAAACATCTAAGACTGACAAAATTTCAAAACTGGCTAGAATAGCTGAATGATTGCTATGCTTACCTGAAGCAAGATCCCGATCTTAAATTAATTACTAAGGGAATTAGTTAATGTAATCATTGTTCTAATTCTATTGAATTGAAATGAGATTCTATGCAGCTTTGCTTCTTCATGCAAAGCAGTTAGTTACTGTAATCATGAATTTGCAAGAATTGTATTGTCTGAGGTCAAATCTAGTGAGTAATTCTTCATTTTTTGTATTAAGAAAAAAATATGATATCCAATAGCAAAGCTAAATGATATCTGCAAATAAACTAATTTTTATTTAAGTGGAGAAATCAATAGACTTTAAAAATTAAAGTAATGATCCTTCATATAAATAAAGAACCACTTCTCCATTCTGTTTGTAACACAAGCGTGCAAACAATATTTGAATCAATCAGAGAACCACAGCTGTTGTTATTTCCCTTTGGCACACAATGATAAAAAAAAATGCAGCAGATGAAGGAGACAGAGATATTCCCGCTGCAGAAGGGTGCTGTGGAACAGCATTTGTGATGTCTTTTGGCAGCGTGAGAGTGTGACTGAGTTAGTTACATTCTCTCACGTAGGGAGGCGCAAGGCTGTGCCCGGGTACAACCATTGCACTAGCCTGACTGGCAGCCCCAGAAGTACGGGCGTAATGCAACATTTTGCCCCATTTCTAAGCAGACAACTTTATTAATGCATAAAGCAGTATTTGGCACAAGAGGCCTCACTATTACATTTCTCCTACATCTGTAATGGTCATGCTATTCTTATAAAGGACTGATGCATGAAATAATAAATTCTAGCTCATGGCAGTCTAATGTCAAATATGCTTAATACATAATTATGCTTAACATCAAAACATGTCAGAGTAGCAATTTATTTCAGTGTCCTGCAATCCGAAGCTAATTCTTTAAACGCTTCACTTAGAAAAGTGTCAAATGTGCCTATTACAGGAAAAAGTTTCTCTCATAGTGTCTAAAATCACCTTAAGGAAAGTCTGCTTCAGTTTTTTTGTGAATGGCTATGTTACCTCTGTTAGATGTCAGTAAATCTGTGAGACAGAAGGATAAAGAAGTATATTTTTATTGTAGCAACAGAAGAGGAAAGATTGGGAAGATGAGACAAATCTATCAGTCAATGATGTGTTCATTTACTTTATACACCTGCTTTAGAAATGATCATTTCATGAAAATAACCACCATACTACTTACACCAACATACCATTTTTTCCTTTCTGCAGGTTTGTCTTTCTAAAAGGTAATTACTTGATCAGATTATATCCTTTTTTTTAGGTGTGCTGTTATTCATAGAATCATAGAATTATACAATGCCTAAGGTTGGAAGGGACCTCTAGAGATCATCTAGTCCAGGCCCCCCTGCACACGCAGGGCCACCTAGACAGGGCTGCATCCAAGCGGGTCTTGAAGATCTCCAGAGAAGGAGACTCCACAACCTCTCTGGGCAGCCTGTTCCAGGGCTCTGTCACCCTCACTGTCAGGAAATTTTTCCTTAAGTTCCTGTGGAACTTGTGCTGTTTCAGTTTGTGGCCATTTCCTCTTGTTCTGTCAGTGGCCACCAGTGAAAAGAGGCCGGCCCCATCCTCCTCACTGCCTCCCTTGAGGTACTTATAGACACTGATCAGGTCCCCTCTCAGCCTTCTCTTCTCCAGGCTGAACAGGCCCAGCTCCCTCAGCCTCTCCTCACAGGGCAGATGTTCCAGGCCCCTGATCATCCTCGTGGCCCTGCGCTGGACTCTCTCCAGCAGCTCCACATCCCTCTTGTACTGGGGAGCCCAGAACTGGACACAGTGCTCCAGATGTGGCCTCACCAGGGCTGAGTAGAGGGGTAGGATCACCTCTCTCGACCTGCTGGAGATGCTCCTCTTAATGCAGCCCAGAATGTGTGCATTTTTAATAAATGTGTGCATTTTTAATAAATCCATTATTTTGTATTATGGGAGACAAGAAGATAAGAGAATAGAGCATGTGTGTCTCTGTAAAAATTTGGCTAGATAGGAAAGCTACTAAATGCAGCACAGTTTGGCATTGCTGGATATTCAATGATGAAAGCAATAATCAACCACAGAGAACAAGTTCTCCCGACTCTAATGGACACTTCATGCAGCTTTAAGAAGAGAGAACAATTTGGCCAAATGCAAAGAGACTACTTTCACCATGATTCTCTGAAAGCTGGGTTTTATTAACAAGTCATTTTTCACTGGCATAGACTTTGGAGTTTAACTGATATTAGACCCCTATCTTCCCTAAAGTAGCAAAAAAAAACTGTTTCCAAATCTCGCTCCATCTTGTGATGTTCAGACCATTCTCATAGACTTTATTGCCTGTAAGTAGACTGATCAGGAATCAACTGAGCATCTTTACCTGGCATCCCAGGGGGGCCGGGAGGTCCTGGGGGCCCTTGGTAGAGTCGAACTCCAAAATCACCGCGGCAGCAGGTACTGCAGTCGGGATTCTGTGGTCCTGTTTGTGGAGGCTAAGGGCACAAAAATAGGTTATAAATAACTAATTCATGGAATGCATCAATCACACACGTGTCAGTTACAGGGTCTTCTTTATATAGTCTCAGTTTATATATTTGCATAAGTTTTCAAAACCCTTCTTATCTGGACTGAAATCTCCCCACTTGGCTTCCTCCAAAAATGTTATTTTTGGAAGATTTAAGGAAAAAGCTCTTCAAGTGTTCTGAGAGCTAGATGAACATAAAAAGAAGAAATAAGTTGGTGTGTTAAAAAACGGAGGTTGAGTAAATGAAATAATACTGACGAATGAAAGTTAAGTGGATATATCAGTTAGGTTCCTATCCTGCTTTTCCCTGACCCCAAATTTCATCTAAGACCCTTTACTGACAAAGAAGCCTAAGTGCAGTGAGTGTCAGGGAACAAGGGCCTTCCTTTGTCCTTCAGCAGTGAGCTGTCTTCTGCTAAACATGGAGAAAACTGCATCAGATTGGCAGGAAGAGATGTACAAAATTGTAATTAGCAAATAGCTGCTAATGACCCCAAACTAGCACATTTGTGAACTATTAAAGTTAAGATAATCTACCAAAATGCCAAGGTACATGAGAAAACTCAAACTGACCGTGACATATGGTGTTATGGACATTTCATTATTCATACTTGTGGGTGTGTAACTATGAAAACCTGTTTATATGATGAAATGTATAGCAGCACGAATAAATGAGTTGATTATGCACAGCTTCACGACTGTAATAATAGCCTGATAATAGTTTGCTATTATCAGTTTTCACTGCTTTTCTTTCCCAAATTACTGTATTTAGGCTAATGGATTATCATTTAGTTCTGGTTAGATTTTACAACTAGGGTGTCGTGTTGATTTAGCAGTGGGTACAAAGCTTTCAGTGGGTCAGCTGAGGTACAGGTCATGGCTTTTATTTTATTTTTCTACCTCCTTTTCATTTTTCCTTCTTTGTTGCTCTTCCCCTGCAATTCTTTTCTGTTATCCTGGGGTACAAATCTGCAGTGCTTAAATTCTGCAGGGGAATAGTCACACCAATCAGACTGCTACATTTTCCTAATCATTCTGCTATTTGTCTTCCTTCCCTTTCTCTCCACTGTTGTTCTTTGTCACCCTTTCCTAATGAGCACCTACTGGTTTAACTGCAGCAAATGAGCCCCTGGGCATGTGGGCATAGTTAAATGAACATACAGATGCTCTGTATTCCTACCCTTGAGGCCACCACCTGGCCTAATCTGAAGCGCTGAGGCTTGGTGCCCATCTTTTGAATGTTTCCAAGCACACCCCAAAAAGTCATTAATTTCAAGAGGCCTCAGAATTTATGTTTATGGCTGTAGAATAACATCTTTTATGCAATGGCTGTGATGGATCAGGCATATGTACCATTGGGCTAGAAGCAGTGACAGCAGAGTTACATTGGGGGAAAAGGTTGGATCGGGAGCTCAGAAAGCAAATTTCATATTCAAAGAGGCACAAAAGCATTAATGACTGCCAGTGATCAGAAGAACTTTGGATTATGGGTTGTTGGTCAGTCCTACGCTTATTACCTTAATTCCAGATAAGAACCACATTGTACGAGGGAAAAAAAAAAGACTTTTGCCTGCTGGACTGTCTGTTCCTGGAGGACTCATCTGTATCATTTTTGCTGTCTCATTTCTCCCAGCTGTTAGAATAAAACTGACAATCTCCAGACGTACTGCTCAAAGCTTTCCTAATGTGAGATAAGAAGTAGCCCTGCTTTACACTAGTTTTCCATCCTAGAAGGAGAGCCAAATGCTCCAGGACTGGAATTACACAAACATTTTGTACCTCCTGGAATGCTAATGTTCAGTGTGGTGCTGAGCTGGAAATCTCCAGCTTTTCAGACAGAAGCATCTGTCCAGAGCAAATAAATAGTGCAATCCTAGAAATATAGAAATGCTTGCAACTGTGGGTTATAGGTAAGGAAATGCATAAGTCCAGCAAAGTGGATTTCCTGTGTCAAAAATAAATCTTATTCAAGTGTGCAAGGCTGTCTTTCCAGAGGTAGCACCTTAGCCAGCACTGTGCAATTCTCCCAAACAACATTTTTAGCTAATTAGCAACACTATTGTAAAATAGACGCTGGTACTGATCATCACTAATTTGACATTTTCTCTCTGACATTACATGTGAAAACAGGCAAGTCCTGCCAGCTTGGTGGTGTTAGAACAGTTCCACTGCCTTCAAAATAGCTACTTATGCAAGTTTTGAGCGAATATTGGCTTATTATCTTTACTAATCCTTTGACTAGGAGGAAAAAATGTTCACAATCACTTGCCAAAAACAATGGATATTCAGTATAATTTTCTAATCTCTAAAAACAGAGGACTTTGTGAAAAGTACATTTAAAGTAAAAATCTGTGCCTAACATAAAGCTACACTCAAATGGGACATAAAAATTAATTGCAGCCCACTTGCCAAGGAGGTCCTATGCAGCAATCGGCACATAAATTTTATTGCGCAATGAATCTTTGGCATTACTCTCCAGAACAGGAATATGATTTAGCAGCTTGTGAAAGGCATCTGCCACATCCTAATACAGATAAAACAACTAGAAATGAGGGCACTGCGGATATTTGCTGAACTTCCTTTGATTTAGCAGGTAGGAGGCAGTTCTAGGGAGCAGATGGCCTATAAAATTCCCTTAATTTAAACTTGTGATGCAATCAGAATTGGAGAACCAGACCTCTTTCCACTTCCTGGTTAATTTTCTGGGTTTCTGTTTATATTGCCTAACACAATATAGAAAAGAGAGCACTGTGCATCCACCGCTCTTGGCTCCGGTGCTGCAAGAGAACCAAGATGTCTCTGTCCCCATCACCCTTCTCTTGCAAAGGAATAAACAACCACCAAAATGCAGGGCAAAAGGCCGATAGGCTGAGGGGTACTTGAAGGATGTAAGGACGTGAGAAAGAGGAGCATGTCTGGCTTTCCTTGTTTTTTTGGGAGTTCCTGTTTTTGAGAAATACACATCATATTTTTCAGAAGTTACCAGCAGGATGGAAACTGGTCTTTTACCCAGTGCAGCAAAGAAAAATGCTCTTGTGGCTTTGGCACAATAGTGAATGTGGTGTTTAAAACACTTCAGCAAAAGGACAAAATTCTCCAGCCAGTGCTAAGATAATCAAGAAAGTAGGGATATTAGGGATTAAACTTTTCCATACACAGTCTGGGTGTTTGCAGCTGTTGCATTTGCCAAACAGCTTTCAGATAGCTCAGGGAGAGGGAGAGGTTTGATATAAGTAAAAACATGTCCCTGCCACCTTTGCTCCCCGTCTGCCTGGAAACTCAGGGAGTCTCGGGATGGAAAATACCTATTGCATCAGCCACGCTGTGATGGATTATCCCTGTTGTGCATCTAATGCTCCATTTCATTTAAGTAAGCCAAAAATGGCATCATTTCCCCAGAAAAGTTTGCTTCCTAGGGAGGAGACTGCCAGGTAAATGACCTGCCATCAGCTGTGCCCGGGCTGGCAGGACTCAGCTTTAATGTCACAGCCCCTTGCCCACCGGGCAGCTCCAAACACTGAACTGTCTGATGAAAGACACAGGCTCCCCAGGGACTGCAGTGACCTTTTGTATTTTGCAGTCATCATTTTGTATTAAATCCTGCATTATCTGAAATTATGTTTAAGTCTTTTTTAACTTAACTTTTTTAACTTTACCTTGAACCACTGTAGGCTCTGTAGGATGCAGCTGCACAAGTCTCTGTGCAGTAAAGACGAGCACACACAAACATACACTCGTTGGCTCATCAGGCTATATATATGATTATTCACACTGTTTGCATGTATATATAACTCCTGCACAAGAAATATGAAATGCAATTCACTTTAAAATTTAATTACAGGGGATGTAGTGGTGGATTAAACCTATTCTTATGCTTGGAAGTGTTTCAGTTCCTTTAGCCTAGCACCTAGCATAGTACTAAAGTAAAATCTTTATGTTTATCATGAAATGGGTGATTATTCAGTGTTCATCTGCATGTCCCCGATTTGTAATTTGGAATATCATGATCAGCTCTAAAAAAGTTGTAAAATACAAATGATAAAAGACAAACTTGAGCGAGCCCCATCATTTATATCAGAAATAGGAACGAAACACGCACATTACTGCTTTTAAAAAATATAACAATCAACAAAAACTTTACTTGAATAGAATTTTGCTTTGCCTAAAATTAGAAAAAGTTCTATCTTCTGTTCTTAAAAGATTCACCTTTAAATTATGATTATGGTATTTTATGTAAAAATAATGCGATTTTCCCTTTGCTGTAAGCTAATGACTATAATATACAAATTGCCTTGTAAACGGTATAAAAGAGCTCCAATTTAAAAAGTAGGCACTACAGCAGATTTTAAGAACATTTCATTCCACATGTTTTTCTGCTGAATCTGAAAGTCAATTTGATATATATATCATTGTTAAATCTACTTGGCTCTCAAATGCAACATTAGTTGCCTGTATTTTCAAGCTATTCCTTAGAATAACAATTGCAAATACTGAAAAAATCATTGTCTTTCTCAAACTCAAAAGAATATATTTTCTACACATAATTTTCAAGTAAGCTTATTCTTTGCTATTTGAATCCTTTCAAATATCTCTTCAAATTCCATAACTTCATTCACATCCAAATGAATTAATATAATATAAAATTGTAGTATATTAAAAAAAATACTCAGAAATATCACAACACACAATTACACACGATCATAGTTTCAGCAAAACAAAAGGCTGCTGTGCATGTTGGTAACAGTGTCCCAAAACACTGCTGGTTCTACCAGTTCATTAAAAGATCCTATAAAACAACCCGGCAGGACACAGACCAATAAGCAGCTTTAGTAAAATTCATTTCATAAATATATCAATAATAATCTTAGAGAGAGAGAGAAAAAAAAAAGAAATATCTCATTAGCTTTAAAATTATCTTTAGAAGATTAATTCAGAGTACCTGGACTCTGTCTGAGGTAGTCAGTTCTACATCATCTACCTCTGGTCTCAGGACTTTTTGGTCTGTAGAAGTGCTATTATCAACAGTCCACTCTATAAGTTGACTCCGCTGTTTCAATATTTCCCTGCTTCTGGAACCTTTATGGCCAGTCTGGTGGTGACTTTGCAATACTTTGGCCACTGGTTTATAAGATCTTCTGCTCACCTCCATGTATTCGTCTTGACACAGGCAAAATGGAAGAAAAAATAAAGCCAGCAGATGCCAACTGATGAAATCCTTCTCTGCCATGCTATTCAAAATAATTTCTCAGGAGTCCAGCAAATGTCTTGCAGAAGGAGAACCTCTCTGCTGCACCAGGAGCTATGTGGTCCTTTCAGCTTTTCCACTAGTAAGCCTGGCACTGAGGCCAGTACCAGGTTTTATACGGTTGTGTGCAATAAATAAAACGAAAAATGCCAAACTGACAGGATCCTTCATCCAAAATCAGTCATGCTTCTTTAAACAAACCAGGCATTATTCACCACTTCACCACCACAAGGAAAATTGATTTGTATGCTGGAAATGGCCACAGCATTTAACGGACTCCCGTGGTTCCTATTTGGGGGCATTAAAAATGTAGCACCTTTTCCTTGGCATGTTTTTGTTTAAGTGTGAAAAAATGTGATGGAAATCGAGAACATGTGGCTAATGGTTTACGTTCCTTGATTAGACATGGAAAAGCTGTGAATTCACACTCTAAAATGTCTTTTGGACACAGTCACCTTCCTTATTTGCCAGGAAATTCACACACACAACTGCGTCAGCCCAGTCCGAAAATTCTTCCAAGAGCAATTAGGAAACAAAAGCACAAGAGGAGCTTTTGCATATGATTCTGACCCAATCGCTGTTTCTGACTATGCTTTTCATTCAGTAAAAGAAAAATATTGAATTTCTGTCAGTTGGCCAGCAGTGGAAGGAGACAGGATAAGCAGCTCTGAAAAACTGGGTTGAATTCAGATTCACAGGGCTCTGTTTCTCAGCATTAGTTCAACTTACTCAGGCAATATTTTTTTCCCTTGAGTTTCCAGTGTTTTGTTAAATGCAATTGCCAAACCAACTTTTATTTCCTTGCTGCCAAGTAAATATAAATTACCGGGGGCTTATTTTATCCTGAAGAATCAAATTATATAGGTATAATAATATCCTTATAATATTTTTTGAACCACCCACTAATATCCTCCAGAATGCCACAGCTGCAGACTACCGTTCTGCAGTTCTTGCCCGTGGTCTTGCGCACCCCACCGGCCTCCTGAGAGCAAGCAGCTCGCCGGCCTGTGCGAAACACTGACCTGCAGGTTACAGCAGCATCAACCCCCAGGGATGATTTCCAGCCCTGCAATGACAGGGACGAAATGATACAAACTCAGGTTATTGGGGGTGACCACTCTGCATTGCATTTGGATGGGGCTCCTAAATTACTCTCCCTCTTCTTTTTTTTTTTTTCTGTGCTTTCTGCTTTCTGTTCAGTGTGTCTGAGGAAATGTGAGATTTGTGCTGCAGCTACAGCGTTTTTCTTTCCTTCAGAGCATGGTTGGGTGTCCCAGAGTAGGATCATAGGGAAGAAGGAGCACCAGGGGCCTGGTGTGCTGGGATAGCGCTGGAGCACCAATCCATCCAGAAGGGAATCTCTGAAGCTAATGATCCACAAATCTCACCCGGGCTTCATTTTGGGAGGAAAAAACAGCTCACTCCAAAACACACCCTGTGAAAAAACAAGATGTGACCAGCCAGGAGGCCAAACCCCAGGAGTGAAACGAGGAGCTGAGTTATTCGGCGGTATAAAAACCCCTGAGCGCAGCAGAAGGCTCCGCAGCAGAGCGTGACCAGCGCGGGTGCCTCCTTGCTCCCCTGCCTGGGGACTCTGCGCACGTCGGGAGAAATAAAACCTCGTGCTAATCCTCAGGAAGTCACAGAAAACCCTCTTTTTGACCCCAGGAGAAAAAGGCTCAAGCAGCAAAGGGGTTCTGGCTGTCTCTCTGCCGTGCTTTGCATTTAAGATGAGCCACAGAAGGGGTATTAGAGGTTTGAAGGCTGTTCAAGTCCTTGCAGATGCAGGAACGGATGACTAACGTAGGCGAGCTGGACACCGGGGAGAAGGCGCCGCCTGCTTTACATCCCAGTCCTTTCCACGGGAGGCACCGGGGAAGGTCAGAGCCGAGGAGGAGCCGACGCTGGCAGGGGAGGTCGGTGGCAGGTGTGAGAAATGCCCAACCTGGGCACGTCTGCCCAGGGCAGGTCGCTGTGGAGCTGTTATTTCCCAAGGAACAGGGTGCAGGGAAGGCAGCCGCCTCCTCCGGCCCGATGGCCGCCGCACGCACGGACAGGGACAACGCGGCGCGAGCGGGAGCTTCCCCACTGTGCACAAAACCCACTGGCTGCTGCACTGCCCGTTACCTCGGGCACAATCCCGGGAACAGGGGCAGGCCGCAGTTTGCTCTGCTTCTGCCCACCAGCTCGGAAGGCAGAGCTGCACCTCCCTGCTTCACTGCTTTATGCTTTTGCCATATTTCTTTCCCCCCTCCTCTTTTATTTTTTTTTTTCTTTTTTGAACATCAGGAATCTTCATTCATTTTCAGTGAGATCTTAAATTCTCAAGCCAGATGTTCGGGATCGTTAAAACACTGGTCCTAGATTAACTTTTTAGCCTTGCTTCAGTCTATAAATATTAATTAGTTCACAATAGTCTTGCAGAAGAGGATTGTTAGCTTATGCTTTATGAATACTGAAAATACTGATTAGAAAAAAATGCAAGGGCAGGTATTCCAGTTATTTCACAGGGCAAGGATCGATGGAAAGGAATTTACTGGAGAGTGAAGCAGGTCTTCTCTAAACACAGTTCCAGATTTTGGAAACTGCTGCCATCAAAATGGAGAGAGGATTTTCCTGGTAAGTTTAGAAAAACCTGGACTCTGTAAAAATGGGAATGACTCAGAGGCAAACATTAATTTGTCCTGGCACTTTATAATTTGATTCAGCAAGTGCTGGGACGGCACTGATGTTTTCAGATGCCATTAGTGCTTTCATGGCTTTCCAAACTCTGTTCCAGGAGCTTCCTGTGGCAAATGTTTCCAACATGAGTAATGACTATCCACAGCACCCATGTCCCAAAGGGAGGAGCAATAAAACCAAAGAGATTCGGTCTTCAAAGCCCCCATCTATCATTTCATGCAAAAGCTGAAACAAGCATGTTTCTTGGCAGCGATTAGTAAGAAGAAACATTCCCTTTCTCACTCTCTAATAAAGTCCACCTGGTTCCTACCCATCATTGTCCTGGTGGTTTGAAGCTATATACATTTTTTGGTTCAAATTAATAATATACTTTAGCCTTTGCCCTATTATTACTGTTTTTTTAAATAGAATCCCATCTGCATAAGTTTTTGCTGCCCATCATTCCCCTCTCTGCCACTGTTAAGAAATAGGTGGTCCACAAAGTCACCGTTTACATTCTGGAATTTTGGACTCAGAAAGAAAAAGCAATGGAGGAATTGTTCCTCTGTTCCTGAGCTCCAGGAAATTAAATACGCTCATGGAAATGACCTGAACTGAATCTAAAGTGATATGACATTAAAATGGCAGAACTTTTAATTCATTTTGTGCTGTTGTAAAATACTGAGAATGTTCCACGCATAGAAGAACAGCTCCTGGTGACCTGGAGGTAAGGATGAACTGACCTGAAAGGTTTCTGCTTTTAACTGTGGAACTGTGACTGGTGAAGGAGAATAAAACCTGGCACCATCTCTACCTCACAGCTGACCCCAGCAACCCCCCTGCAGCCTTTGCCACCTGAGCAGCAGCAATTACCTGTTGACATGGAGCTTTGGCAGCCGTGAGCTTCTATCTGGGAATCAGTTGTTTGAGACTGAGTGAAGCGCATGGATCTCTTTATTTCAGATAATGAGATACCCACCAAAAAGCAATAACTGGCAGATAGAAGATGCTTTCCACCTTCTCCGCGAGCAAAATCCCTGTTTGGTGAGAAAGGTGAGCCTTATTATCTTGTGCATATAGACACTGGGAAAGTGGGTTATTAGTGAGGTTATTATGTAAAACTGCAGGCCACCATTTCAAGAGGCAACAAAGTAAAATGATTAAAAACAAATAAATAAAAAAGAAAGCCCGCTCTGGCCCAGGCAAGGGATGAATCTGTAACCAAACATTTACTGTTCCTTCCAGTAGAAATAACTCTGTTTACAGTGATAACCCCTCCGAACTACACACAGAGGCAACTGCACCTGCTGCTGCACGAGCGCTCTCCACCGAGCCGGGCTGAAGGAGAGCAAGGGCAGCCCTCGAGTCACAGACGTGGCCCTGTGTCACGCCAGCACCGGCAGCCTCAGTGGCCCTGACACCCCGATGCACCAACGTGTACCCGTCTCCTGGCCCCACCGCAGCTCCTTGGTCTCTTGCTTTCCCGGACGCTCTCCCGGTCCAGCTCCTGCCGGGCCCCGGGCTCCTGCTGACACCTTGGCCGGTCCCGCAGCAATGCAGGGAGCAGGATGACTCCTCTCTGCAGAGGCACAAAACCCCCAGCATGCGCCTCCCCTTGGCTCACTTCTCCAGCAGCCCTTGGACCTCAGTGAGGCTGCATGGAGAAACACAGATAGCCCTTTCACAGGTTTTATTTATTTAGTTGTTTTCCTTGAAATGCCAGCAGCGAATTCGTCTCCTCCTATGTGCCAGGGCCACCACTCAGGTACATTTTCACCACTCACATTCAAGACTAGCTGTCCAGAAGTAGCGGCTTTGACTAGAGAGAAAAATAAAAAAAAAAAAGGCGGTTTAGGGGGAAAAGCGGTCTCTGGAAACACATGCAATAGCTTCTCAAAATGCACATAGCTGCATAACATATACTCAGAGGGAAGGATAAATCAGCCTCAAAGTAGTTGCAGAAAGGTTTGCTCTTGCAAACAGCCAGAAGCTCTGGTGTGTGAAAAATTTGCAAGTGTCAACCCGCAGGAGCCGGGCGTCTCTGGAGATGGCCCTCAAAGGGAGCACAGATCCATGGATCCATGGCGCTTCCCAAGGGTTCTGCCCCAGGAAGATCTCAGAGGCTCCGTCTCGGCATCCCCGCTCCTGCTGGCAGGTTTCCATGTGCGGGAGAGCTCTGTGGCTCCCGCGGAACGAGGCGCCTCGGCCAGCGGGGGAGAGGGGGCTCAGAGGCGCCAGGAGGCTTCGCGCGCGCGGGCCGGCAGCTGGGGATGCGCCGCGCTCCCCCGGCGCCGGCCGCGAGGGTCCGTGACGAGCCGTCTGCATCGGGCTGTCGGCAGCACCAGACGGGACTGCCAGGTGGCTCGTCCGAGCTGCCTTCAAACTTGCAAAAATAGATTTCACAGTAGTGATAGGATCCTGGTGCGGAACAAATAATGCCGGGTGATAAGCTTTTTCCAGTCTGCAATACATCAGTTATCCGTCTGTCTTCGAAGAGCCAGAGCGGAGTGACTTCCAAGAAACCAGGGCGGGGAAGAAATGGATGTAGTGCCAAAAATATAGCCGTGGTCAATACTTTTGTCAGGGTGAATAGCCTGGTTTGGTTTAAGCAAGATCTAACCTGCATCTCTGGCTACCTCTTAATTCACTTTTTTCTCAAGTTTCCAAATGTTCCATATTTATTACTTTAAATATACTCTTCTCTGCAATTCTCTGTTTGGGCCAGGACCAAAAGTGTAACTGCTGAAACACCACAGAAACAACTGCTCATTATATTAACCACCCAACAAGCAATAAAGAACATCTTGTGAGAGTTCCTGCTCAGCTGCATCCCCAGCTCAAGTTCTGCACATGCAGGAGATGTGGGTAGGTCGGATAGCGGTGGCTGTATTGGGATGAGAAGCTGAGCCATAGATTTGGGTCCAGCTTTGCCCAACACTCTTCTTTCAGATGCACAATGAAAAACATAAGGACAAAAAGCTCTCGGCATGTCCCAGCACCCAGCAGAGGTAAAGGATGAACTCTAACACTTCTGATTCAGGGCTGTAAGGATGATTGTAATGGTGACTTGATCTTACTGGAATCGTTTACTTAAAACGACATCTTAGTTGTTTTAAAATGACTGTGCAAGTCAGATTTAGCACATCACTATTGTGTTGCTCTAACACAGTTTTGCATATTCATAAGACATATTCAAAGACATGATGTGTTCAAGAAAATGTGACACCGAGTGAAAAATAAGACTTCTACAAAGGGATATGCCAAGAATCCTCCCCATTCTATTTAAGTGTTGGATGAAAGCAAACTATGTTCCATAACCCAGCAAGATCTGTTCATTGGGAAAGTTCATGACTGTTCGAGTTAGACTATCCTTGTTTTATGTACGGGGATGCCGCAGATCACGAGCAGAGCTGTTTGTTAGGAAAATGGCAGGAGGACTCTGGATTTACAGGTTACAGCTGGGTCCACATTACAGCTCTGTTTGCAGCCTCCTGCTGAGCTCAGCAGAGACCATCAGGAGACAGATCCTCGTGCCTCGTGTATACAGCCCGCGTATACAGTGCGTCGAGGTTCCCAGCAAAGTGACAAAACTCGTGTCACCAAACCCGAGATCCAGAGCTCACAATACTAATAAAATAAATAATACCATGGAAAGAGGAGGGGTGTTGATCACCATGCATCTTTGCTTAGCCACCTGCCTCTCCCACCAGCACAACATGCCTCGAGCAACCCAGCGTGTGGGAGCAATAAGACAGTCCTACAAAGAGGCCAAAAGGTTTATTAACATAAGCCAGGCCAGATGCCAGCTTAGCATATAAACCCACCAGCTGTGCCGTGCTGGAGGCCTAGATAGTTGCTTCACTTCTTCCCCTTGTAAAAGATTTCTGATAAATCCACCACCCAGAGACATCTGTTTACCTTAGAAGAGGCAGAAAATGGCACTGAGCAGGATTAAGAGTGATATCTGGCACAGCATTAGGTAGAATTTGTTCATTTTCATTCATTGCCTGCCTATTTGAGCTAAAAATAATTTTAAAAGTATATGCTGTAATAATATCTGGGAAAGAGAGCCACATGTGCTGGAGAGAAGAGTAACCTCTCTTCAGAGCTGGCAACCCTGGGTAAAAGCCGAGCCAGCTAGCACCATTTATAACAGAAAAGAATGAGTATCCTGCAAGGCAAAAACTGTGTTCATCTTCCTAATTTGGTTTCTAAATATTCGCTTTCACAGAGAGAAAAAACAAAAAGATAGTTTAAAAGATAGTTTAAAAAGGAAATTACATCATTGTGGTGGGATTTTAATGGCAGTAGTAGAAAAGCCTTCTTCTGAATGGTTTCATATATTTATCGACCATTTCTAGACCATTACCCACCACATCCGGGCCATTAGTTTTGAGTTTCTCGGTAGAGAGATGAGAAGTGGCAATAAAAGGACAAAATACTCAAGACTCTCTGTATCTCTGGCAAGTGAGACCTAAGTTTTGTGTCAGTGCTGTAACACTCTCCTTTTTCTCTGAAATTTTCACCATATCAAAGACAAGGAGGGAGATCTGCCAGCTCCTGGGCTCTTCACTGTGCTCTGCCTTCGTGCCTGAGACTTCCAGAGGCCCCAGGTTGACTTCTTTCGGTGCTCTGGAAGAGCAAGAAGCAGTTTGCGTGTCCTGTGCAAACTCCCTGCAGATGCAGACACTGTACACATAGTCCAGGGTATTTGCAACTGGGGCCTCACATTTTGGCAAGCAGTCAAAAATAAGGACCTAGGCAGCCCCTTCCTGGCTCTATGTCAAGACAGACAGTCTGTAACCTGCCAAATGTATCGGTCTAGTCTCATCAGGAGGCAGCAGTGGTAGGGAAAGGTGCCGCGACGAAGGTGGTTCTGAGAGCTGTGATGTCTTCTGAGGGTTGTAAAACGTTTTGCGGTTATCCAGGTGATGGGAAGGGAGTCCTGCCACTCTGCAGAAGCCCTTGATCCTGCTAGGGAGCCAGGGCCGTGCACGCTAAGGTGGCCAGCAGTGTGTGGCACGGAGCAGCGTGCGTCTCAAGTGTGGTTTTGCCCGAGCACAACCAAGCACATTTACAAGATGAATAAAATGTTCCTCCATCAGGGCATAAATCAAATATAGGCTGCAGTTCACCAAACAGTGTAAAAAAACAAGTAAAGAAACGATGCTATCTAAGGTTTTAGGTCCTTGGTCCTGGAAGCCTTGCAGGATTCCCCCAAATTCTTTCTGCTAGCAGCACTGCACGGGTGTCCTGTCACGTTCTTAGTGAAGGTAATGTTCTGGAGAATTCAAAATAGATCTAGAAAGGCCATGGCCATTCTGACAGCAGCCCAGCCCTTGACAGCCTTGTGTTCCACCAGAGATGGCTACAGGATAGTAGGATCATGGGGTAATTCCTGTGCAGAGCAGAAGTCCTGGCCCGGGGAGGCTGAGAACTCCCTAAAATCTGACAATCTCTGACACCTTGCTACACTTCCCTCTCTCTCTTGTGTATTATTTTCAACAAGAGTTTTTTTTTTTTTTTTTCTCAAGTCTACAGTGACACTAGACATGTCAGCAAGCGCACTAATCTCTTCTTCCCCTACCACCAAGAACACCAGGATCAGCTCCTATCTTCATCTTGCAGGGTTTTTTTTTTTTTTTTTTTTGTATTAAATAACACAACCCCAAAGCTTTTTTGTGTGCACAACATAAAAAAATAAGAATCACAGAAGTGATCTGAGGGACCTCATATAATGTGACTGATTCCCCCAAGTGCAGTGCAAGAGCCACAGCCCCAGCACAGCGATGGACATGTTGAAGGGAGGCCCTCAGGGCTGTCCCCACTGATGCTGCTGAAGGTGCAGAGTTCAGGCACATGCTCTGAAGATTTTACCTACTCCAAATGATAAATAAAATATATTAGACTTGTTTAACAGGTGCATGGACATACGAACTAACATCTTCAGCTATCAGCTCATGCCAGGATGTTTAGTTTAAAAATCGCTTTTCCTGTCAGTCTCTAATTAATTTGTCATGGCCACCCACGGCACTACTAAGTCTATTTACTTTGTTAAAAACATGTAATGGAAAGATATGTTGCTATTCATTTTCATATATCACTAGAAGGAAAACGTTTCTTACTACAACCTTTTATCAGAGAATTGACAGAGATAAGAATTGTTTCCTGAGTCAATTATCCCTAAATTGTACAAATGAATTTGATTTTCTGTTGATTGATTAAAAGCAAGAGTATTAAGGTTTCTATTTAGGGGGAAAAATAGCTTTAATACCATTTCTAAGGCAGTCTTTCACCTTGGCACTTTTGGAAACTTAAGGTTAACAAGTGCAGACATCTGGATGGTTTATAGCAAGGGCAGCTTGTTCTTATGGAGCTCAGATTCATTTAGCCAACACAAGTTTTGGAGACAAACAAGAGATTTTTCTAACACTTCTTTAGAAATGCCTTAGAAACCTCAGAGCACAGAAGCCACTAAAGCTAAAATTACTGATCTGGTTTCCAGGTTGCTCATTTGCTCATAAGAAGAACAGATGGCGAACTAAAGTAAAGCCAAGAGATCTTCAGCAACAGGATAATTTTGCTCGACAAGTTTCGGTCGATTTCCTTCATTCTGTTATCCTCGTCAGTACTACAGAATTCCTGGTGGGAAAGAAACCTGAGTATTTTTATGAAAAAAAAAAAAAAGGGAGAATCAGCTGCAGGGCTGGCTCCTGATGCCACGAGGCATCAAGCCCAGCCTATGACTCCAGCTTTAGGCTGAACTCTAAGGCTGGTTGCAGGAAGAACCACATTACCAGTAAGAGCAGCTGGGGCAAACTCAGCTGCAAGGCGGGAGCAGCTCCATGGCCATCGCTCAGGCCCTTCCAAGCAAACTGCTCCTGACTTCTGCTTCTTCGTTCTGCTGATGGGACCTGCCTCCAGAAGAGGGTCTGTGTGGAGCAGAAGCCAAACTGAGCGACCCTCTTCACCTCCCTGTTCCCCTGGGGTAGCTCTGCCTGCTCCTCTGGGCACCTGGTGCTGGGAATGGTCCAGTCAGGCTATGTTTTACCATTTCCTCCCAGGGAAACACTTTTAGCTGCTCTTGCTAGCTTGATTTTACTTCATGGAATTGTTCGAGGAGACCAGCCATAGATGTTCTTTCTGCATCATCTTTTTCAGAGGAGAACTGTGCTTCTCACGGTGGCTCTGAAAAGAAAGCCGAATCCTTTCAAGTAACTTGTGAAGCTCTTCTGGATGGTATCATGACCCTGTGCTACAGCTGGCTGCAGTGCTCTGCTGTTAAGCCCTTAACCCTCTTTCTCTCCTGCCTGCCTGAAAGTGCTGCATTACACCCTTCACCCGTGTCCAAGGCAACAGGCAATCGTATTTTCCTTGAGATCTGGAAAAATCAATCCCCATGAGCAGAAGTGTGCCAGGAGGCTTTGCAGTCAGGGCAAAGATGAATAGCTGAGACGGCACCTAGAGGTGTCAGCCCAGCCCAGCGAGACAGAACTGCTTGTGCTGTTCAGAAATGCAGATTCACTGGCCTAGGGCAGTTCACATGGCTGGACCTGGAGAGGGAACATCAAAAACTGCTAAAGTTTAAATCTAGCTGACTGTAAACACTTGCTCTTCATTCTTTGCTAGACTCTTAGCCTTTGATAGGGCTTACCTTCTAAATAACCCTCATTACAACCCTGAAGGACAAATATTTAGCTTCAAAGACCTTAAATGAACTCTCTCTATTCTTACTTCATCATGGGATCTCCATATCCAGCACCCTAAGGCTGTAGGAATTATATATATATATCATATAACTGCAGTTCTTATGCCACGTCTATCCAACCACCCATCCATCCATCTGTAGCTCTTGTACTGTACTTCAGAAATCCATGCTGAAAGCTGTAGGTAAAGTTTTATTAAAGTTCATTCTGTGATTCTCGTGGATTTGAATTCAGAAACTTTGTCTCTTCATATTCTGGAGTGGAGGAGAATTTACATCCACAAAGGATGTGGGTTTCCAGTGGCTGCCTCTGCTGCTCAGTGCCTTGGCCATTGCAGCATCTGAGCACCCGCAGGCTGGTGTACGCGTGGGTCTGAGCCCATCTCCACATACATGAAATAGCTGTGGAAAAGTCACTGTGCACAAGTCACTTGACTCTTTCTGCTATTAAAAGCCAAAAGCTCATGGTTTCATGGCAGATCACAGATCTTCTGAACTCAGAGTCTGCACCAAAATATTTGCACCAAACTCATTTATAACTTTGTGATTAAAAAAAAAAAAAAAAAAAAGGGTAAAAAGTTGAAGTTGAAGGTTTGCATTTGCAAAGCAAGATCTGATTCACAGCGGCCTACGCCAGGCTCTGGGATATGCTGAATGTGTCTCAAAGAGATGCGAGGTCGTGAATAGCGGCGCGTGCCCCGCAGGGAGCCACGCTGGCATTTGTGCAGCTCTGACCTTTGGGCACGCAGTCGGACGGAGGAAAGTGCAGCCACATGATGGCCCCACGGTGGTGACCTGTCAGGCTGCGCTACAAGAGGCTGCTTCATAAGATGCTCTGCATTGGGCAGAGCTGGAAAGCAACTGCTTCCAAGTGGGAAATGAAGTTCAGAAAACACAGGAGGACGGAGGAGAGAAGTAACCAGTCTAGACAATCCCAAATCCAGCAGAAGTCTGCATGAGTCTATCAGAACTGTAAATGAACACCTTGCAATTCTCCTTTGCATGGGAGATTTAATTCTCCCTGGGATCTGCTTGCCAGGCCTGCTGTACTTTTAATTCCTAGAAAAAAATGAGGTGTAAAAAAAAACATTCTCTGAGAAATCCAAAGTAGAAGTTGCTGAGCCCTTTCTTATCTAAATTATCCAGACATAATATTCCCCTTTATGCCAAACCATTTCAAACTAATCCCTGTATTTACACTGAATATGCACTCAAGCAACCAAGTTATTTCCCTTTTTTTGGTGATACTCACTGCTCCCATATGCATCATGGGAGCAGTGCCATCCCTGAGCAACCACCAGAGGGAAAAAAGACTGCAAGCCCAGAAATGTTTTATTTTATTTTGTTTTATTTTTTAATTTAAAGTTCGTGTGTTTCCCAGTGCTTGTGTTGATGGAGCCCATTGCAAAAAATGTGAGCTGAAATAAGGAGAGGAAGTTGGAGTTGTCGAGCTCTAAAACTGCTGCAAAGACTCGTTCCTGTAGTTCTCACTTGAACAGAAACAGCACCATCTGTTGCTCTTTGCACTTCAGATCAGAGCAGCTTTTTCTCTGCCCAGAAGATGACTACAGGAAATGAAACATATGCAACAGAAATTAAATGAGGAGGAAAATATTTATTTTCAATGTGGGCTCAGACTGGAATAATTTCTCTAATCCTTTGGGCTTGTAGGGGCACAACTGGTTTTTCATTTTACCGAAACAAGACCCAGTCACTGAGTTTTTTTCAAGAAAGCAAGTAAAAGTGCTGCTGATTGCACCTTGCTCCAGCAGTCCTGCAGCGCAGGAATGATCCTCCTTAAACCCTAGCCACTGAGAATGGAAAATATGTTCTAGGCTTAATCTGGTCCCTATATGTCAATTTGAGCATATTTCTCAAGATGTGTCCTGTCCAAATAGCACCATTCATCATTATTTGGTCAGTTCAGACATTTCTCCCATCTGTTTTACTGACAGTTTTTTTCCAGAAGGGCTCCATGACCCTGCTGAAAACCCTATTACCAGCTAGGGGCTGTTTCCCAGAAGGGCTCTCATGTTGCTGCAGCTCAACCCCGATAGCAACAGTGGAAAATTTATCTCTGCTTTCCCTGGTGCAGCACAAGCCAATGTGTGAAGCAGCGTGCAGGCAAAACAGCAGATCTGGGCACACTGCGGCCAAACTGTGAGCAGGAGGCTCCGGGGCCGCTGTGCTGGAGTCATTCATCACTTTGCAGCTCCTGCTCGGAGGTGAAGGTCCAGGTACACGGCCTTGCAGACCAACGCTGCTGTCAGCCCAGGTCTGTGCCTCTCTCTGGGCAGTGAGAGACTCCCCGGGCGGCCCCAGACCCTGCCGATGACTCAGGGGCCAAGGCGAGGTAGCAATGCGGGTGCTCTCGCATGAGCCAGGCCTGCGAGAGAGGACTTTCTGGTTTAACCAGCCCGCCATAAATGGGTTCTCATAGTCTAAATTGTTCAGAAAAACATTTGGCAGTTGTAATCTTCAGGTTTGCATGTTATCCGAGTGGCAAGAAATGCGCTTTTCTACCAGTTGTAGAATAACAATATTGTTATCCATATATTACATAGGGGAAAAGCAATGTGTCCCTAGTGCATTCCCCAGGCACACAGACCTAGTGTTGGGTGACGCAGATGCATCCCCTTTGGCAGCTCTCACCTATTCCCCTCCACTGGCTCAGTGTCAATAATTTTCTTCAGACAGATTTTGAAAATGAGGTGGTAAAAACAAATTAGAGGAGACTGGAAGCTGCTGTTCTCTTTACTTCAAAGTTGCATGTGGAAAATTGGACACTGGACTTATGGTTGAGATACCTTAAGAGTGACTGATGGAAAATGTGATTTCTTCCCTTCCCATTCTCTCTCTCCACACTCAAGCGCCTGGTTTCTTTAAATAAATTATAAAACTAAAGCTAACATTTGTTTCACATCAAGTCCCAGCTTTCACTTTAAGTTTTGAAATGTAAGGAAAAAAAGTGGTGTCCTTTTTGCTTTATTGAAATCATCACACTCTCCTCATCCCACAGCAAGAGTGGGAAAAGAGGGAGAAGTGGAGTCCTATGAAATGAAACTCAAAATTAAAAATCATTGTTTTTATTCTTCAGCCATTTTTCAAAACTACACCGAGTTATTTAATTTGAATCTTCAGATTATCAGATACAAACTTTGATGGAAAAGTACTTGGCAAAAATGTGTGAAGAGCTCTGCCGCTGCAGACAGCACACAGAGGGGCTGTCTGAGAATGGCAATAATTTTTCAAAATGTCACATACCACTTCGATGAGTACAGGATGGCCAGGTCAGTACAACAAGCTGGTCGTGGATACTTTTTCTAGACACCTGCATTAAACTTGGCACTGAAAGCAGAGGCCTTTCTCATGCCCTCTGGTTGCTCTCTCTTTCCCTGGTCAGACGACCATGATTTACCTGATATGGAAAAGCCAGGTGCAGGTGAGGGATCCCCTTCATGAATCCTGGCCACTGCAGCACAGTTAGGGATGTGCCCTGGTTGTCCTTGGTCAGGGTGGCAACTTCTGCTGCAGGAAGAAGGGATGCAAAGTTAAGAGGTCGCTGTGCTGCAACAGATATGCTATAAAGTCAAGATAGCAAAGATGTTCAGGAAGGTTGCTGGCCCAAAGCTTGCCTTGCTTTGTAGAGATGTCTAGCAGTGGTTTTCAACCTGTAGCAAAAAACGGTTGTTTACTTTTCTTAGGAGACTCTCTCAGAGGATAGGCAAAAGCTACAGGTGTTGGAAAACAGCAGTGTTTTTAACGAGAAATTAGAATATCTCAGAGAAAGAGTAAAAATTTACAAAGAAACTCTCCAATCTCCAGTGATCTAGCATCAGCTCCACAGTATGGGAGCTATGGTTAAAGATGATCTACTGCATCAGGGAACAGCCCCTGATGGACCCACCTGACCCACAAAAAAAGCCACCAGATTAGAGGCTGTGTTGAGCACAGAAGTTCTCTGAAGGACTCTCTGGTGCGACAGGGTGGTGGAGAAACCAAAATAATTTCTCAGCAGCAAGTCCACAAAGGGTGAAGTCCCGTGTGCTGAATGAAGTGGAAGTCCAATCACTGCTGGGAGAGCACCCTGAATGCCTTTACCAGTGAAATTCTCTGCCTAGGAGGTAGAAGATTGCAAAACAACTGGGTGCAAACCTCCTGCCACACAGGTTACTTTCCCCTTTGGGCCTCAGGTACCCAGTTTTTAACCAAAACACGTTATTTTAACTAACTGTGGTACCTGCTGAACTTGAGCATTTTTGATGCGATCCAGTGCCATGTGCTCTGGGTGACCCTACGTGTGCAGGAGGGTTGGACTAGATGACCTCTAGAGGTCCCTTCCAACCTTAGCCATTCTGTGATTCTGTGATTTTTCACTCTGAACATAGAAACTTCCAGGGATTTGATACATCCACAGCCTCAGCACAGCCCGACTCCCTAGCAAGCGTGGCACCCTTCGGGAACCTGGTCTCCCTTCGGGAGCTGCCACTGTCCAGCTGGGATCTCCTGAGCTGAGGGTGATAGCTGGGGAAGGAATTTGAGAGGAGCTTCCAATCTTATCCCTGTGGTTTCTTCCCTTGGGCATTTTTCAAAGCTTTCAAAGGTGATACTCATCCCAGCTTTCTCTCCACCAATTACCTCTTACTCTCCCCAGCCCTTTGAGAAATTTTGGTCAGATCCCAAGGAAGAAATGCCTTTTTCATAACTACCCTCAAAGTAGTCACACAAAGATAGATGGAGAGCTGCGCGATTGCCTGCAACTGGCAGGACACTCCTATCAGTGTGATCTGTATCTGTCCAAGTCTCTTTTCCTCCTCAGTACGAGCCAGCGCTCCTCACTCTGCAATCACTCATCACAACTTATCTCCTCGCAGCACTGTGCTGTGGCTGCCAGAAAGCGAGACCATGCCCATGATCTGAGGAATCCCACAGAGAATAGGGCTGCAGGCGAACCCAAACCAACCTTGTTCCTCCTGCCAGCAAAGGTAGCTCCAGCAGTCGTGCCCAGATATCATAATTTCAGGCTCTCAGCCACTCCTTGAAGCATCTGGACCACCGCTACTGTTGCCTAGACGTTTTAAGAGATGCACTTGCCATGGTAGCATAAGCACAGGCTTAGCCCAAGCACCTGAATTCCAGTGTGTACTCTTCACTGTGTGTGTCCAGGGCTAACATACATTTTATGGTCCTTAAAGAAATAGAAAAATAGTCTTGCAAAAGACTAAAAGCACACACTTACAGGAAAAAAAATCCCTGAGTTGCATATCCAAGTTTTCTTTTGTAATGTGCAATCCAAGCCACACGCTAGTGAGTTTATTATGCTTAGTTTAATGTCCTATGATGCTGAGACCTACAGCTTGATACCAATATCAAAGTTCTTCGTGCAAATATAAAGAGAATAGCATTCCAAGTGATGGTCCTGCAGTGCCTGAAGTAGAATAGGAAGGAAATGAGAGCAGAAGCGGCCTGCAAGAAGAGCTGTCTCCAGTGTCTTATCTGCTGTATTGTTTGTCAGTCTGACTTTGTGTACTCACTGTGTTGCAGCATTCTTCTGTCTGCACTCTGGAGGGCAAGATTAGTTGTTAACAAGAACCACTCTTCTCCTTGTGTGACACTGACACAGAGGAGCCTTCCCAGCAGCTTTCAAACCCAGCCGCAGCAGAAAATCATTAAATGGTTATGACAGAATAGTCTTGACAGCTCCTGCAATTTTGGAAAGACTTGAAAACTGATTGGTGGGAAAAAAAGAGAAGAAAAAAGAAAAACATTTCTCTGTCTACAGCCTGGGGACTGCGGGGAAACACCATGGTTAGGTCTGTCCCTCAAAATGACCCTTGGACCATGGCGAGACTCACCTCCATCAAGGACCAGCACTGTAGTTCTCAACAGCTACAGTGAAAGGAAAACCAGACCCATTCCACTGTGCATTTTTAAAGGCTTCTGGAGATAGGAGAGGAACGCTAGGGATGCATTCACATGGGAAAAGAATACGTGGGGAGAAGGCTACAGGGCTGGCTTTCCATGGCTTGAACTAGTGGAACCTGCTTCAGGCTCCCAGAGCATCTGTTCAGTGGCATAATTAGTATGGAGTATAAAATTAATTTTTGTAAGGATTATAGGTCTGTTATGAAAAGAGCTATGGCAGAGGCAATGTTTTCCTGGCTCAGATAAAAGTGACCACTCTGCAGATTCAACAGGAAATTGATTGATCTCAGCAGCACTTCTTCACGTGCCTTAAAGGGTCTAGAAAAATAAATAGACTTTTCTTTGCAAAGCAGAGAGGTTTTCCTCAAGCAAAGCACACGCACATGCACACAACCAGAGGCCAAAGGCTCAGCAGACAGTGTGACACACTGTTCCCAAAAGGCAGTGTCAGAATGTCGAGGCAAATGGCCAGAAATTCCAGCGTGTATTAGAATAAACAAGGAAATACAAGAAGAGGCTGGGGCGATCTGGGGAAAGAGCTCTCTCAAGGGAGTATGTGAGAGTTCATGTAGCAGAGAGGTCTATTGTGTAGATAAGTATGCAGACAGTTCCCAAACGTGTGGTATTTACTTGATAAATTGTAACAGATTCTTTGGAGATTTGCCAGACTGCGCATAAATACATACGTTTCGGATGAGATGGGAAATGCATACGAGGAGCTGCAGAGATTATAGCTGCCACTTTGCAACGTGGTACCAATCTGGAATTTGGAGCCATCCTTTAAAAGTGCTATCCCGGATATTCCGGTTGGTACTTATCACAGATTAGTTATATTAAAATATTGTAAAATCATGTGCTGTTCATGCACACTCATGTTAAATAATACTCTACAGTATTTCTCTCTTGCTGGGCTAAAGGATCTAAGAACGAATGATTCCCTAGATCATAGATATGTAGATAAAACATACAACTTTTGTATTATCAGAAATGAGTTACCTTACTTTGAAAATACTTTCCTGTGTAGAGTTCATGCATCACAAGATACCACTCTCAAGACAAGGATCATTTCAAAATGGCAAGAATGCAGCACAAGCTTTAATTTGAACGAAGGCTATAAAGGAGCTTTTGTGCCTTGGAATTGTGGTATTTTACAGTTTCTTCACAGAGAGCCACTAAATGCAAAGATGATAAATCATAAGGCACAGACTGAGCCTAATGAGGACAGATGGAGCCAAGCCTGGATATTTGCACACATGCAAGAGCTGACCTATGCAAATACAGGACAAGTGATGTCCTTCAAACAAATTAACTGCTAGCAAAAAGTGTCACTTTTAACATGGTAGCTCCAGTTAAAACTCTGTGCATGTATCTTATCCTATGAGTTTTAAAACTATGGGTTAATCTATTGATTAAAATGATGTAGCTGGTGTAACTGCAGTCTGGGGCCTAATATAATCTGAGAAGACCTACCTGCAGTTCTCATATACTGCAATGAATACTTCTCAATGCTCCACAGGCATTGAGAAGTATTCCAAGCTGCTTAGACAGAAATTGCCCAAAATAGGCAGGATCGGTGAGAAATTTAACTACCTCAAGTCATGCCCTTTACTTTTTCCTGTGTTTTTCAGGCTGTTTTTCACGGGATGCAGTTACACCGTGGCACACACAGACAGGCAATGGCAGAGCGCTGCTTCACTGCTTGTGGGAGTACAGCATGTTGATGCCCCATCGTGTGCATCAATCCAGGGTGTTTGGGTCCAGACCCTCTAGGCGCCATGGAGATTCCTCCCTGCAAATAGGCATTTATTTCTTCTTCCTGGTTCCTCCTTTGGTCTGTTGTGCTACTACCTTCAGTTAGCATGATTAGTCCTACTTATGCTCTTGTGCACACAGGGTCCTGGCACGACAGCACTGTCACATAGCTGGTCTCCAAAGGTCTTATTTCAAGCTGTGTTTGAGCAAAAATAATTAGAAAATAATCTGAAAACTGTCTGATTTTAGAGATTGAATTGCAGTTCCATGAATGCACTGTATCTTTAGCTTCTGGATCCCAGGATATGGCTGTTGAATCCCTGCATATGAACAACTCTGAATTTCAGAGGGGGTTTATATCATGAACTAGAAAGGGTTCCTGTGCCAAATACCCACCCCGTCTCAACAGAAGGGGAGTTAATGGCAAGGAAAGGGCAGAAGATGTCCTCAGGGCACACAGCAGGGGGAAAATGCAGCAGGACGCACTGTGCTTCTGGTAAGAGGTGGGAAGGGGAGAACTGGAGTCATAGGAAAACAGCTGCAGGGGCACAAGTGGTCCCCAGTACAGAGCAGAGGTGGGAGCAGAAAGCAAGGTAGCCTGCAGCAGAGGTAAGTGGTGGCATCAGTGAGGGCAGCAGCAGGTCCACACAGGGAGGTGCAGGACCCGTAACTCAAAGGCCGGGCTATTTCTTGGGAGATTTCCAGCTTCAGAAGCGACTGAATGAAAAGCTACAGTTCTGTGAATTTGCTTATCTTCATTTTCTTCTGAGCACAGGCAGCAGGGGTTCTGCGGGATTCACCACACTGCCAGCAGCAATTTGGAAAACACACCGGGATGTCTGCCCCTGACCCTGGCTCGCACGCGTGAAGGGCTCTGCTCAGCGGGGACAGCAGCGTGGTCTGCGATAGCAGTACGAGGAGAAACACATGCTTTCTGCTCACCCCTCTTTTAAGCACACATTCATAGCTGGTATTTATGCAAACCGTTTCTTTCTAATTACAAGGCACTGTTTATAACACTGCTTTTTGTCCATAGGTCTCCACGTGTTTAATAAGATAGAGCATTTAAGAAGATATGGAGCTGTTGCTGTATGACAAATGGATAAATCAAATAAAGACAGGAGATGTGATCTGCCCCCTGTCAAAGTCAGCCCTGTAACTCCATCTGCAATCCCCAATAATCTCCTATTTCCAGCCCTGGGTCCTGGCACTTCTTATTTCCTCCCAGAAAAAAAAAAAAGGGAAGGAAGCGCAAGAACAGAGGCCAATGCTTCTCAAACAGTGTTTGTAGCAATTTTATACCTAAGATAGTATTACACCAGCAGTGACAGAAATTTAAAAGTATAATGTACCAGAGAAAAATAACTGCTGGGAACAGCAGGATGGCTGGATTTGATCCTGTTTTTTTATAATCTTCCTGTATAATGTGACATATATATTTCAGAATGCAAACACTCCAATGTTGCATGCTTACCTCTTCTTACATTTGAATTGGTAATAGAGCTGGCGTGTCAAAGACAAGGAAACAAATGTTTGAGAAACTCAAATTCATCTATATCTGCAAATTTGTCCAGAGGAAAGGCAGGAAAAGGAGCTTAAAATAGTACGGAAATAAAGAAGAAATAGAAAGCAAAAAAGAGGGGACCTCAAAATAACCTTCCCCCAAAGCATTTATTTCATCAAATAGAAAAAAAAAAAAAAATCAGGGCAAAATTTCTAATACTATGGTATTTAGCTTAGAGACACACTGTAAAAACGTATTTCTCATGTAACCAAAACAAAATTACAAAGCTATAGATAAGAAAGACTAGCTACATGCTATGAAGTCTATCTTGGGAACACGTGGCAATACCATACAAGTGTCTGGCCCACGTAAGATCCCAGTATGATGTGACAAAACTGAATTTGTACCCAAGGGAGAAACGCAAATGATAGGGAGGTAACTTTGATATTGTATGTAGCCATGGAGAGTCTTGCTCTGGAAGCATGCAAACTATTTCACTGCTAGGGTGTTTTAAGGGTTTCAAAAAAAAATGGAGAGGTAAGTCATGAAATTATCCAAAATGTCTTTCAAGAACTTCTTCCTTCATCATTTTGCTTAACAGAAAGAAAAGTGAGAGGAAATTTGTTAATAGTGTCTATTATCACTTCCCAACAGAAAAACATATAAACAAGAACTTGTGGCTACAACTTGAAACCAGGTGAAATCAAATTAGAAAAATTCATAGCAGCTATGAGAACAAACTGCAGCAGATCTTTTGGGGGAGATGTTTCCTTAGGCTTGATGGAGGAGCAGCGTGGTGTGGACTGGATTGGCCAAAGATACACCGAGGACCACAAGTTATAGCCAGCCCATCCAGCACAAGCCAAGAGCCAGGCAGCTCTTCCCGACGAGGTGTCTCCACTCCTGCACTCAGCAGGGAAAGTAAATCAGGAGAATGAGTCACAACATTTATCTCAGTATCCAGAGGAGATGCGTTGCTCTTTGGGAGAGGTTTTCACGCTGGGAGATGAGACAGCTTTGTCTAGACATTTAGCTTTTAGACAAAGTTGTGCTTGGTGAGGGCCACCTTCCAGGGAACTGATGACCCTGTCAGTCTGAAGTGACCAGGCATGGATGGTGGCCATGACCCATGACTCTTTCTCTGGCTTCACTCAACTCCTAGTCACGTGTGGTTTTAACACAAGTACCAGTCTAGCTGCAGCGTCTGTGCAGAGCAGTTGCTTTGGGTGCTTTTATACAAAAATTGCTTTTTGCAAGTCTCATCTTCTCGGTCATTCCCAGCTCCTTGAGCGGGTTGCCCTTGCTGTGGGTCACCTGTTGTCACCTATGCTGCTGGTCAGTGGGACCTGCAGAAACGTTTCATTTACAGTGACCCAAGCCTGGTGAGGCCAACTCTTTCTTCCCATGTCCTGTTACACATTTAATAGCGACGCAAGCACATTCGCTGTTTCTCAACTGCTTCAGGGCCAGGAGGTGTCTGTGTTGGTGCTATCTGCCCTTGCAAAGCTCATGTCTGCAGTGTCGACAGCTCTGCACCCCTCGCTGGAGGAGTCCGAGCGTCCTCCCCTTGTGTGTGCCCTAATCCTCAGTGCAGTGTTTCCAACAGTAATTTCCAACAGAAAGAAAAGGCTTGGCGAGGGGGAGACTGAGGAGGTGCTTCTGGGCAGTGCCACAGCACAATGCTCCGTCTCCCTCTAGTGATGCCTGGGAAGGGGACATGTCCATGGCACGTCGCAGTCTGGGGATGCTTTGCTGGAGTTTGCCTCATGCCTTATGATAAGGGCACCCAGGTCAAACAAATGGGCAGTTAGAGGTGCTGAGTCCCTGACACTAAGATCTCTTCTGCCCCTCTCCTGCTTCTGCAGTGCTGCTGGCATCCTGCTCCTCTCTCAGCTAAGGTTAGATACATCAGTTGCCTCCAAGTGTACAACTGGCTGGTGCAGTACAAGTGCACAACACCACGGCGGAGGAGATGCAGCCTCTCAGGCCATGTCAGAGCTCATGCTGTTCCACTCCTGCTGGAGAAGAGGCCTGTGCATCCCCTGGAGGGACCATCCTTGCAGGAACTACTGTCTCCAGGAAAGCGGGAGCTTTAGCTAAACGGTCTTGTGCCCCAAGGGGATGTATCTTGTTTTCCTGCTATAGGCACTGGCTTTGCCTTATGCGCAGCTCAGAAAGGACTGTTCCTTGAATGTTCCTTTGACGTCTCAAATCTGCCCCCTCGGGATAGTGCCATGAAGTCAGGGCTGCCTTGAGATGAGCAGCAGATAAGCTGCCTTGAGTCCTGGGATGAGAGGGCTCCACAGCACAGCGAGTGAGCATGGGGTCCCCCAGACAGGTCCCTACCTTGCTCTGTGCTGTGCCCAGCACCACAGCTCCTCACCCGCTCAGCTGGTCTCAGGCCATGGGGCTGCAGAGCCGGGCAGCAGCACCCACAGCCCCGCTCTGCAGACACGTGTGGCCCCGGAGCAAGGCGAGACACACAGAACCGCGGAGACGAGCCAGGGCAGCAGGATTTACCGCGTCCTCCAGCAAAGACAGAAAGGTACACAGAGCGCAGGCATCTCCAGCCCCTTGCCCCAAGAGGCCTGGTTTCTCTGGAGGTTCCATGAAAAGCAGAGCCCACTAGATGGCAATCACAGGTCTGGGATAGCCTAGATGCCTGCAGCGCTCATCTGGTTAAATGTGTGCATCTAGAAATGTGAGTAAAACATTTTCTGTTTACCATATGATGATGACGTTGGTACTTGGAGCAGCTAATATTTCCTGTGAGTTTCTTAAGGACAGTTTTCCCATAAATATGAAATTATATTACCATATAGAGTATGCTTTCGCAATTAGAACTACTATGCTTTTTTGTATTGTCACTGTCATGAGGCTACTGTTTTGCTGTCGAAGAATCATAGCAAAATTCAGTCTGGCAGGGATCGATGTCCCAGTCCAATGTCCTGGTCAGAGCAGATTGGGGTAGATCAGCTACTTTTCCAGCCATATATTAAAGAACTCCAGGCAAGGAGATACCTGCATCCCTAGTACTTACATCATAAAAACATTTCTCCTTAAATCTAATCAATCTTATCATGTTCCAGCTTATGAACATGCCCCTTGTCACCATCTACATATGATAAGAGTTAACGAGCTCAGTCTTATCCTTCCATTAGGTAGTTGTAGTCAGCAGTAAGATTTTCCCTTTAACTTCCAAAGAATCCACTCCCAAGGGAGTGCTACACCTACAGTGTTTTAATATTAAATATTGTCATGACAATGTTTTGATTAAAATAGTATTTTTTCTCTAATAAAAAACACTCTGCAAAACATGAGCAGTAGCATATACCAAATGCCACACAGGTCCAGAGGCAAAGCTTTTTATGCTGCTTCAAAAAACCAGTGCCTTTGATTCCTCCATGTAGTTCCCGGCACCTGGGCAAGAAAGTGAGATTGCAGCCCGAGGAACTCACACCCTCATTCTGTTATGTGCATGATTACCAAAGACACACATTTATCTCCAGTGACTTCAGCAGGGTGAGGGCTCTGACTCAGACCCTGGGGTTTATCACAAGAGACTCTGGGATCTCTTGCCCCACTATCAGCCCTACTCTCTTTGGAAGTTCCCTCTCTGGCTGCCCGCACAGCTACAAGGCTGCTCAAACACTCCTGAACTCCTGACACAAACCATAACCAGTATATAAACAAACCACTTTGGCTTCCCTTTCATGTACCAGGCTGAAATTTGTAATTTGTGAGCTGCCTCACTTGCTGCTTATCTGGAACTCAACGCACATTCCAAGTTTCATTTCCGAAGGCAGAGGCTCCATGGGCAGGAAGCTGAATCATGCTGGCTGTACTGCACTCTTGGGTGCTGTGATCTGCAAGGAAAGATCGACTGTTTTTTGTGCACACACACTGAACCAACAAAAACGCGTTGTCATGAAGAACTAAGACTGAGCCAGGAAGGCAACATGAGCACAAAATCATGTAAACTCACTGGCCGCGTTCAAAACAAGACAGACCTGGAAGGTAGGGAATTCTGGATTATTTTGAACTAACCTTGATGTCATATAATTTCTTCAAAAAACGGAGCACAGAAAGAACGAAATCATTTTAAAAGCCAGTGCTGTTCCATGTGTGTTATTTAGTGACTCAGATATCCAAGTCTATATTTACAAGCAGGACATAACTACTAAGTAAAAACCTAAGTTTCAGAGTCTTTATTCCCGCTTAACATAAAATCCCTTTTGTAATGTAACAGTTTGAATGACCATGACTTGTACTTAAATATTTACACCACCGTCTGCAAGGTATATACTCCCCAAAACAAGACAAGGACATGAATGTTACTGTTAACTCTTGCTATTTTCTATAATTAATTCATACAATGACATCATGATCCCACACACTAGTTTCTTCATCCTCTATCACATGCTCCATGAATGCAACACTGTCTTACTGCCCTGTTCTGATCCTTTTAGTAGAGGCAGACAAAGCAGCTGCAGCGAGATGACTGAAGGGAGAAACTTCTGTTCCATCAAAGTTTTGAAGAGATCTAAGTTTGATTAATTTGAAGCTGGAACGGCTTCTGTATTTGTTAGAATAGGAACCTTGTCTCAAGCCTGTGAAGATTTCATTTTGGCAAAATGGAGGCATTGTATTTTGCAGTGTATTATATAGCACACAGGTTAAAACTATTTAGTTATTAAAAATATTGAAGTTTAATATATAAAGTTGAAATGTATGTTGAAACAGGACTGTGTCTTTTGAAACTCTAGCCAACTTAACTTCATTTCTTGGAATACTTCAAGTGCTCTAGACTGGCGTGTCCTAGCAGTTCTTCCCACTGCAGCTCGTTTCACAACTTCTGCTGCTGCTGCCCACACTGATTTCAGAGCTCCATTGCCTCAGTATGGGGTGTCCGTGAGTCCTATCGCTCAGCATCATCTTCATACACAGTCACATTTTTGAGGGGCTGCTTTGATTCATGCAAATCTCATGAAAATGCATCCTGGCACAGGTCTGCTCAGGACAGGGGCCAGCTCAGCCTGGAAGGCGGCAAAACTCAACTGGGGGTTTTCTCAGCTCTAATGATCACGGTCAGACTTGGCGCTGCTTAATTTAACAGCCAGACTCTGAGGCCAAGATTTTCTGTTTGCAACATCACACGGGAGTTGTAAAGTACTCTGAATGTCTGAAAATTGGACGGCTTGTTCAGATGGCTAAATAGTGGACTTGGGGCCACTACTTTAGACAGCCAGTTTCAGAAATCTTGGCTCTAGCTCCCATAAGAACCAAGGTGATGATTATTTTTTCTTTATATCACTTGGAGACATACAGATATTTAAATAGCTGACTCACATTCCTGGTTTTAAAAATCTGGCCTCTGATATTGTGCACACTATATTGTCACCCTTACATTTTGGCATTTGCAGCCACAGGGTTGTAACAATTGCAAATACAATTTTTGGTATCTGTAACTTTACTACACAAAATTTGGTCTCTCTCAGGAAAAAGAAAACACATCAGGCTTGCCTTCCTAATTACTTTTTCTTTAGAAATGGAATAAACATTTTTGCCTAGCAAAATTTGGAAGGGATATCATGGGAACCTGTTGGTGTGGGAGAACTGGTTCTCCTTCCCACCCTCTGGAGGAACTAAGCTGTCTCCATGAGAGCAGCATGAGTATCTGCAAACTGGCAACAGACACTGTTGTTGATTAGGGAAGGAGCCTCAAGGGAAGTGCCGGGCATCAGATGCTGATAGAAGCAGCCAGAGTGTCCATCTTTGGACACTCCAGAGGAAACCTCATCCAATGGGGTCTTCCACCATCTCTCCTCAGAACCCATATGAATCACGTTGGCAGCCCCCGTTCTGCTGCGGTCTTTCCTCAGTGCCCTGCTTGTGCAGCCACATGACCCGCAGGCACCAGTCCCTCATCCTCTGATGGCCTGTCTGGATGTCGGTGTCACACCTGGTCCTGTGACTGATGCAATGGACACGCATCCAGGCATCTCAGGGACATCAGTGTCTGGTCACAGACAAGCTAGTCCTTCCATGGAGCACGTGTGGTGAGATACATGGGGAGAGGACACGGTGCTGGCTTTCAGAGGCTCTGTGGCCCCCAGTAGCTCAGAGATGGGCTGCTGACTCTTCTGAATGCCATGTTGGTTCCCCACTTTGCTCAGGTAGGCAATATAGGTCCTGAAAGCTGCTAGTACACAAAAGTTCATATACTCAGTTATTCGCCCTCAAAAAATAGAGTGGCTCCATTCCTAGCCTAAGGAAAACAGTCCCTGGTTTACACTACCCGCTGAACCTGGTGTTGCCTGGGAAAGCATGAGGAGTGAGCAGTGAGCTCATGATTAAACAGCACGGCAAGTCTGTGCGAGCCCTTGCTGTTCTCACAGACAGACGTATCACGAAATCTCAGTCCTCAGACACCAGTCACCTGCTCCTCACTGCTGCGCGAAGGCCAAGGAGCCTTAACTCTTCACACATTGCTAACGAAGGCTGGTGGAGAGTTTGACTCTTGCTCTGTCTGCTCTCTCTTCCTTCTGCCTTGGTAATTGCTGAGTGAACGTTTGGTCTCGCTTAGCAGCCTGCTCACAAGGTAACGAGCTGAGGAACAGAAAGCTGCGGAGGAAGCATGCTGAAGACATTTATTTCCCATCTGTGGGTATTGCCAATCAATTAGAGTGGTTTCACTATCTGCCTAAACATCGCTGATAGAGGAAAAAGCTGTTGATGCTGCAAGCACATTGGTGAACACGAAAGACCTCGGTAGAGCAAACAGGGCCCGAAAGGCAGCTGTGGGAGAAGGGGATGAGGACGTGCTGTAAGGGGACACACTGTGTTTGAGGCACTAAGGCCAGTTAGGGAGAACTGCCTGACACAAGAGCTGGAATTCAGGTGTTTCCTAACTAGCAGTCTGTCAAACCCTACCTCCCTTTCACAGTGTACCACCATCATTCATCATAGTAGAGGGAGACAGGTATATTACAGGAACTGTATCATATGAGTACAGGAACATGAGAGTTCAACTGAGAAGCCTGGGTGCAGAGAAGCTATAAAGAGAGTTATAAGGAAATGCAACCCTCCTCCCCCAAGGCAACACAATCAATGTTCCAACTAAATCATTACAGAACACAGATTAAAGAAAAATCAATAAATCACATCTTTTTCAAAAATTCATGCAGCGAAACCCCACATTTTCCAATGGTAAAGCAGTTTAAATAAAGCAATCTAATCACTTTTATCAAATTATTTGTTTATAAAAAATAATTAAAAATATGACAAGATTTAGCCTTTCCCAGGAAAAATAACTCCCAATAGAGAGCAAAGTGGTCTGAGGGCTTTGGGTGGTTTGGTAACACAACCTTACTGACAGCCTTGGACATGAACCAGGCTGATATCCCTGTTAAAGGCTCTCCTGAGCGTGGACAGACCCCTGGCTTTTTTGGAGACAAGAAATCCCTCTGACTGGGCAGAGCAAAGTGCAGAGGACCCATCCCTCCATACACATACAGGGCTTCAAGGACCAAACCCAGAGCTCACCAGCTAGGTGGGGTATTTGTCCCTCCCCATAATTCCCACTATCCCCATCTGTCTGCTGTAGAGGGCTCTCAAAACTGTGCTGTGGAACAGGAAGGCTCTTCTTGTAATGCACACAGCATACAGTACTATGAGATATATCCATGCTCATTCACTCCTTTTGGAGCATGAGTATGTTATTCAGGAGACAGGGTTACAAACGTGCCATGTGCCAGCAGTGCCAGAGTGAAGCAAAAAAAAAAATGTAATGAATAAGACAAAAATGTAATAAAGAAGACAAAGAAAAAAATTAGCTCAAAGAAGTACTGGTAAACCTTCACATAGTTTTCCAAGTATGTTTTGTGAAAGTGTTCTTTAGAAAAGGCACAGATCAAGTGAGACAAGGGTAGCAATAAGAGCAACCAGACATCTAGGAATGCCTAACTATCAAGAACAACAAAAAACGAAGCAATGGGGCAGGTTGCCTTGGGAATCTGCAGAGGTTTCTAAGAATAGGTTAGAGACACTTCTGACAGAAACGTTTCCATCAGAAACAAGGATGATCAGGGGCCTGGAACATCTGCCCTATGAGGAGAGGCTGAGGGAGCTGGGCCTGTTCAGCCTGGAGAAGAGAAGGCTGAGAGGGGACCTGATCAGTGTGTACAAGTACCTCAAGGGAGGCAGTGAGGAGGATGGGGCCGGCCTCTTTTCACTGGTGGCCACTGATAGAACAAGAGGAAATGGCCACAAACTGAAGCACCAAAAGTTCCACAGAAACTTAAGGAAAAATTTCCTGGGTGACAGAGCCCCGGAACAGGCTGCCCAGAGAGGTTGTGGAGTCTCCTTCTCTGGAGATCTTCAAGACCCGCTTGGATGCAGCCCTGTGCCACGTGCTCTAGGTGGCCCTGCGTGTGCAGGGGGGTTGGACTAGATGACCTCTAGAGGTCCCTTCCAACCTTAGGCATTCTATGATTCTATGAAAGAGTTAAAATACATTTGATCCTATCTTGCAACAAGGTAAGGGACTAGCTGCCCCTTCAATATCCTTTGTAGAGCTGATTTTGTTTCCATGGCAACTCTATTTACTTCAGATACACTATTTCATCATACCAAGGCACCATGATACTCCAAGGTGACTCATGGGAGCAATTTTTGGAGGCTGATACCTAAGATTCATGTGTCAATAGCTAATAACTACTTTTCCCTAGACTGATTAATTAGTCCTATTAATTATTTGAAGACACTTTCATATAAATCTCTCAAGGATAGAAATGAAACCATTTATATTGTGCATGCATCTTCATATTGAAATTCAGTCAAGGATGGGATGACAACAGCAAGATCACACCCATTTTTGGTAGGACAGAAAGGAAAGAATAACATTTCCTGCAATAACTACTAAAGGAAGTTCTTTTTAGCGTGTTTTTCCAGTTGGAACATGCCCAGGTATCTCAGGGTTCACATCATCTCTCTTTTAAAAACAACAGTAGAACAAATGGCCAGAGAGACTTTGCACTTACAGGGCCTTGCAGATACGGGACCCTCACCACAGCTAGTGGTTCTGCTTAGGACTACACAGTTGCAACCTGGGGAAGGGGTCTGAGAAGGGACTCAAAACAGTGCAGAAGTAGGGCAGAAGATATTGCTAGTTTGGACACACTGGAAAGGAAGCCAGAGAAGATGTGGATCAGCCAGAATTGATAAAGAAATATTAAACAGGCCAATGTATGAGTTCTCATAAGACGTTTCTACAATAGTACTAGCATAATAGCTGAAGACTAAAGGACAGTCAAAAACTGTGAAGAGGGATTGAAGGTGGAAGGATGGGTGGTCAGAAGTACCAGGTGAGATGGGATAATTCTCTTTGCCTTTTAGAGATAAGGCTTAAGTTTTTCTCTTAACTGATGTTCTACTCCCTCCTCCTTATGCAACTGTAGGAAAATATTAGTTAAACCAAAGCCGGGCTGCTCTCCTGAGCAATCTCTTAACTGGCCTGGCAGGCGGCTTGGCAATTGCCTGGGATTTAAAAGACTGTATGGAAAACTCTGAAACAGAAGCTGTTAGCCACGTAGCACTTTGGCATCCTGCGGAAAAGACCTTGGCCTGGGACCAGGCACTTCTGAGCAATAAAACCAACCCATAGGACAAGCTAGTGTGGTTCTTTTTAATTATAATTTACACCCTCTTTAAGCAATTTTACTGGATGAGGAAAGTCACATACAACAGTAAGAGCAACAAGCAAGCACCTACACAGATATGAAGATAAGGATCACAGAGTGATGTTACATGCCTGCTAAAAAAAAAAAAAAGCAAACATTCGCCTCTCCCTCCTTCCACATTATTTTTCTCTTTTTTTTTTTCCTTTTGCTGCACATCACCCCACTTTGCTTTCACATGAAATTCCCACAGAGCCAACCCAGGCCATGTGTCCACCCAGGTCATTCCCTGATGCCCTAAGGTACGTTCAGTGCCTTCATCCTGACTATGCAGTCAACCAGCTTCAGTGAAAGCTGGGCCTCCGGGGCCACGCTAGGTATTTCATCCCACAGTCCGCCTCAGCAGATGCCAGCAGCATTATGAGGAGTTGGGCCTGATTCCCATCATGCTCAGACTGCAATTTAAGTCTATATACTGGTGTGTAGTGAGTGTAGATGAGGTCAAAATGAGCTCTTATGTTTAAAAGGAAATGGGAGAACAGAGGCAGCTTTAGGTCAAAGTCATAGGAAAGGCACTGTGATGCTTAATTGCACGTATACTTACTGTATATGCTATATCATACATGCTGCTCTTCCTGCTCCTACTGCAATCAGCCAGCGGCTCAGGACTGAGACCCTGAAGACACGACCTTGAGAGAGTCCCTCTGCCTGTCCCTGGCACTGCTTTCTCGTGATGTCTCTCCATGAGCTCCTGCAGGCTGGCATAGCTGCTACTGCTGCCTGTACGGTGATCTTACTGAACAGAGAAAAAGAATCCTCTGGTGTCCAAGGAAGATGCAGCCAGGAAAATGCAACAAGTAAAGTGCACTGCTGTGTCCTTCATAGCACCATGGGGGAATGAGATGGAGATGCCTCACTTATTTTGATTATTGTGCACCGCTTTCCATGCATGTGACTACACCCAAGCAGCAGTGTCCCCACCTCAAGCTGCACAAGTCAGCTCCATCTCTCTGCTTAATGACTGTTTCCAAGTCTTGTGTGACCAGCAAGAGTTATGTAGTTAACAGTTACCTAGTTATAAGGCAACTTTTTGGAGCACAGGCAGGAGAAAGGGTTCTTCATTGACTGTTCCTCTGAATTATTAAGAAGGGAGATGGTTCTAGTCCTATTTCCAGCTACTTCAGATCAGGTATCTCTGATCTAAGGAAGCTGTTTTGATTCCCTGCGGAACCAACAGATAGAAACAGGCAGCTGCAAAGGGGTGATTCACCCCACCCTAAAATAGATGGAATGAGTCATCCCCAGACAGCCTTATCTCTTTCCACCGACTACAGAGAGACACCAGACAAATAGCAGAGGTTACAGGCCATGGCTTTTAGAGGGCTAAAATTAAATGAGTGGTATCCCACTTTGTAATCACACAAGTCTTCAGGTTTCCTGGCCCAGTTTTGTTAAGAGATAGAAGTTTCTTTATCTTCCACATGTAATAATTTTGTGGAAACATTTCTTTCAACAAACACACCGATTAAGAAGACGGGGAAGAAGGACTGTGGCCAGAGCAGGCTTAGCAAAGGATCTAGGCTACAGCAGTGCAGACTCCAGGAAAGATAACAAGCAGAAGCAGTACAAATCCCTAGTTCCAGTCTGCAGAGTTAGAGCCCTTTGGTCATGCTGACAGATCTGCTGTACCTGCTTGCTCTCTAGGTTAAATGCAGCTTGAAACACTTTCTGAACAAGAAACTCAATTGAAATTATGGAAAATGGTAAGATACCTAAAAGTGAACTTTCGTCTGTAGACATTCTCAGAAGAATCTGCACCCCAGGCCCATTTTTTTCCATTCCCCTTTCCCGCCTCCTCTCCCCCTTTCCTGACTTTCTTCCTACTCCAGCTCTAAATAAACAGTGCACAGTTTAGGAAGGCTCTGGCCTCCGGATAGGGAAGAGCAGTAAGATGTGCCACAGTAATTGCATGTCTTTTTAAGGCTTCACAATGTTTTAAAGCATTATAAATAATGGACCACTGCTTACGTCAGAGTGAAACACCTGAAAAAGGCCAAGTCAGTTTTGCTGGAGATAGGAAACAGTAAAGTCGTGTGGGCAAAGTGTCATGGCCCAGTGAAGAGGGGGGTAGTAAGATGGAGGGGAAGAGCACAGCTTCCCAACAGAGTCAGAAGCAGAACGGTACCTTCACTGCCAGGCACATTTCCTGCAGCGTTTGTATTTGCTTTGGTTGCATTTTCCATATGACACTAAATGAGATTGCTGTGCCAAGGTGCAGAGGCATAAAGCCAACAGACAGTAGCAGTAACTCTGTGGAGCCTGTAACGGAAGCTGAAATGTTCCAGTGTAAGCAAAAGGCCTGTGATTAATGCTGCAAAGGACATGGTGTGGCTACAGACTTCCTCCATTACCTAAGAAGTGACGGTGGGCTGCTGCTTTTGAATGTCTGGAGCACAAACCAAAGGATCCTTCAACACAGAGACACAGAGACTAGGGAGATCCACACAGTTAAAATCTTTACCATTTTCCGGGGCACAATTATTTCAGGAGCAGATGCAATGATTTAAGATGTTGTATCCTGTGATGAGGAAAGTCTCCATCACCTCTGAAGAAAGGAAGAGTTAAAAGAAAATCATCCTGCTGTGCCTGAGATCTGGAAGTGAGGAGGCTTGGACCACCTGGTAGAATGGTACATATGGAAGCGAGTCACTGAACTCTGGTCAATCTCTGCAGCAAGGAGTTAGAACTGCTGTTCAACTTTGGACAAAGAAATCCTTCTGTGGTTGCCTGGAGGGAAAAGCAGACTGGGATAAATGGACCTTTGGGTCAGATTCCGGCCACGCTTTGTAGTGAGATGAGAGACTAGTAGAGGCAGCCCTGGAGGTGCTCTGGGATAGTCTGTAGCAAGCTGAAGCAGCCTTGTCCACAGCAGGTTTTTCCGTATTCACCCTCCCTGAGGCCTGGAGCCCTCTTGAGTGAAAATTTTACAGAAAAAAACCCTCATGAAACAAGAACACAGAACCCATAAAAACAGTGGAGTAATGAAAGCCGCCCGGTAAGAGCTCTTGGAGCTTCCCTTCCAGAGACGCCGCATGTGCTTTCCTGTCAGTGCTCCGCAGGGTTTTTCTCACATCACAGTGACCAGGGCACGGTGCAGACCTTGCTGCCACGTGCGGAGGCTGTGGGCGCCTCGGGGAGCTGCTCACAAAGCACCATGCTCGCTTCTGTGAGGTTCTCGACCAAACCGCCTTTCCATATGTCTCCCGTCGAGACCCCTGAGGAGAAGCAATAGAAAAACTCTGTGTGCTAACACTTCTGTGCACAACGTTGCTTCGGAAACATTTTTTCCTGCCAAGTACTAAAAAAAAAAAAAAAGGCATTTTACCTAAAGGAAATTACTCCTGCCAGACAACAAGCTATCAGATCCCTTCCAGATGGGATTTGTGCTTTGAAGCAACAATACGTGCAGAGGAACCCCGTTACCTCAGAGGAAGCGGGAAGGCGAGCGGGGCTCCTGCCTGCCTCACGAGGGGCAGAGGAGAGGCTGTTCCTAATGGCCACGGTGTTTGTGTGGATGAGGGCAATGGAAACCACGTTGTTTGGTGTCATGACTCTAGGTGAATCACAGGGCTTTTTCCCCATGGTTTTATGAACGTTCTAAGTGGTATTGCCCATGGCTGTTACACGAACTGCTCCCTTTTTACAAACCTCTTCCAAGAACAGCATTCCTTCCCTATTATCTTCTCTCTCCTCTCCTCTCCCCATTGCCCTAATTCCATCCCCACAGACCAGTCATTTGTCATTGTTTTCTCGTCTAAATTCCCCATCTGAACCTCCTCCTCCAGCGGTGCAGAAAGGGGCCTGCAAACTTCCTGCATACCAGTCCTCAAGGCTTGGTAATGTCTTGCATAGCCCAGTTACAGCTGCCCCTCCAAAACGCACCATAATTCCTCTTTCAAAATACATCTCAGGGTGTATTTATCCTATGTATTAGGAGGGCAATAAGGGAACTTGTAAACGCCAAGAAAGCTTAGCATGGAACGCTTGAGAAGCAGGGAAGAATCCTTCTGTGCTCCTCCCAGCCGTTAGCTTACCCAATATTTCCACATACGGAGCAGCTGCTAGCTTTGACCGCCTCACTACTTTCATTTGGATTTAGTTTCACAGGATTGAAATTTCCAGTGCGATTCTGTAAATAATCTAAAGTAACTTTTTGCATTAGTTATGTGGCCTACTAATTCTGACAGATCCCTTGTATGTGCATATTTAACTAAACCACTTTGCTACAGGTTTTTATCCAGGCATTTTCAAACAGCTGAATCAGAGAGGTCAGGGGAGTCTGATCTACCATACTGGAGCTTCAGTCCCCATAGCGCAGGTCAGCCTCAGACTAGGGCAATTTGTCAAGGAAAACAGAGCGGCGAGAGTAGTGAAGCCAGACTGTACACAGTCTATCCCTGCTGTGGTTTTGGTCTCTCAGGATTAACTTAATTGAGAGCAGCCAGAAAGCAGCTCTAAATTACAGTGCTGTTGCAAGCAGCAAAGGCACAGCACTAGGAAGAACACGAATTTGCGCTACTTCTTCATGGCTCACTTTGCTCATGGCTAAGATCTAGCGGGTGCTTTTACTCGCCTTCCTCAGAGCAACCACCGCCAGTGGCTAAGAAACATCCTCAGGCAATACAAAGAGGGGAAACCCCCCAAAGTTCCCATCTGAACTAGTTCTGTGCTTGTGCTGTGCTTTAGAGGAGTCACCCCAACCTCCTCCAACAAATTGGAGAGCAAAGTTGGCCTCCTGGGACTTGATCCCATGTCCTGGGAAGTCAGTGAGTAACCTCCCAGGAATGGCTGCGGTACGCGACTTCGGACGTATGTTCTCACTGCCTGACAGCTCATCCACTACTGGAGAGCCCTAATCCTATACATCCTGGAGAAGAAGAAGCCATCAGGAGCTGAACACCCTCTTTTCACTGTGAGGAGAACTGAGACCCAAAACTGACTCCTTTTCATGTCTGTAAAATGACATCAGGAAGATGGGAAGACAAAACTCTTTTTCATGCCAATGTTAAGGAAGCGATTTTGTCTAAAACTAGAGATCTAAAGCTATGGGGCCTGAATCTCTCATTTCACCTCTTAGAGGAGATTAGACTAAACCATCCTTCCTTTTAGCCTTTCTTCTGAGTCACTGGTACATCTGCACGTTGGAAAACCCCTTCTACTTTAGCAGGGACGGTAAAAGCTGGAAAACTTCCCCATTCCTGGAAATTCCCCATTAACTGGAGTAGCCCCAGGCTGAGGAAATGAGCCAGGAATGAGCAACGTAGTTTTCCAGGAAAGCCTGAGCGGGCTGTGGAGGGGCAGGCAGGGGCTGCGGAGGACACTGCAGACACCAAGCAGAGCAGCACGCACCACGGGGCACCGGGGCACCAGGAGCTCCGGTGAGGGCAGGAGGGCAAAGGACAACAGGCGCCATCAAGGGTGGGGGAGAGGAGTCTGGGCTTTTGTAGCAGCAGGAAATCACGCAAATGCGCATAAACGAAGGGACTTTTCCTTCCTCCCCCAGCCTCCCTTCTGGCTTACAGCAGCTTCCACTGTCTTCCCTCCAGCCTTATCAAACCTTTTCAATTCTCTCCCTACCCCTCCAGCTTCTCCATCTTCCTGTGCCTTCACAAGGTGACCCTTGTGCCACCCCAGCCTCTATCCTCAGGCCTTGGCAGAGCTCTGTTAGCACCATTTTACTTGAAGTAGGATAGCAGTCACAGGGCTCAGCTGGAAATCAATGCTTCACTGTTGGGAACCAGCATCTGCTTCTTGCACATTTTCACTTTGTTTATATATGTACATTACTGTCCAGAAGAAATTTCTTCCATATTCTGGATAGCAGCAATGAAACCTATTCCATGCAGAGGTAATGTGGATGGTCAGCAAGGAAGAACGGCCTGTCCAAGGTGAGGACTTGGCTACATGCAGGTCAGCTGTTCCTCACGGGTGCCATAAGACCTCCAGCACCAGCATCCATTGGCTTTTAGGAACCTCCTCCCCCTTTCCTCCCCCTGCCCCTTCCCTTCCTGGCTGTCCAGTTCCCAAGGGAACTGAAGCATATTTAAGAGGATGCAACTCATCATCTGAGAACTTCCTCAGATTATTCAGAATCTCTTTCTCATTAGGGTTTTCACATCAAATTGGTTTGATAAACGTTTTGACCTCTGCATACCACTGATAAACTCTGAAGGCTGCTCCCCTCCTCCTTCTACTCGTACTGTAAATATCTTGCAGATGCTCCGCTCATTTTTCATCTATTATAGCCAGCTGGCAATTCTGTTGGCACGCCAAAGAATTCCAGTTCTTGCAGCAATGCAACCTTCTAGTCCTCAGATTTTTTTTTCACCAATAATGCCCATGAGTTTATATTTTTGAGAGTTCTATTTGATTTTATGGCCATTAGACCAGGGGACAGTAGATGTAATGTAGAATAAGGATAAAAAAATACTGCATTTTCAGAAAACCTGGCTATTTGAATGCAAATATTAAACATATTAAACATGGACGTAGCTGAGAAATCTTATGAAAAAATACAAGTGAATTTTACAGAAATCGATGTTTTTGTACAGTGTATTTAGACTAATCTGTAGCATTTTTATAACAAGCGTGGAATGTGCTATCAAATTCCTGAGATGAGGTCTTTTATATTTTGGATTTGGGGCCAAACAAACCACTTAGGCACCTTCCAGTCAGCCCTGAGTGCCAGTAATACAAACTCTATCTACTCACCATGTGCCACACAGGCAGGGTCTCTTGAGCGAAGGAAGCCAAGCTAAGGCTGTGGTTTTCTAGCAATCTTGGCACTTGCTTGTGTCCCAGCACCATCCCGTCTACTACTTTCATGTAGCTGAGTGAGGAGCTCTAAAGTGAATTGCAATGAAAAATGCCATTTCCTCCTTCTTTGAGGAGGAAATGGCATTTTTACCTTTTAACCTTGAGGAGTTGATATGCCCCAGCATGTAACACCATGAACCGTTGCATTAACAAGAGCAACAGGGAAACACAAGGATGACACAGCCTTGAGTGAGGTTAGGAACTGGTTCTGCGGGTGTTATGTTGTTGGTTATGCTGCTGGGGAGAAGAACCTACAAAGTTTGATTCAGAAATGATGTGTAATGATCTGTTGATCTGCATGTAAGTGGGAAAAAGATAGAAGAAGTAACAATGTGAGAGACAAGTTCAGCATGATATGGTAGAGAGTGCAAAGAACAGAGCAAAGAGAGACAAGACCTCATAGAACAAGAGTGAGAAGTCTGAGAGGAAATTAAGTATGAGGAGTGGCAGGAGAGGATGGAGCATTAGACAGAGGGAGAAAGACATTTCAAGGAGTGTGTGTGGCAAGGGAGTGTCCATGGCATGGAAAGAGCAGAAGCTAAATTGATGGAATTGCATACAGTTCTGGAAGAGACAAATTTGAGATGAAGATATGTATTCTGCTTTTGAGGCAAAGATGATTGGCTTGTGCATCAGGATTTTCTTTATGCAGCTTACAAAATTAAAGGCTTGTTGTCACAACATTCAAGCATTTTCAAGTACTGGGTTGGGAAGATACAGGTAAATGTGTTGAGCTGCTGGTGCCCAGCTCACATCTTTTATGAATGCCCAAGTACAGACTGCTCTCACATCTTCATTCCTGCTGCCCCCCCACATTCTCCCTTCTCCTCCAGATTCTCTATTTTGCTTTGCCTTAAGAGCTGTATAAAAATGCAGTCACCAGCAGCCATGGACCAAGAGACACAGGAAATCTCACTGGCCAGCCAGCTGCTTGGCAAGCAAGAGGTTAAGCAAACGAGTTCACAGGCCATGTGGGCAGAGACAGCTCCAAACTGAAACACAGACGAGTGTCCCAACTCAACCCAATCAGCTTCTGTTGATCCAACTTTTCCCTTTCTCTTCAGAACTAGTACAAAATCTAATTAAGGTCTGAGAACTTAAATTTCCCAGCTCCACCCTTAGCAAGTTACACGCCTTCCTCTGAACTTTGCCCACCAGCCCATCCTTAGCTCGATGCAAAGATGCCTCCACCTCAGCCTAATCAGATGGGTCTTGCCTTAGACCTTATTTTCTTCTTTCAAATGCAGTGCTAATGAGGTAATAAACTCTACCAGGCTGAATCCAAGTCCTTCCTAGTGACCTCTTCAGCAGTGACATAAGGAAGTTCTGCATCTTGCAGCAAGCTGGGACAGATGCTGCTTAGACAACACATTCAGTGGCCTCACCTGCCTCAAGGCTTGCTTGTGTGAGATCACCAGTGGCATGCCAAAAACTGAACCCCACAGAGGTGTTCCACAGAGAGTACACAGCAGGATGAGCACCATGTGTCACAGCAGAGCTGAGAGGAGCTTCCCTAGGTGTGTTATGCTGCCCGGAGATGGAGGAGCTGGAGAAAAATGTAATGCAGTGGGAAGGCCAGGCAAGAAGGGAGACAAGGTCCCTCCAGAACTTGAATATCAAAGTCTTGGCTAACCCATGGAGTTTTCCGTGGGCATGAAGCGCCAGTATAGCGGGGAAGCTGCAACGCGGAGTACAGAGGGGAAATGGGTCTTAGGGGGCCAAGCAGCTGCGAACAAGGGGGATTCCAGCACACATCCCAGCTGCTGCACTGCAGGGCAGGCCGGAGGGAATTCCTAGCAGGGGACAGGACTGTGAAGCAGCAAAAAATGGAGATTTGTTCCTTTGTTTGCTCATCGTAACCTTGTTTCCAATCCCGTAATGCAAAGTCAGATCCTATTTCTTCCTGAGTAAACTCTTATTGTGTTTCTATTTTAAGATTCCTGTGCAACTAGAGGTGGGTCAAAAGGAGTTGATGGATTTGGGAGGTTTTTTTCTTCAGAGATAACTAATGGAAATAAAATGATGTGTACCATCCCTCTCTGGGGTGCCTGTGCTGTGACATCTGCTTAGCTTCATAAAACACCAAGGACCCTCACTTGATTCCTTCAAGATGAGTGAAAAAGGAGATAGACTTTGTGTCCAGCAAGTTAGAGAATGGTGCTGTGTGTATTTGCTTGTCTTTATGCATGCAGATCCAAATGGAGGCCCTGTGTGCTGGGGAGCAGCCCTTATCACTGCACAAGCAGATGGCCAGGTCATTAGCAAAGTTACTCGGACATAGGCACACGGCTGCAGCACCTGCAAAACCATATAGTGTTTGTACCTGCTGCTATGGAAAACTTCGGTAGTAAACACATCCTGTTCAGTTTGACACAGATCTAGAGTTTGTGCATAAAAAAGCCAAAAACTTAGAAATCTATATAGGTAAATCAGGCTCTCAGTGCTTACATGAGAGTGAATAATACATGCTTTAGTACAGATGTTTTTAAACTTTGACACTTTTCTCATTACACTGAGTTCAGCAAAGCTCCTTCTTTTCCAAAAGAAGTTCCTTGTGCAGAGCAAAAGTGCCATAAATCACTTTGGCGAGTAAGGGTTTGCCTCTTTCTTCCCTTCCTCTGGATTTAACTCACAGCTCCTGAGAAACCAGTGGCAGCTTTAACCTGTTTTGGCCAGTAACAATCCCCATAAGGATGTTCAGCTAGTTGTAGACTTCTGCAGGAACCATTCGGATGTGCCTATTTATCCTTAGTAGGACAAAGTGTAATTTAAGTCCTGGAAAAGTTCTGTTCCCATTTAGACATAATTTTTTAGAAATAAATCTGTATCTCTTCCACAGTCCTATAACTTACGAAGGGGAAAAGGAAGCATAAATCAAACATATATTTAAACAACCTGGATATGGGCCTCGCCAGAAAAATCTAAAATGCTTCTGTGGTCACAGGAACAATTTTCACTCCATGTTTTTGGACTGCATAACACACCACCAAAAGCACTCGACACTGGGAAAGAAAGATCTCTTAATGGAATTATTACAGCCTTGTAATTTGCTTAGGCAGCAGTTTCTGTAAAAAGATTTCTCACTATTCTAAGGAAATGAAAAACGTATGTTTTGTGTTCGTCTAAGAAGCACAGCCATTAACAGTGAAAGACCAGTAAACAGCAAGAGTGCTACAGCAAAAACCCTGGTGCAGTGCTATTTTAAGGATGGTGAGAAGCAAGTACACTCTGCTCTGCTGAGAGACTGCTTTATGGACAATAAGTCACTTGTCACTTTTAGCTTGAACATTGACAATTCACTTTTTAAAGCTTGTGCACAACATTATTAATGCTAAGAAAATCTTAAGACTTCTTTAACTTTAAGATGGGCTTAGCTTTGCTTTGAATTCTATTGACATTTCTGCAATTGATTTGCCCTTAGAGTTGTAATGTAGAAAAGGCAAATCACAGCAAAATTTGCCCTTGGTCACGTTTAATCCTTCTGATGCCATGAGACCAACAAGCTCTGCAAACAGCAGCATTGCCTTTGCCTTACCCTGCTTGCCACCTCTCCTAGAGGTTAAAGGAATGTTTCAAGTAAAGTGATAGAGGGCTCATCTTTTCCAGACCACTCTTTGGATTACAGAGCGAAAAGCCCAGGATATATCCACAAGGGCTGCCAAAGTTTGGGGAGAGCTACATGTTCCTAGGATTTACTTAGTATGTGTTGAAGTTATGAACTTCAATGTATACTGTTGACTTCAGCAGGTCCATCTTTGAGTGAATAATGCAGGCTAGAAGTCTAGTGCAGGATGAAAAGTCAAAGCATAGAGTTGTACACTTTCAATTAGATTTCCAAATACTTAAACTTGTGCCAGATGAGTTAAAATACGTATGTATATATGTATGTATAGAAACAAATTATCCTTCCGTTATTAAATCCATTACTTATCTTTAAAACAATAAATTCTAAGTAGGTCCTGAGTTCTGTTAAAAATTCTATGGAGGACATGACTTTAAATAGTGGTAAGTGATGTGAGGTACAGCACTCGCTAAAATAAATGTATGTTCAAAATGTTTCAAGCACCCGCATTCCAAAAAATGCGATCCAACACCCCAAAATGGAGTCACTCAAAGTCATTATTTTGCAGTGACAGACTTGGCTCCAGCTTTATGTGAGCTCAGTCTGTGTTGTTCAGATCTGAAACTGTATCCCGTTGCAAAATTTCAGCATGTCCAGATCAAGGGTTTGGGTTTGGCCTATTCTATAGAAAAGTGACCCAGCTGACAGATTTGGAAAGAAATTGAAATGTGCCCGAGGTCAGGGTGTTGGTGAGGATCCAGCTTCCTGATTCTTGCTCCTCTCTAATTTATACCCTCTGCTTGATAAATTTACTCAGAATAACAGTCTCTTGAAGGCTAAATGGGCTTGCGGTCATGTCTGGAAAGCAAAGGAATTTTTTCTTGCTGTGAAGAACTCACATTCATAATACTAGGAATTTAGACTGATTTCTATCATTTTTTAGTATCTGCAGAGAACACTGCTGTGTCAAGGAAAACGAGACAAGCAGAGAATTGTTCTGTAACTCTAATAAAGGATATCTAACAACCAAAAATCAGCTTAAGCGGGGATTATCTGACTGTAATGTTCTCAGTTAATAGTGCATACATTCACGTTAGACAGCTAAAGGTTTTAAATACCCCCTCTCTTGCACACCCACACAGCCCTCACAAGCTTTCTGGCGCGCTTCCTGGCACGCCTGCGCTCCTGCCGGGATCGCATGCGGACACCGAGTTTCCCAGTTCTCAGACTCTGGAGCGACGTGGGACGCGCTGACCTGCCGTGCGAACTCTTCACGGTTGTTTCTGCGATGTCTGGACCCTCTGGAATGTAAAAGTTTCCTATTTCACCAGTGTACCATGACTTGCATTTCAGGCAGGGAAGTGTGTAAACATAATTAGATGGCTGTCGGCTAAAGCTCCCTTTCAAAATGTAGCTGAGTTCTGCCATTTTCATTTCTATTTTATTTGGGACAGATTACCCCGATAGTGTTTGAGACAAAAACTTGCCTATTGCCTTAAGAATCTGGGAGTATTCCAGCAGGACATTTATGGGTTGCGTTTTACTGTCCAGAGCAAAGGTGCAGAGGAAGCTGTATGATTTTCACGAGATAAACGCTTGGGATTGCGAGTGATCATAAGATGCTGTGTTGCATGCAGCTTCCTTCCGTTTCTCCTCCTGTTAATCAAGATCAAACTTGTAAATGCCCCCTTGCAGCAGGGCTTGTGCAGGCATGTGCATGTTCCAACTGAGGGTGATGGGCTGCAAACAGTTATCATTCTGCTCTGGCAGCCTCCTCCTCGATCGATGCTGCTGTGGTTGATGGCCAGACTCAGCTCAGTAGTGTTACTGAGCACCTTTGGGGTAGGCAGGACAAGAAGTGGAGCCTCTGGCTCTCTGAGGAGCTGGGCAGCAAGGAAAAGGGTGCTGACGAGGTACAAGCTCTGTAGCTGTATATTGTGTGCAGTGTTGTTGCTCCTCCCAGCAACTCCATCACATAACTATACAAATAACTGTTAGACTTTGCTAGAAAACAGAGGCAGGAAACTCCTTTTTCCACCCACCTTCCCCATGGTTGGGTAGCAAGTGCAAACTCCTGGTGCCACTGGATTTTACATTTCTTATTATATGAAGACGCTGTAGCTCTTGCAGACTCTAAAAGTGGTTCTTGACATCAGGCTTCTGGAACTAAATTAGGATTTACTGTGCTCTCTGTGGTGGGAGGAGGAGTATCACAGACAGGATGATTTTCATGTGTCAGGGATTTCTGTTTATGGAGCTTGTGACTGCATTGAACAGAGAGCTTTTCTGAAATACTCTTACAGAATACGAAGGAAGGACTTTTAAAAGCTAATATATTCTAGAATATACTATTTATCTTCAACCTCTTCAAGGGCTCTAGAGTGCTGCCAGTCCTTCCTCACACATGGTGCCAGTGAGGTTTTAATGCTACCTCTCAAATGCAGAACGATATTCCCTTATTTTTACGGTCTTCGTTGCATAATACATCCCCTTTTCATGGCTTTGCATTCAGTCGGAATGCCATGTCTAGTCTGCTTTATCTCATCTTTAAAATCCATTTTCTCTTCCTTCTGTTTGTAAATTCTTCACACATAACGTGTCTGCATCCACTTTGTCTTGATCCTGGCTGCAGGTAATAGATCTTTGGCAGCTCACAGCCTAATTGCCATTTGGGACTCTGGGAGGTTACAGTACAGAGCTGTGGCCAAGGCTACTTTCTTAGGCAATTGTCAAACACCGAGAAACACTTATTGCTAAAACAGCACTAAAATCTTTTGACCTGGTTAAATATACTTTGCAGGATTATGCTTAAGTAAAGAGCAAATGAAAAAAGGGTAGAAACCACGTGCTGTGAAACCCTGTAATGAATGAGGCTGCATCAGCTGTGGATTCCCAGCTGGAAAATGCAGAGGTCCCTCGTGGGACCTCTAATTTGGGGGAAGATCTCAAGCATTCCCCTTGCACTCTGCTTACACCAGATACGAGGCAATAAAAGTCCTGAAAAACAGCCCCAAGCACTGAGCTGCACCTTGGAAGCAGCCCTTGGAGTCCTTGCAACCGGCTACGTCTGTGCAAGTGAAGTAAGCGGCCCGGGGCAGAGCTGAGCCCTGGCCCATGGTGCCTCCCTGCTTCCCGCCCCGCGAGGGCAGAGAGCTGCACCAGCAGCTTCGGGTCATTGCCCTGGAAGCAACCGCAGCGAGGCCCTCACGTGTGCAGAAACACCTCGAGGGAAGAGGCAACCCTGCACGAGAGCTGACCGCAATCTCCTTTAAGGCCAGATCTACCAGAGAAGCATTTGACTCAGGTAGCGGATTAGCAGATGCCATGCAGGAAAATATATTTCAAGCAGAATACAGTTATAGCAGAAAACCGTTTAACCCTTTTTTTTAAGTCCTGCTCTAGTTCTGTCCAAGGTAACTTTGATATCAGTATGGGCTTTCCCAGGCACACACCATACTGCACCATGCAATGCACACGCGCAGCAAGTGAAGGTTGCTCTCTGGCTAAAACAAGGCACTGACAGGCTGAGGGAATGCAAGGAGAGTGGAGGATGTGCAAAAAATATGGGAATATGTAAGAAAATAGGAAATATATGTTATGTGGATCTGACTAAATCTTTTTTTTTCCTAAGTATTATTATTAAAAAATAACATTTCTAATGTTAGGGAATGACAGAAATGAGAAATGAAAGGAATTGAGAAGTGCATTTAAGAAAAAATATACAGAGAAAGGATAAAGCCACAAAAAAAAGCCATGAAATTCAATTAGAAAGAAGCGGGAGGAAAAAGAAATTGGAAAGGACACATTAGGAAGGCCTGACTAAAAGAAATATTAAATGCTGAACCTATGTTTATTTGTTCTTTCACATCCATTGTATATTGTCAATGATTGTTGAATGCATTAAGCACACAAAGAGGACACATTAAATTCCTATTTAGGTGTATACATGGATGAAAACTATTTGTTATATATATTCTGCTTTTTCTGTACTGTTTAGGAGGTTAAAATATGTCAGCACAAACCATAAATTTTCAATCTTCCTCCCTTTTGCTTCTTCCCCTTTCCCATCTGCCCCACATTCTTTGCTTCAATCGTTCATTTAAAGTTCAGTTTGATTGTGCTGTGCTCACAAACCAAACATCAGCTCAATAATATTGAGTCAGAGATACACACAGGGCTCACTGGCATTTTTAGGGTAGACTTACACATTTTTCCCTGTGGAAAAGCCACCTAATGAGTTCCCATCACACTCTCCGCTTGGGGACCTGGGCACTTGCTCCATAACTTGCAGCTTCCTCTGCTGAGCTGATACAGCTGCTTGTGAGGCCGTGCTCTGCATGTTTGTACGTGTAGTTCATATGGAAACCACCTCGGCAAAACCCTCTCTGCTTCTCAGAGGCAGAATGCTCTTTCACTCCAGCGTGGGGGTTTTGCTGGAGGATGACCTTGTGTTTTTATAACTGACCCACATCAGGGTTATCATTATCTTAAGGGTTTCCAAACATGCCTTCCTCACCTCCCCTGCGCCACCCTGGCCACTTGAAAGCTGGAAAACCTTTTAAGAGCCATAGAGGGACCCTTAGTTTGAGGCTGCCCTGTTACAAAAACGGACCAGAGAATTTTCTCATGCTGCTCCTAGCTAATATTCTACCATTTCTGATCCTCTCTCTAGGATCAAAGTTTTAGGAAATCCTGACGGAGACCCTTTGTTCTACAGAATTTCTTTCTGTTGACAGAACTCCTCCCCAGCACATACATTTGAGTGACGTCTTTATAGTAATGAGAAAGGTTCTCCAGGCTGATCTGTTGTAACTGCTCAGTCACACATTTTTATTACAGCTTTTAAAACATTTACAGAGCCTTCAAACCATAATCATGCAGTTATTGAGTATTCCTATCTCCCAGATCGGGACTGTCCAGGACAGAAGGAGCAGGGTGGAGGGTAGGGGCTGATCTCATCAGAATGGAAAGAAGAAGGTCTTATACCCCACAGAGCTAAATTATTCGGAGAACATAAACAGCAGTGATTTTATCAGTGACCTGAGCATGAACATGGAATTTCTATTCAAAATCTGATCCAAAAACTTCAGAGATTATAAATGCAAACAAGGCTATCATGTTCAGCCAGAGATTCCTTCATACAAATTTTCCTCTTATTAAATAGTTCTATTCATGAATTTCCACACTAATTCTGTTCAAAGGTCAAAGCATGCAAAGCACATTACTATACCCCAATACTCCTACTGTTGCAAAATACAGTGTCTTTTACAGACATTTGCAACTCAGAAAAGATGAAGATCTATGGGAAAAAAAAAAATGTAAAACAGATGGATTATAAAGATTTTAAGTGACCACTGTGAGCATTCAGTCTCACCACAGGTAAAGCCTGTCACACAGCTCCACGCAGCTAATATTTTTTTGAGTCCAGCAACTAGCAACGGGTAAAGGTCTTCTCCTAGCAAGGTATCCACTCCTGAAAACTCCTTCTTGAGCTTGTGCTGATACACTACATCACATCGGTCAGAGGTGGTAAGGAAACTTGTAGTCACTCAGGGAGGCCTTTTCATCATCAGAGTGAAGAGTGACATAAAAAAGGTTTAGTATAAATTTGACTTTGATTCCAAATGCAAAAATAGCTAAAAATGCCAATCTACTTGAGGCCAGCTGAGGACCTGATGAGGTGGCCAGGGAAGCCCAGTGTTCAACCCTGAAAATCAAGCCTGTTTTTGCCTGATAGACTGAGAGAATTTAGCAGTAGCTTTAATTCTTTTTTCACAGGCTTTTGGCTTTCGGGGCATGCTCAAGTGCCACTCTGCTTCCCTAGGTAACCGATGGCGGGGCTGTGAGGAGATCCAGGACCTGGGAAGGCAGTGCGTTGTCCAGGAGGTTGCATAGGCAGACAGACTCATTGATCGAAAAACTCTTTCTTCTGTTTTTCTCTTCTATAGCATAAGATTGTCTCATTCCCTGTGTAGAAGGGGGCCAGACGGGCAAATAAATCCAGATATATTAATTAAATCACAGGCTATAGAAGGATTGATTATGATGAACAGTCTTAAAAAAAAGTCTTGTAGCTCTGTCTGTCCTTCCTGAGATACTACCTGGAAGGGTCCTGCCACCATGGGGAGGAAATGACAGCAATCTGGATAGAAGAAGAGAGAAAGGGGGAGGAGAGGCAAAGCATTAAAATGTCTTAAGAAAGAGACAAATAGAGGCAAAAAGAGGGTTGAGAGCCACACCGAGAAAAGAGAGCATACGTCAGGGAGCAGGGCAAGGGGGTGAAGTGGAGTGTTAAGGAAAAAATCCAAAGGGAGAGAAAATGGAACAGAGCTGAAAGACACAAGGCAAGGGGGAGGGGAAAGGGAGACAGCGACAGAAGAGACTTATTTCATTAATCGATGTAATTATTAATGGAAAAGGCTTTAAGAGAACTGAGGCACTGCACAGGCACCTGAAAATGTAAGTGTTTAACATGGAAGGTTTTGAATCCAGGGCATTTCTTCGCATGCATGGGTACAAAACCTGAATTATCTTCCAGCCCAGGAAAATGTCAGTGTAAGTGATGTCTAATGGCTGCTCTTGACATCAGAAAAGATTCCCTGCACATTAGATTTATAGTCCCAATAGGATGGTCTGTGAAAAAATCCAATAAGTTGAATTTCTGATTTTACAGACACTGTTCCAATATTCAATAAGAGTGTTTCATGTTCTTCGTGTATTCTTGCTCTTATGGATCTGATCTCAAAGCAATAAAATCTTAAGGTAGGTTCCTACAGATTAAAACAAACAGAATTTTTTCTTATTGCTAGCAAATCTATGAAGCCACAATCTGACACTATCTGGAGTTTTGATAAGAGGTCAGTGCTCTCTTTTGCATATCATCGGATCTCTTTTGTAGCAGAGAAAGGAAAATCTTAGATTAATACATTTTCCTGAATGAAAAATGATTGAGGAATATAACTGTGTTTTGAGGTCTTATAAGTGAACACCATACACATACAGCAACAGGTTTTAGCTGTTTGCCTGATATTTATTAACTCTGTTCCTTTCTCCTGTCTGTTAATCCCTTTTATTTTAATAGAAGTATTTGCGTGAGAAGAAGCTATTCCAGTAAGTAAATGTTTCCAGGATTGGCTCCTAACTGCTTTTAGTTTGGTTATCAACACGGGCCATCTGTGTTTTTTCATTTTAATTCCATAAATGAATGCTTGCCCTTTGAGAATTTCAAGGACCAGGAAGTAGCAATAAACGTCTCCTACAGCTCCAGACTAAATGCTCCAACAATTATTAGTTGATGGGTTATGCGGTAAAAGGGATTCTTTTTGACAGTACAATTTATAAGCATAATATCCCTTTGCTAACAGGAATTCTAACATTTATGAGCAGAGATGTATCTTACTTAGCTGTTTGCTTAACCAGTCTTGAGCTTGTGATGCAGCTTAACCCAAAACAGCACGCACACACACACACACACACACACAGGATCAGGGAAGCAGCTCTGCATTATTATGACCTCTTGATTTTGGATTATGAGGGTTTTCTCTTATGTTTATGTTTATTTTATTTTTATTTTATTTTATTTTATTTTATTTTATTTTATTTTATTTTATTTTATTTTATTTTATTTTATTTTATTTTATTTTTTAATTTGCTTTTGCAGCTGTAAATTCCAAGCCTGTATCCTGCAGTTAGTAAGTAAGGAGAATTAAAAAATACTCATGACCAATGAAAACAAGCAACCCAATCTGCCATCATCTCTACTGGTATGGCAGGAATGCTAGTAAATGATACAGTCATGATCTTGCAATCCAGCGTTTACTGAGCCTTTGTTAACTCTATCATAATTAGTTTTAATGGTGACATAAAAATAAGTATCCAAGCTCTATGCTGGCCTTAAAGTCCCTAAGAATTGTAAGAGTGTAAATGAAAGCAGATCTGGCTCCAGACCGGCTGCTTACATAATATTAGCTGAGGGAAAGACTGAAGAGTCAGGATAGGCTCTTATTTACACTAAGGCAAGTTAAGGAGTGAAAGTGTAATTTACATCCACTTTAAAAGTACTTCACTTGCAATAAATAGTATAAGTCAACATTATAAATGTAAATGAGAGCACATCTATTGTATTACATTAAACTGACACTAAATTAAGACTGCTGGAGTAAATTTTTAGAGAGTTCTTGATTCATAAGCATCCTCAAGAAATACAAAATTTGATGTTAAATATATATTTCCCATGTATAGCATGCAACTCACTAAAGAGAACTTTGTGCTAAAATTCTTATCCTAAGAATGAACAGAAATTGATTATTTCTGCAGGGAAATATACAGTTTTAACTGTCCAAGTGACAAAAAAGGGAAAAAGCACAAAAACAAAACAAACAAAAAATAAAAAAAGTGCAAAGCAAAATTTCTCTCACCAATTTCAGGTATTAATTGCAACATAGTTTACTCTTTTTTCAAAATGACTTATCTTATTATCTCAGTTGTGTCATTTGGAACATAAGGAACATAACATTCTTTGCTGCACCATCTGGGCTAGAGAAGCATGAAACCATTCCAACTTAAACCAATGGTTCTTTGTATATCACTTGTATAAGGCAGTACATATCATTTTTGTAGATTAAATTCTGCTAAATACTGATGGCAGCCTCACTCCATCACAAATTGAACAGAGATGTAAAGGTCTATTGGCATGGCAAGGACTGAATTTAATTTGATATAGTGTTCATACTCTGAGATGTATCATGCAAATCAGCCTCTTCAGGAGCAGAAAGGGAGTTTCGGACAGTTTTTTTCTACTGTGTAGCAAGATAAGGGCTTGCCCTGGCTTCCATTCCTAAACCAAGCTAAGTCATGCAGCTTCGGCTGCTTTTGAACATGTAATTCCCAATCATACTCACTTGCTGCTGAGTAGTTTTGGTGCAGAATTGGAGTCTATTCAGAAGAAGCTCCCTTCCAGATGCCCTTTAAATATGTTCCAGTTTCTCATGGGAGTCCACATGTCCAAACCAATGATTTGTACTTTGAATGTCTTCAAAGCACTTACACCAGGGATGCCTTGCCCAGGAAACCAGATCAAGTGTTGTTCAAAGGAAAATCTCGCAACCGCATGCAGCGTAAATATGGGGCCTCTGCTCCAACTGCTCTGATCCTCTCCTGAGGAACCGAATGGTTTGCTAATGTGGACATAGGCCGATACTGCCCTGTCTTGGAAGGTGTCTCTCACTGTGCCTGCTCACTTCTGCAATACGTATTCGTTACTGAGGGAAAAGGGTAGTATTTTACATACTCAGAAGGATGGCAGGTGGGAAGGTGAGGTTCATGGAAACATCAGCAGAGCCATGGCAGAGGACAGTGCTGACAAAGTCAAAGCCAGAGGTCAATGTAAGTTCAAGAGTTGCATGAAAGCTCTGTCAGAAATAAAAATAAAAAAGAAATTCAAAAGCAAGATTCCCATGCCCAAGGGAATTTCTGGTTCCATGAATCATATTAATAAAGGCTTTCACAGCAAGTGGACTTTTCTTTCTTCAGCTTTAACTCTTTGCGCAGTTCCACTATATTAATATATATATTAATATATTAACAGTCCACTATATTAATATGATGCACTGAATGTTTCAGATAAAAACTGCTGCGAACAAATCTCTCAAAGCACTGACATGTCAAACAATGAAACGGGTACTGGAGGCTGTTCTTTTTCAACAGTTATCATCTAACTGCTACCTTTGAAGAGTAGTTTTTTCAGACTCAGTCACTGTGAATGTGACCATAATTTCATTTTGCAGACTACTTCCCATGCAAACTGGACTTAACAGCATTCAGAGGAGTAAAGTAAAAACCCATGTAGAATCAGTGATAAACACCAGGAAGGCTGAATTTGAGAGCAATGGAGTGCTATTACAGGTCATAGGTTTCCAGGTGAGCTGAAAATTGTTTGAGGTGGAATGAGATAAAAAGACGTATAGGAAGATAGTTCAAAAAGTCTAGAACAGCAAAGGCTAAGACTTTTGCCACTGTCGCAGGTTGCTCAGATATGTCTGACCACATCTAACTTGGCATCAAATAGATGCAACCACCACATGGTGTTTACATTGATGTGGGAGATTAATACATTGATGGGTACTCCTTGAGTTCCACCTTCCCCTTAGTTGGCTAGTGCTCCCTGGAAACGCTCTGAACTTGTAATTTCAGTGCCTTCACTCTCAAGAGCCAACTCTTTGAGCAAGAGAATGTAAGTGGTTCATCTAGAGATACCAGGAGACAAGTTCTCCCTCTCCTCCCTGCAAGAGAACTTCAATGCTGCAGGACGGTGTTGCTAATTGCCAACATACCTGTATATATGCTTCAAATCTCCATCTGGAAGGTGAGGAGAGGGAGAGGAACCACTCACAGTGGTTCTAGGAAATAAAGACTTGTGGTATGCTTGGTGTAAGGGAAAAGCAGAAGACAGGTTTGTGGTGAGAGCATCCTGATGCATTTATTTCTGTGACTGGGAAAAGAGGGTGAGATTTGTCCTAGACTTGGTCATGTGCATATGAATGTGCAGGGAGAAGAAGAGAGGACAGATGATCACCCAGCTGGTGACTGCTGTGACCTTTTGACACCACCCTCACACAGGATGATGTGATTCTGTGAGTCATACCAGGGCAGAAAAATTATTTTGTCCCTAAAGGCCAGAGAAGTCAGCTGAATATGGTATATGGTGTCTAGACACGTTGGGCAGGGAAAGAAAGCTAGGCAAGCAAGCAGAGATCCTTATGCCTTGGGCAGATGAATCACAGAATCACAGAATCATGGTTGGAAGGGACATCTAGAGATCATCTAGTCCAACCTCCTGCACACGCAGGGTCACCTAGAGAACGTGGAACAAGACCATGTCCAAGTGGGCTTTGAAGATCTCCAGAGAAGGAGACTCCACAACCTCTCTGGGCAGCCTGTTCCAGGGCTTTGTCACCCTCACTGTCAGGAAAATTTTCCTTAAGTTCCTGTAGAACTTTCGGTGCTTCAGTTTGTGGCCATTTCCTCTTGTTCTGTCAGTGGCCACCACTGAAAAGAGGCCGGCCCCATCCTCCTCACTGCCTCCCTTGAGGCACTTATAGACACTGCTCAGGTCCCCTCTCAGCCTTCTCTTCTCCAGGCTGAACAGGCCCAGCTCCCTCAGCCTCTCCTCACAGGGCAGATGTTCCAGGCCTTGATCATCCTCGTGGCCCTGCGCTGGACTCTCTCCAGCAGCACCATGTCCCTCTTGTACTGGAGGGCCCAGAACTGGACACAGTGCTCCAGATGTGGCCTCACCAGGGCTGAGTAGAGGGGCAGGATCACCTCCCTCGACCTGCTGGAGATGCTCCTCTTAATGCACCCAGGATCCATTGGCCTTCTTGGCACCCTGCTGCCTCATGGTCAACCTGTCGTCCACCATGACGCCTAGGTCCTTCTCTGCAGAGCTGCTCTCCAGCAGGTCGGTCCCCAGCCTGTACTGGTGTCTAGGGTTGTTTCTCCCCAGGTGCAGGACCTTGCACTTGGCCTTGTTGAATTTCACAAGGTTTCTCACTGCCCAGTTGTCCAGTCTGTCCAGGTCCCTTTGGATGGCAGTGCAGCCCTCTGGGGTATCAGCTACTCCTCCCAGCTTCGTATCATCAGCAAACTTGCTGACGGAGCACTCTGTGCCTTCATCCAGGTCGTTGATGAATAAATTGAACAGGACTGGACCGAGGACTGACCCCTGGGGGACACCTCTAACCATGGGCCTCCAACTAGACTCTGCACCGCTGATCACAGCCCTCTAAGTTCTGCTATCCAGTCAGTTCTCAATCCACCAATGAAGGATATAGATGAAGATGAAGGAGGTTTCAGGTTCTCCAGGAACTCCAGGTTCTCGTTTTGGACTTTGACCCAGTGCAGTGAATTTATACTGGTTCATCTCTCTGTAAAACGTAGCCTTGGCATTTTTACCTTCAAGGCACCAAACCCTTGTGAAACTTAGACCTTGGATTCATATTTATATTCTACATTCAATTGCACACATCTATGTTTTCGTTTGGCACAATCTCCAAGCAATATACTAAAGTACAAGATAGCAAGGATTTATTCTCCTTCATTTGTTTCCTACATATCTGTCAGTTTTAGGTGCTTAATTTGTAGAGATCTTTATGCAAAGACTCTCTGCTGGAGCAGGATTACATAAGATTTTTATCTGTCCTTGTGCAAAGTGCAGAAGTCTCCAAGGTCTCCACATTAAATCGCACAGTCTTAACCTTGGATCCCGTCCCACTTTCCAACCCTTTGATTTTTTTTTTTTTTTTGCTAATGATCCCGGATGTCTATAGCCATCTCAGAGAAGTGAAAAAGAATGCCTGATACTCATTTACATAGACTCCAGCAAAGATAAGGGGCTTTGAGTGCAAATATGAATCAAATTCAGATAAATTGTTAGTTTGGTTACAGTGATACAGAGAAAAGAAATCTTTTATTTTTTTCAGTTTTGTGCTGATCATATAAAAGAAAGATCCTGAAGTCTCAAATATAGATGAAGAACCATAAAATAAATGGTATGACGGTCTATCATTTTTAAAAACAGACCACCGACGTAATAAAATTTGAATTCTCCTGGAGATAGTAAAACTCACTTTTTCAACAGCTGAGTGACAACAAAAATATATAATGCATATAGGATTTTGCAGCTCCCCAAAAATATCAGAAGCAGAAATTGTGTCATGGGAATGTAGCACGGGACATAATCGATGCTGAAGATTGCAAATGTACATTAAGAAATGTTGCAATGAGCAAAGACAAAAAAAAACCCTCTGAAATGCTATCTGCAAGGTGCTTAGTTTCTTTGTAATGGACATAGTCATACAAAATATGCAGGAATTTGGATTTCTTTGGTTTAAAATAGAAGAGGAAATTGATTTACAAATCATGAATGGAATAAAGAACCTTAGAGCAAGAGAAGAGACAAAGCAGCTCTCCGCATGAAGAGCAGTAAACATGCCATGCAAATGCCGCCGACTGTGGGAACTGCTTTGACTTTTGTACTATTACAACATAATCAAGGTGCTCTCCAGCATACCCGAATACGATGGATTTTGCTCTTTAGTGATCCTCAGATTAGTATAATCTTCTTTTTGGTTATTCTTGGGCAACTGGCCTTTCAGGACTTAGAGCGGTGGGCCTTCAAAGAGCCCTTTATATTTGCATAAAGCTCTCTGCAAGGTGTGCTCTGCCCAGCCTCTGTGGGCCTTGGAGCTCCTGCTGAGATTCCCAGACGATGCTACGGAGTCTCAACCGCTGGGCTTGCAGGGCAAACTCTGAGGCGGCGAAGAGAGCGATTTCCTTGCAAGTGATCCTGGTCCCCTGCTTGTTCCCTGGGTATCTGTGGGCCAAGCAGATTGAGTTTATTTCATAGGAGAAAAACTCTTTCTGGTGCTCGTGGAGGAGGAATTTGAGCAACATGAAACCCACAGCTTTGCCATAGTCCCGTGCAGGAATGACTGTGTAGGTGGGAATGAGGCACTCCACTACAAAAACAAAACAAAGGGATGCTATACATGGTGTACAGAGCTGAAATATGCCCCGTTGATCTGGGATAGATTCTTAACAAAACTTTAACTCCAAAGGTCTTGCTGCTTGCTTGAACAGTGACCTTACTGACTGCTGAGGTCTTCTGTAAAACAAAATGTAGTGCTTACTCCTTCTTTAATTATTTCTCACAAATGCACTGCTATTTTAGGCACAGTCTGTTTGTGAAATGAGTGTGTAATTCCTTTTTTGTTGTTTCCATGGATTTGTCCTTTGAAAATGATTTAAGAATGAAATATGTTATAGAATAATTTTGAGGACGAGTCTCTGTGGGAAAGCTGCATTAGATCATCAAGGCCATTGCCTTGCAGATCTGAGCTTTGGTCCCTGCAGGGAAGATGCATAAAATAAGCTTATATTACACTGATGCTAGTGAAAAGGCCAAGAAATTATTTTCCCTAGTTAAGTCTATAAAAGCATATTCATACTGAAGACATTAATGTGAGCACTGATTTCCATAATAATGTGAGAAAGGAAAAGAAAAAAAAAAGATTTTTTTTATTCTTTGTAGCTAAAGAATTGCATTAATTTCTTTTGATTATTCCAATGGCTGCAGACCATACTAAAAAAAAAAAAATCTATCTAGAGGTAGATAATGTCTTTCTTTTTACAGGGCCAGGAGGGTAAACTACATTTCTGGAGGACTGTTCTTTTTCCTAAGTGGAATTCGCCCAAGCTATAATCCAGTCGGTCCATTCAGCAGGAAGGCTCCTCTATAAGGCAAAGTCCAGCTGATCTCTGCTGTGAAATCCCTGGAGGATCTAAGGGATCCAGACAGTTCAGTCTCCTTCTCTCCTGATTTCTGGTCCTACGGCAGAGGAAGGGCATACAAAATTTACAGGGTGCAACTCATGGCAATGCAACCTTGCAATGCTTCTTGCTGTCACGGCAAAGCAGGGTCGGGCAGTCCAGGAAGAATCTCAGAAACAGAAATACTACATTTTCAGGATCTTTCCTAGAAATGAAGCCTGGAACTGTGAAAGGGTCAAACAAGTTTTGTAGAGTGCCACTCAATGCAGAAAGGTGTGAAGAGCATTGCACAGATGTAAAGAACATGAGAAAGAAGGGAGGTTGATGGAGGAAGAGGAGAAACCAATCTGGAAACCTGAAGTTGAAATAATCTGGACAATTCCCTGAAACCATGTGAGGATGTTACCCCTGGCTTTTTAAGGATACCCAAGGGAAACCCATGGCTACACTTCCCTCTCTGCCAAGGTTTTGTGCCAGGTAAAGAACTCTCTCTAAGCAGCTTTAGTTGTGACTGTCTCACATCTTTTTTATTTTTGGGGGGCACCCCCAAGAACAAAGCTGTCTCAAAATCTAAAACCAAACTTTCTTTAAATGGTCCTTCAGTGAAAAATACCACCGAGCATTAGCAAAACAAACTGTGTTCAGATTGGAAATAATAACCAGAACAAGTCCAACAAGGGAAAAGAGAGCGTGGCACGACTTATGAAACAAGTTTTAAGAAGGGTGAGAGGGAAGAGAGGAAGTAATTCAGGAATCTGATTTTCTTTGTAAATAATTTTTAAGTGAAGCTGTGACCTGCACTTTGCGTTCTGCAGTAGGCAATAGCCAGAAGTGGAACCAAAAAAAGAAAAAAAAAGTATATATATATATATATATATATATAGGTATAAACAAGGCAAGCTAGTTGGCAGATAATATCAAGACAAGGCAAACAGTGATAAGGACTAGAGACATCTCTGAGACATCTCCAAGCCAGTTTCAGGCCTCTCCCTTCTGCAGAAGTAGCTGGCAAGGCTTGGGTGGATTCATTTCACCCTCATTGCGATGCATAGCTTCTCTGAATTATAACTGGCTGCAACATCTCCCACAGAGAAGTTTTCCATGAGAAGCTGAGCAAATACAATATTCTCTCCCTCTGCCATCCTCTTCACGTGCCTCTTGCGTGAAGGAATTACAGGGATGGGAAGTGCATGTTGCATAGCCAGTGTGCTAATATTTAGCTTTTGAGAAGTTGCTTGCAGAAGCAACCTCTTGCAGGTCGAACGCTGTCCCTCTTACCTCAGCCAATACCCTTGATTAGGAGAGCTTAATAAATTTGAGATAACTGCTGCTACAAAGCCAAGAGACCCATTATCCTGCCTCAGTCTTCGGGAGATAATGAACTATTCCAGACATAAGACGTTGTCGATAAACACATGTTATCAACATGAAAATTACTTAATAAGTTTCATGTTGGTAACATGTGTTTACATGGAATTTTGCTGGCATTGGAACAAGGAGGCAGAAGGCTTTTAAAACATATTGTACGTGTGTATTTTAAAAGAAAAGGAATTAGAATTAATCACATATATGCAGCATGCTTTATAGCTAAGCTAGCATTGACAAGGAACTATAATATTCTCATTTTTATTGTTTCTGTGCAAATTAAATTCTCAGCATTTGCTATATTACAGTAATATTGGGGCGTGTAGTTTTTTTTTGTAAGAAAAGAAAAGGAAACTGTTGGTGTTATTACTCTGTTGTTCTCAGAGGTGAAACAAGCATGAAACAAATTGAGCAAGGTTAGAGCTGCACATGAGCAGGGGGAAAATCGCTTCTGGTGATATTCACTTAACAACAGCCCTTGCGACTACTGCAATCACGACCTGAAGTTTTGGAGTGGTCCCTTCCCCTTCTCCTCCTCGGAGGGTGCGGATGCCCTGCGGGCTGCGAAGGCTGAGGACTGATCAGAGCGATCAGATGGGACCTCATCCGGAGGGGAACGTGGACCGCGCGGATGCCCCTTTCCCGTGGGACACGCCGGGGCGGCAGAGCGGCAGGGGCTGCTGGACCTGACCGCGGGCTGACCACCAAGCGCGGAGGGCTCTCCACGGGGCTCCCCTCTGCACGGCGCTGGGAGGGCGGACTGTCGCTCTGGGAATAGCTCCGTTTGGCGCTGAGACGGTGGCTCTGGCCGACACGGAAAGGGGCTTCCGCGGGCCCTCCAGCCAGGCGACACCTGGTCTCCGGGACCCCCCTGAGCCCCTCGTAACCCCACGCCAGAGCGGCGCGGCGCGGCGCTACCCAACGATGGGCGGGGGAGCGCGGCCGGGGGCTGCCCGGTCCCCGCGGCTGCGGGCGGCACCGCCGCCCCCCACGCGCGCTC
>VWPW01019440.1:0-42981 GCA_013389825.1 Crypturellus undulatus | reverse complement strand
CTTCCTTTCTTTCTTTTTAACCGGACCGCGTTAGCGATCGCGTCACGTTTAACCGGAGCGCGGGTGTTTCGGAGCTCCCCCCGCGCGGGGGCAGCCGCCGCGGCCGGGGCAGCCCGGGGGGCTCCCGCTCCGCCGGGGTCCGTCCCGTCCTGGCACCTCGCGACTCCCGCGGGGCTCGTGCGGCGGCGGCGCTCGCTGCGAGCGCTGCCCGGCTGGGGGTCGGCGTGGGTTGATTTTAAAAAACAAATGTTTACAATACCGTAAAGGGCGCATTCCCCGTGTTAGAAAGGCCTCCTGATGCCCCGGTTAGCGGGAGTAAGTGCCCACTGGGGGGCTGCGTGGCGTCCCCGTCCCGCACGCGTGTGGGGGCTCTCGGAGGGTTGTTATTTACAAATAGGAGAATTGCATAAGAGTCGCATGGAGCGAGGAGCGCCGGAGCAGAACGCACTTAGTCGGAGCTCAGGGCTGCCCTGAGCTGGGACATTGCTCCGCAGGAGCCGGAGCCAGCTGTACCCATCCTTAAAAACATCTCGGCCCTTGCTGCCTGCTTCCCTCTTCCAAGACTGCATCCCCTAGGGGGAAAAAAATACAATTTAAAGCTCCCTCCTCCCCCTGCGTCGCTGAAGCAACAAATCTGTCGGATCAGGTGGAGAAGATGCTGGTCTCATTGAGCAATATGAGTGTTTCACAAGGGGGTTACTTGCTTGCCTTTTTTTTTTTTTTTTTTTTTTTTTTTTTTTTTTTTTTTCTGTCCTGCTTTTTGTTTTTATGCTCCCCACCTTTCTCCCTGCATCTTGGTAAGGCATGAATATGAAAACAAAGTTCATGTGCGCATTGCTGGCAAGGGCTAAATCCTGCGGCAGCAATACCCTAATCACCCTCCTTCTGAGAGTTGCTCGTGGGCTGATTTGTTTTGCATGGGGATAATGCTCAAAATAACTACAGAGGGGAAAACAAGCTAAACTAGAACAAATCAATCTCAACGCTAGTGCCTCACTTGCTGGCAGTGAGATAGTATGGTATGGAAAATCCTGAGTGTCTTTTATTAGCAGGGTGGTAGGTGCGAGCACAGTCATCCATATGGTCTTTTTGGGTTGTATATTCATTGAACTGCTTTTCCCACTGCTTGCAGCCTTCTTGCAAGTCTGAGAAGGCTCTTCCCAAGCGCTTTCCTTGGAGTCGCTGGTGTTGCGGGATGCAGCCAGCGCTTGCTGTCTCCCAGAGTGCTGCTCTTTGAGGGCCATTTACTGATGCGTGTGGAGGATGTAGTACAAATAGCTGCAGCTTGGGCAGTTCCTTATCGTGGAGCTTATCTCTGTGCAACTGCCAGTGGCAAACATGGGTCTGGGGAAGTGCGGAAGCAACCTCAGATTTTCATTTCTAGGTTTTTAACCCTAAGTGCCTGCAGAGGATGGCTGGAGTGTCAATAAGGAGCCTTTGTGCCTGTTGACGCACAGAGCGGGAGAGCTGGTGAGGCTGACTGATAGTGGTTGCTGTGCCCAATTCCTGACCGGCTCTGGAGGGGAGATCCTGTGGCCTGGTGGTTTTTGCATTTGCCTGGGAAGTGTAAGGTCTTGGCTCAGATCCTCCCTCTGCAGGGCAGGTCTTGCATTTTAGGTGCATGTTGTAATCCGTTAAAGGCGTTCTAAAGCTGCTGTACTCTCCCTGTAGTTCGGCATCTGGGAGCTGTTGCTTTTATTAAAAATACTGTAAAATAGGATGTGACATCTTGTTTTGACCTGAAAGAGATAGTTAAAGACAAGAGCCCAGGTTTGTTCAGCCCTAATGATGGAAAGGGGGGGTTGTGTACTTCTGTGTCCAGGGTCTGTAACTTGGAAGTTTTCCACACACACGCTTTCTGTTTTTCCACACTGCTGAGAGGCAGGGAAGTGAAGTTGCCTGTTGCACATGGGCCCAAGGAAACAATAACCTGTGGTCTGGATTCCTAAATGTATTGGCACAAGCTGAAACTTCCCTAGGTAATCTGGCTGGCACTTGGGTGCTTTCTGAAATCTGCAGGGACTTGCTAAGACCCCATTGAGAAGCCTCTAATACAGCCATAGAGATTCAGAGATTCTGAAGCCTGAGAGAGGTATTTGGAATGCTGGGTCTCCAGCAGGAGGGTCTCTACCTCAGTGTTTATGCAATGCTCAGTACAACTACTATTCAATGTAAGTTTCAACAAATCTGAATAAAGACAAGTAAAAATTGCTTATCACTAAGATAATCAAGTTGCCTGTGAGGTATCAAGCTAGTTTATAGCATGAATAGTCATCCAGGATAGAACATAGCCAAATTCCTTTTTTTTTTTTTTTAAGGAATGGATATACTTAGCTTTTTCACCAGTAAACAACTCAAATCTTCTAATTTTCAGGTAATATTTAAAAATATGATGCATTTTTATCAGCTAAAATATTTTCCTAACCCAAGAACTGGAGAGCTTGTCAGTTGCACCATCTTTGGAAACTTTTCTCGTCAGAAATACTTAAAGCATGATACCCTTCCAAGGCCCTTCAGCAGTGTAAGGGCACAGTATATGGCACTGGGGCTGGGTGGGTGGGTGTCCCATGTAAATTAAATTGCCATTCAGGTCTATTCTCTCCCGCCAATGGGTGACTGTTCTGGTATATGCTACTTCAGATTGTTCGTCCATAAAATTGTACGTTTGTTTCTACTTAGATTTAAGGTTGTGTCTGTACAGATTCTTTTGTTTGCTGGTTCTGAGGAACAATTAATTGAGTGGTTGATATAAAATATTATGAAGGGAGTAAGAATTATGAAGGGAGTAAGAATAAACAAATATTAGCTGCTGCTATTCATGTGGGCTTCTCACTTGGAGGCTGGCATCTTGCAAGTGGATCTCTGCGTCACTTTGCCTCTATTTCTGTTAGTAACCAATGCTTCAGCTCCAGCCTAGCGCCATTGGCCTAAGCACTGAGTGTGGAAAAGTCTTCAGAGCAGCACTGTATCTTATATGCAATCGCACAAGAGTCTGGGCTAAGAATTGAGGAGCACCCACGGGGGGACTTTTTGTTTTACGGATGGGAAATTGAAGGCAGAGGAAGACAGCAGCAAGTCCCTGCTCATGCAGACAGTCTCTCTCTTTTACTGTGCTCTTCAGCAAGCTGAATGTGGTTGACAGACACTTCCAGACAAAAGAGCTGGAGTAGGAACAGAGTAAAGTTTAAGTGTAATGAGCAAATGACAAATTTCCTTGGACTTCACTTGAGTTTTGCCTGGAGTGCTGGCTGATATGCCAAGTAAACAAATCCTAGCAATGTCACATTTTGCTGCTTTTCCTCTAAAATTCTCCTGTAATTCAGTGTGTATAAGGCCTTGTTGATACAAACTCCCTCTAATTGTTCAGAGCTGTTTTGGAAACACTGTTTAACACGCTGTACCTATCTCTGCATCAGCAGCATTGCACAGGTTTTTGTTAGGTCTGTGATGTTCACAGAGGCTTGTACTGTTGTTGTAACTGAATCCATTGAAATGAAGGTTAACATTTTGAAAATTTTGAATATCAAGAGGAAGTGATGAGAGAGCGAGTGCTAATGCTGGAGGAAGGAGCAATAGGGACATATAGATTTGATAGTGGTGCTCTATCTGTGGCAGTCTAGCATGTGTGCAGCTCAGCACATCCTCACTAGTGATTTGTGGATATCTAGAGGGATTGGACTAAGTTTTCCAAGGCTGTAGTTACCTGTGGTCTCTGATGTCCTATTCTGTTTCGAATAAGATTTAACTGTGCATAAATCATTCCCATTCTTATACAGGACTTGAACTGCCATGTTTTAGTGTCTTTTTATAAGTAAGTAAGTAACAGGAGACCAAGCCAAGAATTATTTGTCTTTATAGAGAGTGTTAAGTTACACAGTTTTGTTGCATATGATTCTCCCTATGAGAGAGGGAAGAGTTGCTCATTGTGGAAAAACTGAGCTATACTGATGGAGCGGGGAAGTGTTCCCTTGTTTCCTTTGCTTTTGGTGCTTCAGCACAGGCCTCTCCGCTTTGGCCTGGGAGGTGGTGAGAGAAACATGCGCAGCTGGGTGGAAGTGAGGAGGTCAAACGTGATGTGCTGGGTGCACTTTCCAGGCTGCCCTGGGCTTACTGTGTTCATGTGCAGCAGCCCATGCGCTGGGCAAAGGCTGATGCCTCTGGGCAGCCCAGTGGCCTCAACGGTGGTGCAGAGGAGAAGCTTGCGCTTGGACATGCTCCTGCGTGGTTAGGAGGTCAAAGGAGCTGCAGCATGTGAAGAGTTTGACACGTTGGGCGGTGAAGGTGAACAGAACTGGCACCAGGGCTGTAAATGTCTCTGCTCCATATGCCACACTAGCTGCCATGAGAATTTGCTTTCTTGAGCCAGAGCAGGGCTTGTTATTTGGAAGGAAAATGGTCATCCAGAAAATAAACAATGAAGTGGTACTGAGAGAGGGAAGACCTTTGCGGGCCCTTGTTTTCCTGTATGGGAGTAAGTGTATTCATGCAAAGGAGACGTGAATGTGTGGTAGCAATAGTGCTCCTTTAGCTCTCCCCTTTATGTTGCTAGATCTTGCTTTGAGCCTCTCGCTCTTTTTTGTAAAGTGATAAGGTGGAAAAAAAACGTTTGAGGTGGTTTGGGGGAGACTGTCAGACAGACAGGAGAAAAGGGAAATCGGTTGATGTTGTGAATAATGCTTCACTTCAGAAGAGCATTGTCCAAGCAGGAGGCTTCTCTGTTTGTTCTGAAGGAGATGCAAGACCTTTGGCACATAAAACTAATCAAATTCAGCATTCTGTTCTCACTGATGGCTAACTGTCAGCATGTGTAGCATATCCTGAGGTGTACTGTTGCTTCACTGCATCTTTGGTTGCTCAAGGATTTAATTATAGTGTTGTCTAAAAGACATTGCTCTGATTTTAATGCAACTTAACGAAAGGAAAAAACTGTGCCAGTCTGTCTGTTCAGTGTGGTTTGCACAAATACTACTGTAAATCAATGGGAGAGATTGCCCTAAGTCACTGCCTCCGTTTAAACCTAAAAATTGTACAATTTATTAAAACACAGTTTCAATAAATTGAGGTTGAAGATTATCACCATTTCAATGCCTCTTGTCCTAACAAAATAGGCTTACCTAAAGATATTTTCTGTGGCTCGTACTCCCAGAAGCTGTTTCTTAATAATAAGCTGAAGAGAGATGAGATGGAGGACTAGATATTTAATTTTGGAGCTAATGATTCAATCATGTCATCAGCATTAGCTGCTGAGCAGCTCTCGAGCTAAACGTTTCTCTGCTAACTTGCTGCAGCGTGATGATGCGCTGTATTTTTTAACACAGTTGTTCTGAAAGGAGAGAAATGCCACTATGAGTAGACACTGCTTCTTGTTAGAACCTGTGATTCATTGCAGGAATGCTGTTTTGAAATGTTTTGATTCTCCCTAGTGAATTCCTAGGAGTTGTTTCCTATCCTGTAAAAAGAGGAGTGTGTTACTGGCTTCCTCTTTTCCCTGCTCTGGCAAATCAACACTTGCTATAAAGCTCAGCTGAATCAAGATGCTGACCTGTTTTTGCATCAATTCCAATAGTTACACCCTTGAAGAGGTGACTTCCTCCCCTAGGAACCATGCCAGGAAGAGGCAGCCCTTTCTGCTTCACAGGTTTTTATCTCTGCTGCTGGAGGACTGTGGACATTACGATGTGCAAACTGTAATCTTAATGTTTGTGTTGCGCTATCTCTTACGGAAAAGATACAGATGTGACCCACACGGTAAAACCCAGGAGTGCTGTTTTTGTCTGCTTGTGCGTGCTTTTTTAATTATGCTGTGGATTTAAGTTTTGAATTCAACATATAAAATACACTTACGTAAGAGGTGAAGTATCTTGAGGGGAGAAATAATAAGTTGATGTCTGTCAGAGGTACAGCATTCCTCCCTTCTGTCTTTACGTGCAGGGGAAAATGATAGTCGCGCACTAAAAGTGCTTGCAACAGCTTTAAGTTAGATTGTATGACAGATTCCTCATATTAGGCAGTTTAACTTTTACATCTCTTCTGCACGTTTATCTGCAAGGAGTTGTCTCTCTTACAAAAACCTGTAGTGCAGTACTTGCCTTCCACGGGAGCTCTAACAAATATTTCATTCATAGGAGCCAAGAATGCCAAAGGGAAGTGGGGGGCGGGGGGAAAGACAGCTTGTAGAAGAAAATGAAGAAAATTCTTTGGCAACGTGTATTTGGTGAAAAAAAATTCTTACTTTCAGTTCCATGCCATTCCTTATAGGCAAGGGCTTATTTGTGTGTTTTTGTTTTTCTCCTATTTTTTTTTTCTTATAATGGTCTAGGCTAAATAAACTGCTTACCTTTAAGTCAGATATGTTTAACTTTAAAAATAAAAAAGTCTTTTTTTTTTTTTTCTTTTTTTTTTTTTTTTTGGTACTATGGAATATTGTGTGAGGTTTCCTGGTTCTTACATTCTCCCCAAGAGTCTTAAAAACCATATGCGCTTTTTTGTCTCTAGCTGTAGTGTTCAATGGGGGCCAGATACGTGGACTAGCACTTGTCTTGTTCATACCCTGGCATTTCTGCTCTTTCCAGTGCTCATCGTGCTTGGTGTTGCTAGAGAACAAGCTGGCAGAGAATGGAGCTATGGCTGAGGCTCATGCTCCCTTCCAGTGAAGGTTCAACAGCTCCTGTGCAGTTTCACCCTTCCTCCAAAGTGTGATTAGCTGTAATGCAAATAAAGTGACTCGCTTCTCTCCAAGCAATCTGTGATGATTCTTCTTTCCAGGTATTCCAAAACCTGCAGGATTCTTTAAGGTTATTTTTTGTAGCTACTCTAATCATTCAGCTAGGGCAAAAACTAGAGAAGTCTTCATGTAAACCAGGGAGTGAAAAGCTTCTGTGGATTTTATTTTATTTTATTTTTTCCACATGATTTAGTTTTAAAAGTAAAAACCCCATAAGCCCATTCTTCAAATGAGGACTTTGAATGAAAACTCTCGGCAGTGTACCTGGAGTGAGGAAAATGAAATGACCTCAAAATGACAACTAGACTGGGCCTGGAGTCCTCCAGTTAGATTGAGGGGTATTTTAACAACCCACAGAATTTTCCCATGCAGAAAATCTGCTGCAGGTCTGTGTTCTGTGGGAAACTTATTCTTCTGCATGTGATGTGTGGAGTTTTGTGTTTGGGGCTCTTCTGAGGGGAAAAACCTACTTGTAGGTTCCTTAATTCAACCCTGTAGTTATATGGCAACCCTTTAAATGACTTGTTTACTTAGCACTAATTGCTATTCCTGAGTGATGCTCAGTTTTGTGTTGCTGAAAGCATTCATATATACTCTACCAAGACAGTACTATGTAACAGTGTTGTAAATCCTTGCTCATAGTAGAATCATCATGTACAAAACAGCAACTTGCTTCATAATAGTTTGTGAAGCACAATAGCTTCGTAATAGTAACCGAGCTGCATTTCAGTTTGCTTGTCAAATCTACTAGTTTTGCTAAATCTGCCTACTGTTTCTGAAGAGTGACAAAAAATTTAGAGACACAGCGTGACTTATTTGAGTTTTATGTCCTAGTCTTCATTTCAGGTACTTGCTTATTTTTCTAGACTCGTAAAATTTTTCTTTTTACCATGGTGGAAGACATTTATACAGTTGAACATCCTTTAAAGTATTCCTTCAGTAGGAATTTGTATAGGATCTAAAACTGCCAAAGGAGAGGGGCTGGATCTTCCAGGGATCGCACTGGAATGACACTCTTTTAATTTTTCCTATTATGCTGTAGGAAAAGATGCTTCTCCTGTTCCCTGCCCCATTTGGCTTGGTTGGTCACACTTTGTACATGGGGACTTTCTGGAGGAAGCTTTGCTCTGGGTAGGGGCTTCTCATTTCTCTGGGCAATCTTGCAGTTTGCCTGCAGCGTGCTGTATGTATCTGCAGCTGGTGCTTTCCTCCCTTCACAAGGGAGGAAAGTAAAACATGGTTGTTGTTGTTTGTGATTAGCACACTGCCAAATTAAGAACAGCCACAACTTAAAATATCCGTATGGTTTCTTAGGCGGAAAAGTGTGAAACTCTCCTCCTGGTGATAACTTCTGTCCTTGCTCAGATGGCCAATCCAACTCTGTTGTGTGGAGCTGTACTTAGTTCTGCATGTGCATGCTCTAGAGTTTGCTGGTTAGTGGTTGTGTTTATTTATAAAACAGAAGTGGGTTCTTCAGCTACCCAGTGCAAACCCACAGCAGATATAGCTAAATGAGATAACCTGCCTGCAGTTCTACTCTCCCCACCTTGCAAGCTAATTCCCTCGCACTAGTGCTGAAATAGGCTGTGGCTTGGGAAATGGGCTGCCCGGTGTATGAATGTGCCTATGATCGGCTTCTGGCTAGTATAACATGGTACATTTCTCAGTTTTTGGTAAAGCCTTACTTTGTTCTTCTCAGGTCATACTTGGACTTGAATGTCCATTTAAATTTTGAGGGGAAAAAATAAATTTCTCTTATTGTTTTCTAAATCTTTTCTAGAACTTGAGGGCTAAAACCTTAAAGGACCATGTAGGTTTGTAAATGCAGGTCAGGCTGTGCTCCCAGGGAACTGCATGTTATCAAATGGAAATCTTATTTTCCTTTCTCTTTTGTTTAGATATTGAAGAAGGATAAAAAGTTCCTCAAAGATCTAGAAGGTTGAATGTGATCAACATGAAGAGCTTAAAAGCAAAGTTCAGGAAGAGTGACGTAAGTATTTCTGCTCTGTTTGGCTGCTGGTTTGCATACTGGAAACAAATTCTTCATTCCCACCTTGATAAGGTTGCAGGTTAATGAATTACAGAGAAAACCTTTTTTCCAAGCACCAGAGCAATGGCTGAGCGCAGTACACACTGGGCTGTTCTTGTTTTGGAATGTAATTCTGTTATGCAATCTAATAGCACTGCTCCCGTTCAGAAATAGCTGAATCATGCATGTGTGTCTGGGGTCTCCTGGTCTTCTGTTAGATTGTGCTCTTGCTCAGGCTGAAATCTTCTTCCAGGTGCAGTGTTAAGTCTAGTGTTAAGACTTCAATGCCTGATCATATTTCTGTCCAAGCATGGTACTGTTGTTATCAGTGTGATGTTTGAGCGCTTACCGAGAGCCTGCCTGGGCTGTGGCAGCTCCTTTGTTAGCAGGACTTGAGGAATGAGTGCTGCAGTTAGGGCTTCTGTCACACTGAAGCTGACAAGCCACACATGAGAGGTGGATGTGAGGCTTATTCAGTCAGCACAAGACACAAAAGTGTGACAAACTGACAGCAAACTATTAAAACTGTATTTGGAGAGAAACAGTGTTGCACTTCATCTTCTTTTCTTGCTCAAGTGGGATCAGTGGAGATCCAAGATAGAGTTTATGGACTGGGCATAATTCCTGAGGACCAGAGGGACTGCTGTAGGCTTTCACAGCTTTTACTGTGTTCCACACTGCTGTTTGTCGCTTCTTGCAGAGGGAGTGGCAACATTTGGAAGCATGTTAGTGAATGCACTTTTGTTGCACACTTGGTAGAAAAAAGTTGGTCATCTAGACTAGATAAGCTTATAACAAGATGAGCTGAAAGAGCACAGAACTGTACCTGAGGCCAATGCAGCTCAGTGATGCTGCAGTTCTGTCCTCTTCTTTCTCCTCCAGCTGCTCATTCCAGTTTCTTGCCTTGTGCTAACGCTGATGCCTGCTTGATAGTGCTCTAAGCAGTCAGTGAAACACATGATTTTGGTGTGTTAACTTTGATGTGTTTGATTAACTTCTTAGATTTGGGGTGGAATTAGTAACAAATCTGTCATCCCTGAAGAATGGGACCTTTCATCTTTCTACAAGTCTACATGCTTCTTTGAAAGAAGTGATGTATTGTTGTTTGTCACCAACAGATTCCCCCAGGAACAGCTGTGTTTGGAGAAGGTGCATAATGCTTGAAATGGAGATTCTTCAGAAGTTTTCATGTTTGAGAACATTATTTTACAAGGTGCTCAGTAGTACAAACTGTGCTTTGATGTAAAGGTAGTCTTAGGGTACACCATTAAAGAGGTGCCTTTTTAGTCAGCTTGTAACACACTTTTGCAATTTGATTTACAGTTGTGCTGATTGCTGCTTAGTGTTTTTTGAGCTACAGGCTAGCATTTGATGCAGGCAAACACTGTATTGTCGTCTTAGCAGATGACACTAGTGGTGGTGGCTCTATTTCTTCAGCTCAGCTTTCCTTCTAAAAAGGCTTGTTCTAAAGACCAAGCTAAATGTCAACCAACCTTTGAGAGGTGAATGAAGCGCACTGATTTCAGCAATGTTTGGCTTTTGCTAGTGACTAGGCTGAGACAGCAGGTTCATTGTACTGCTGGAGTCCAAAGAAAAGGATAAGAAAAAGGTCTTGCACCAAAAGTGTATTTCATGCTATCCAGCATTTAAAAATCTTCAGTGCAGCCTTAGCATGTTTTACTAGGCTTCCAGAATCTCCTGCTTTTTATGGGGTGGAGGACTGGACTGGAAATAACAGATATAGAAGAAAATGATTGCAGAAAATCTATCAAATCATGTGTAGTTTTGATTTGTACCTTAGGCAACTTTGCAACAATGAAAATCAAACATCACAAGCTTCTGATTGTGTCTCACCCCAGTGTGCCATTCACTTTAGTCCACAATTGCCTATTTCATAGTTGGAGAGTGTTGTTGCTCTTCTTGAGCATCAGCAAGAGCTGTTATGGTTCCCCACACCAGTAAAATATTTTATGGGCATCTGCCTGAATAGAGAGTCCCTTGGCGAAGGTGTGAATGCACGTGGTGCTTAGAGGTGTCTGTGCGCGTTGACGAGGCTTCAGGCACACTTTTGGCTGGGCTGCTGCTGTAGAGACAAGGCTCAGGGACACGCGTGATGCAACTAGATCTTGCTCTAACTAGTCCACCCACAGTTATGAATTACTCGGAATTGCTTATCCCTAACTTATCCTTCCCAACTCCCTCGTACCTCATTGCAAAATCAAAAGACATCTGAAAACATTTGCCATTTTGATGCTAGTTCTGCAGTCTAAAAGCTGGAGATAAAATTGACCACAAAGGATTTTTTCAGATATCCGAAGTTCAGGTGTGTGAGCACAGCAATCTGAATTCACACCAGTCTACCTTCTCCCTGTTGAAGCCAAACCTTAAGGGCATAATTCAAAGCAGCCAACAGGAGCTGCTCTATGTTTTGTGCAAGATAAGGAAGATTATCCTTTTCTTTTTAATTTCCGAAAGCTGCCATTAGCCATAATTTGTGAGGAAAAGGAGATAGCTTAGACTGGAATTAGTTTGTTTTATGTTGTGGCATATAAAATGTTAATTGCTTTTCAGATGGGGATAAGATCAGTAAGGATGGGGGTCTCTCTCTTTTACACCCACCCTTACTCCTCTGTTGTTTTCCGGAGAAAATCTTAAATGTCTTATTTTGCAGAACTGAAGGTGTCTTGGGGGAGGGAATGTATCTGTCTCTTTAGCCACACTCTTAGCATTAAAAAAAAAAAAAAGAGTGAGACTAAGTCTTCAAGGCGTACGTGGGAAGTAGGGATTACTCAAACACTTCTTGAGCAGCAAGGCTCATAACATAAAACTTTATGAAGACTAGATAAGCAGCTTCAATCATATCTTAAAGCTCTCTAGGCCTTTCTAGAGCAACTGAATTCAAAGTAGGCTCAACTGCTGATATTTGTGCATGTATTTATGTGTTCCTGCTGTGGGGTTTTAATTTGGTGCTCTGTCTAGAGCAGTCCAAATGAATGGCTCCGCTCACTGTTCTCCTGCCACTGCAGACAGGGCAGATGTGCAGCACTACGTCTCTGATGGTATTTATCTGAGCCCACAGCGAGGCGGTTGAGGGACATAAAGCAGCAGAAAACTATTTAGTGAGGTTAGTTTTAGCTGGTTAACTCCCTACGATGTCTCTCTGTGAGGTCTGCTCTGAGAGGCCTGGTGAGAGGAGGAGGAGCAGCAGGGCTTCCTTCTCTGCAGCTGCTCACTTGGCTTCACCACAATGTTGAATCCTGCCTTCAGATTAGTGGCCAGAAAAGCACAGGGATGGCCATGGTGATATAGGAACACATGAGGCTGCTAATTCTGAGATTTAGCAGAACTGGTGTAGTCCAGAGCTGAGGCATATGGGAGCGTGACTCCTCTTAGGGCTCTGACCTGGGGGGAGCGAAGGAGAAGAGTCTTGCTGCCCAGCTCCCCTTTGCCTTACCTCGATCCCTCTGTGCACCAGCAGCCCTGTTAATGGAGAACATATCTTTTCCCTGGCACATTTACTCATTGTGAAACCCTTCTGTGGGTGACCGTTGCCATATGAACGTGTGTGTTGGGAGTGGGGAGGGAGATGCTCTGACAATACCTAGTTGTGACAGAGTATGGCATGATGTGTGGTCACAGGATCATCTGTGTAGCCTGGGAACCTGAGCAGGATGGGGAAGGGGCTCATGTTGGGACTGGAAGCTTGGAATTTGATATGCACACTTCAAACATTTGCAAACAGAACTACAGAAATCATACTTCCTTCTCAGGAAGACATCCAGTTTCCTTTTCTGCCTTGAAGCGTTATTTTTCCTTCTTTTTTGAACATCTTGGTCCTCATGGTGCAACTTAAAACCTGCTCTTGGTGTCTGGTGACCTGACAGAATGATCATTGTAATGGTTATTTGCCATTATGTGCAGCACTTGAAAAATTTGGTGTAATCATATTGGGAACTATCAGTTTAGAGCTTTAGTTTGTTTATGGGCAGTTTATCTCCAAGATAGAGAATGACCATCTCTAAACCTCTAAGAAGGACTCCTCACTGTCTTAGTTAGAAAAAGTAGGATTTGAAAGAATTAAAAAAAGTTCTACTAATGCTTGATAGGGATTTTTTAATAGTTACTAGTATGTAAAGACTTGAATATTTTCCCTAGTAACTAGTAGGTTTGTGTCTTCGCTTCAAAGGCATCTAGATACTTAAAGATGCAGATGAGTGCTGGGTGGATTTTCAGGTGTGTGAAAGTATCAAACCTGTCTAAACATGTTCTGTCTGCCTTTTACGTATGACAAGATGCTCACCTACATTTTTAGGCACCTACACACATTTAAATATCTAGCTAAGATATGGTAGGTACCAGAATGATCTGTGTAGGTAGACTTGTTTTTAAGTGTGTTCTTATCCCTCTAGAAAAGGGCCACTGTATGAAAGTATTTTCCCTCTCCCAGCCTTAAATTCTCGCTCTCAGCCTTAGATCTGTGGGCAGTAACTGAAAAAGTTTAGGGACTCTTATCTAGATATATTTGCAGAACTGCTGATAAAGATATTATTTTGACAACAAAACTTTTGTTTTCTTTCCTTGATTGCCATCTTGTTGACTGCGTAAGGGAAGATTAGAACTGGGTTTTGTTTCCAAATACCTTCAATACTAATAATATTCAAGTGGTTTTAAAAATTGAAAATTGACTAGGCAGTTCAGTGTGAGAAGTAGCTTTTGTCAGAAGTAGAGCCAGGGGAGGCTGGGATTTCCCAATGCTAATTGCCAGCTCAAACTTCTGGTATTTCTGGAAATGCCTATTCCTTTACTAGCAAATGAGGGAGGAAAAATTTGCAATTTTTTAATTTTTTTTTGTCTGCAGTGTAGTTGTCATGCCATAAATCTCAAAATGTGGGGGAGTTAGGTGTGTTTGTAGTGCAAGACAGTTTTAATCTAGAGGCTGTCCTTGTTAAGGCTTGGCAGGTTACTCTAGTGCCTGATGTTCTGACTAGTAGACTTCTATTCAGCAGCTTTAAGGAGTAAGATGTGATGTGGGGGTCTGGAGGGCGAGATTGCTGGGTTACATTCCAGCGAAATCACTGTGTTCCCACGTGCTCTGGGAGTGAACATGTGGGAGAGAACTTAGGTGGGGCCGCTTTAGAAATAATAAAGCGGGGGTGTCTTCAACAGTTCTTAAATTCTTTTATCCACTCAAAGTTACAATTAGCCTGAAAGGAAACATGAGAGTGTTAAATTGCACTGTCCATGTACACGTACTATTTTCTTTCAAGCTAATCGTGACAAAAAGCATGTACAGAGTTTGCCATGACTTTAAAGTGAAATAACAAACCTGACCACTTTATCCAGTTATTTAGAAAGTGAGCTGCTGAAACTTGCTTTTATTTGGGTGTCTTGCTTTTTATCAGGAATCGAATTAAATAAACCTGAAATGGATTGACATCATCTTATCTCTCTTTCCATTTACAGTGTCCTTCGGTCATAATTTTGATTTTTACTGTATGGTGCATTGGGAAAGAATTTATCTCTGGGACATACCCAGAGATGTCCCATCCAGGATGTCCCATATCTCTAGGACGTCCTCAACCCCCTCCTTCAGGAAAATGAGGATCAACCCTATTCCTCTTAGAACAAGTGACCCCACTCCTGCGGCCGCCTCCCTCCACTTGAAGGCTTTATTTGCCATCTCGGCTTCCACTCAGGAGCCCTTTGGATTTGTGCCCCCAGTTCTGGAGAGTGTAACACCCCGCTCTTGGCTGGGTTGAACCCTTTGCCTAGGGAAGCTGTTAAATATATTCCATAGTGCCTTACAGTATATTGAGTAAGACCTGCTGCCTGATGCGCTTGGTTCCATTGGAATTTCATGCCATCAAATAGTCTTTTCATAGTGGGCAGTGGAAAAGTGCTGAGAGTGCTTTTAAAATTCCCATTAGGGTGAACTGTAATTCTGGCACCCTTGATACTCCGCTCTCGCAGGAGTAAGGTGCAGCCCCTCTTTTACTGAGGGAGAAAAAATGGAATGGAGAAGGCAAGTACTGAGGTAGATGAAGGAAGAGAAAAATGGTGCTTAAAAAAGAAAAACCTGGTTAGGGAAAAAGGTCAGTTTAAGCAGTAGGGTAAGAATTACAATGTTGCTGCTGGTTGTTGTGGGATGCCAGCTGATGGGCTCCTTGACAAAGGCAGAGAACATGTGAGACCAGAAAACTTGCAGATATTCTAGAAACAACCTTCAATATCTGCCAATAATTATCGACAGAGGAAGTAAGTTGAATGAGAAGTGTGCTGTGATGCCCAAAATTATAGTAGAGGAAGCAATATTGGAGTTGGCTTGCTTTGAGTAAACAAAAATTATTTGAAATATATATTTCAAATATATATATATGAATATATATTTCATATATATAAAATAATTTCCTGAAACAGGATTGTAGTTTGAGATATAACAGAAATAATCTTGGTAATCTATGTGGCAGGATGCTTGAGGAAATAAATCCTGTAGACCCAGTATTGGCTGCACATTGCTCTATTTGGAGTGTCTACCTCTTGCAGCTGTATTGATCCATAGACTGAGCTGCTGACAGACAGTTGCAAAATCATGGTGTTGTGTGGTAAGTGCAACTCTGCTAAATGCTGTTCTGGGCTGACCTAGGAGAGGTTTTGGCACTGCAGGAGTGCCAGGTCAGCCCTGTGAGTCTCTTCTAGGGCATCTGCCTGCAGTTTCTCACACTTTTGCGAGTGTGAGCACTCAGCTGAGCTCTGACCTCAGGAGATGACACCTGGCTCCTGGCCTGTTATAGCTTCTGCCTCCAACCATGCTGTGCCCCAAGTTACATGAGGAATAGTTCTTTTTTAGTAGGGCAGCAGTTTACAAAACCGTATGAAATAAGTGAGTGTAGAGGAACCAGAATGTGCAAGTATCTACTTTGTTTACAGTTCTTTGCTCAATGAAGTAGCAAGATTAAATAGAGTAAAACGGGGTGAGTAGGGAAAAGAATGGCAAAATTGAGTATAAACTAGAAAAAAAATAGTATTTTAATATATATTGGTAACAAGAATGGAATTTTTGTTGTGTGTCTTTTGTGTCCCTTTAAATTGAGTGCAGAAGTTCAAAGGCCTAAGTTTGGAAGAGCTGCGAAAAGTACTTGTAACTTTTTCAGTTATTTGCTTATCTTTAATAAGATTTAAATGTAAAGTCAAATAAATGAAAAATACAATAAATTAGCTGTCTGTGTGTTCTTATTGTGGTACACTATATCCTTGCCCTTTCTTTTTGGCACCACTCGTCTTCATCTGATTAAAAAAAGGCAAAAAAAAAAGAAAGAATTTTCTGTCCAACTCAAAGTTGTCAGTTAGGCGCACACACACATACACACACAGAGGAAGGGATTTGGAGACTAGTCTGGTCTTTGTGTTTAAAGAGTGCAGCCTATTGTCTTTGCCAAGAACAAAAAGACACTTCTGTGGATAGGCATGGTTGTGTTAACTACAGACTAAAACATTATTTATACATTTTATTTTATTGGAGTTTTGATCTGTTTCATCCCATGCTTTTATTTTGGGACCCTATGACTGGTACAAGCAAAAAGAAACACTATAGAGTTCACCAAGCTGAAGCACGTGCAGAATGTGCCTCATTCTAGCAGCTGACCCTGGCGTTAGTCATGTGTCAGGGCCCCTTCTGCTCCCTCACTTGCCCCATTTACAGCTTTTCCTTACACCTTTTCCGAGGCTGCAGTACATTGAAGCACTGAGGAGGAGGAGGGCAGCAGTGACAGTTCTGTACAAGAAAATGCAGTCTAGCTACCTATGATATTGCAAATCCTATGCAGTCAGTAAGAGCTTGGATTGTTGAACTTCCAGCACTGCTTTGAAGGCACCTTTTTCCTTGTCCAACAGTCTGGTTGCTGAGGCTTACTGTGGGGCAGGCGGAGGGAGCGAGCGCAGAGAAGGATTCCTGTGTTGTGGTTGTATAAAAAAGCTGCAGCTTTTTCAGCCCAGGTGCAAGGAGAGGTTTTCTGGAGGCCAGAGGCTGATTTGCTGGCCAAGGTGAGACTGATGGTTGATGTTTTGCTTGACTGTGTTAGCTGCATTGATTAAGGGAGTGTTTAACAACTTATGAGCTGTGTAGGGAAAGATATAAAATGGGAATGAATAGCAGTCTGAAAGCTAAAAACAAGCCATATTTTAGCTAGTGAGAAAAAGCTTTAGTGCTGCAGTGTTTGTCTTACTGTTAGGACAGTATGTATGTATACATGCAACTGGGATCCAGATGTTTTAGAAACAACTGCTCAACATTTATTAACAGCATATCTAATTCTAATAAATTTTGAAGTAGTACAGATTTTTAATATACTGCTTTATTGTAAGTGGCAGCAAAACTGCACTAGCTACTCATATTTTACTCTAATCTGGTTGTGTAAATATTCAAAACTCAGCTGGACAAGGGACTTAGCAGGACAGATGAATTAGGCAATCTCAAAAGGGCTCTTCTAAACTCAACCTTTTTGAGATTCTGTACAAAGATTAGTATCTGGAAACATATATTGTAGAAAACTTGTAATTATGTTCATACCTAAAAAGATACAAACTGTTCCCTATGGGTGGGGGGGAAGGTGTGTTTTCCTACCAGGTTCTTAGCTGTCTGAGAGGAGCTTGAGGCTTGCCCCAGGGCAAGCTGTGTTGTCATTGTCCGTTTCCAAGTTACGCAGCTATCTGGACTTGTGTGGTCACTCGGTGTGTGACAAGCTTATTTAATGAGCTGTTTTCCTAATTCTAGGAATTTTAGCACTAGTTTTGTGTGGCACTGAACGTTAGGGCTGCTTGATACTGTTAGGGTTTGGAGAGATTACATGATTCAAAGAGCAACACTCAATAATCTGAATCTCAGGCTGGCCTGACTGCTATGTAATAGTCTGAGAAGTCTTAGTCTGTAGATATGCTGTGGGTATGTGTTTCCGGTGCCCTGTATAGGTAACTGTCCAGAAGTCCTGCAGGAGTTGAGTGATTAGGATGATGACGGAGCAAAGGTTTTTTCATAACTTTGCAAATAATGTGGTTACAGTGCATGTTTATGTATGTGGCATACCCATTCTGCTCTGTTTGCAGGTGTGTCCTTTCATCTTTGCTGCTTTTGCTGGGTGTGATGGAAATCTCTTAGGAGTTTTGTAAACTTGGGTAATCTGCCTGCTTATCCAGAGATTGAAATGGTGGCCTTTGAAGTCTGAGGAAAGACTTTAGTCTCCTGAACTGAGCTTTGAAACCAAAATAAAATGCTAGCTTGCTAGAAGCAAATGGCAGAGCTTCTATTGACTTTAATTTCACCAAATTGAGCACAAAAGTACATGTAGCACTTGGACTTCCTCAATTTGTTATTGGTAGTTATCCAATAGGATCTTCTCTTTTCAGTCTTGTGTGTTTTATTTATTTGTTTATGGGAGAGGAGGGAGTGGTGTTTGCTGGCTGACGTGCTGTGACTCTACTGCAGGAGCTATGGCAATCCAGTAGTCTCTTGCACTTGTGACGTGAGGGCTTGTGAGCAATTTCCTTGCACACCCCAAGTGCAAACAGCTGCATTTTTCAAAGCAGGAAACTACATCATGCACAAGCACCATATTAATCATCAAGAAAGCCTCTATGGTAGGTCAGTGAGGAGAGGCTACTGGGCTATGACAGTGACAGTCATGTCTTCGTTGCTTTGCCTTGATTGCTCTTTGAAATGAACGTAACAGGGAGAGAGATATTGGCAAGTATAGTAATGAAATGGGAATTGTAAGTCTCTCTGCAGCCAGGTTAGTAAGAGAAAATGAGAATTGGTGGGATATACCAATTTGTAAAAAGAAGTTTAGGAACTTTAATCTGTAAATGTATACTTGACTTGGAGATTAATTCTTAAAGACCTTCATAATATGCTTAGTCTACCTCACAACTGCCTCATGTTGCACATCAATGTGTGATGCCATATGCAGTGAGTGGTAGGAACACATCCTTGTGGATCCCTTGGAAGAGGTGTTGCAGTTTGTGCTTGCGTGTGCAGCAAGGAGCTGGTGCTGGGCAGCTCTTTGAGTAGGAGCAAATACCACTTCTTAGTGCTCCTGTTGTTTGCTTGTAAACTTGAAGTTGCACGGGGTGTTTTGGTTTTGTTATTGATGGTGTAGGTTCCTTGCTGGCAAGCTGGGTCTCGCTTCAGCTGTGTTGCTGCCCTGGTTAGTTAGTGTGTCGCGCTCCCTTGAGAGAGGCTGTGCTATCCATGTGCTCGTGAGGACTGTCAGCTCACATTAATGTCGGCAGAAGAGACTTGCAACTTTCTACTGTGGCACCCTTCAGCTATCTCCATTTATCCAGATGATGGTAAGATGCACAAACTCGGGTAGAGGCCGAATTTTGTTACCATGTTTGTGGGTAGCATTGCTTTTCTTAGGGGATCATTTGAAGGTAGAAGTAGGTTTATGTGTTGCTTTCTATAATCTGGTGCAATAAGCAGGATGCTGCAGACACAAGCGTTGTGTGGGGCAACAGCTCCAGGTAAGGTTTTTCAGGCCTGTTAAGTGTAACTCAGTTTCTGTTATATTTTCTACCGCTTTGGGGTAATACATTTTAGGGTTATTTATACGTTTTTAGGTGTGGATAGTAGTAACCACCAAACCTACTCTATTACAATTATTTTTGGGGGTGCTGGCAGGGAGAACAGGATTATCCTGTGCAAACAGAAGTCTAGGATCTTGTCATTCACTGACTGACTGCACAGTTTGGGGCAAATGAGCAACTATGACTGCTGTTTTCAGCCTGTAAAATGGGTAGCATCTACTTTGTGCAGTTGTGCAGTGTTTTGAAGGCACAAAAACCCCATCTTCTGATGTGAGATGAAATGGAAGAAGAGTAGGTAAGTGCTCTTCAGGGACCTGGAAGGCAAGTTTTGTGAGTTAGCATGTAGCTGAAATGTACTTGGCATCTTTCAGTGTTTTTCTTTTGGTAGCATAGGAATGCAATTGTTCTGCCATGGTGTATTTTTCCCAATCCATACAAGGGAGTTTCCATGCCTGGAATTTAGATTTATAATGAGTTTTGTCTTTATCTAATGTATCCATCAAGTCACTGTGTAATTCATTTTTTTTAAATGCTATGTTGCCCATATCCTCTAATGGTGACTGAAGTTTTGTCCATCAATAAGCAAACAGAAAAGTCTGCTACCTAAAAAAAAGACCCATAAATATTACCTGATGATAGATGACTTCCTGCTCTTCTGCAATAGTAATTCTTGCACTCTTTCTCCTTTCTCAGCTCTTGGACAGCCCTCATAGATTTAGTAAGTGCATTCAAGGCAGACTTTTCATTTTCTTTGTTTTAGACTTCTGTTTTTTTAATACTAACAGTTGTGGTTCTCACTTTATATCATACCTGCATCTTTGCTGTGTAAATTTTCTATACGTTGTTTTGTAGCTTCAGTTTAATGAATGGGCTCTCTCTACACACAGCAAACACAGTTATGAAGTTAAGATCTTTCACATAAGAAAAATAATTGAACAGTTTTAAGTAGGTTTGAGTGCATTGAAGGGGAAGAGACAAACTTAGTACAGCTCCCTTAAAAGAACAGGGGGTAAGGTTCAGAGGGATGATTTTAACTGTAGGAGCTATAAGTGGCCCTGATGATGTCTCCTATAGTGATCCTTTGTGTAAGGGATCTTTGTTACTGATAGAAAGGTGCTCAGATCTGATCTTGTAGGATAAGGGTGTTTTGTTAATGTATGTTAGTAGCTGTGTTGTTCTCATACCTTTGCGCTCAGTTTTCATCAATGCGTGATCAGTCTGGATTAAAATGTGCCTCTTCCTCTGTTTTCAACATGTGTGGGATTTTGGATGAACTGTCAGTTTTCACGCACAGCTGAAATACATCCTTTTCTCAAGTATGCTTGAGTAATCCATAGTGATTAAGCAAAGCAAATAGGAAAGAATGTGATCTTTCTATATGGCATGATTGTAATGACCCCTTCTTTGAAAAAAAAAAAATCAGTTGTTTGTCAAAAGACTTATGTCTGCATTGCTGTAGACAGGAAATGCCCTAGTCTGTTGACCTCGTCTCCCAGGGAAAATCAAAGCTTTCGTTAAAAAAAAAAAAAAAAAAATGGAGTTGGAGTTTTTGTAGTTGGAGACAAAGGCAACAACACATTTATTTATTTATTTTAGTTTATGAATGTGCAATCTGATATTTAAATTATGTTTAACTCTTTTTAATGCAGCTGAAAAGAGTGAGGTCAGATATATTTTCTTAGGGCTGTATTACACTCTGCAAGAGTGAACAGGAAATGGTTTAAAGGAATGGCAAGAAGCCCCTATTCCCTAACCAATTCCCTTGTCTTCTTTCAGCCAGCTTTATTTCATACTGAAAGCTTCAGCCATTGTGAGCATTTCTGGGCTAAAGAACAGGAAGAGTTTTAATGTGTTCTTAACTTGTGTCACCCAAGCTCTTTTACCTGAAATTTAAAGAGGAAAATTGAGTGGATTAAGCGTTTCCCTACAATATACTCATTGAGACAGTTAAGACTGCACTTATACCTCCTCACTGGCTTTGTTTATTGTCCTGAGGATCCAGCTGTGACACACAAGGCAATATCTCCCTGTAGAAAAGAGGAATTGGATGTTACTATTCCAAAGAGCTGTTAGGAAACTGTTGGGAAACCTTTCAGGAGGTGCAGTGACCTGTATGCAGCTTAATCTTGGATTTGCTGATGTTTCTTCTGTCCCTTGCTCCAATAGAAAGGTCACTGGCAAGAGCAAGACACCCCTTTCCGAGGCTTTGAACTGCTGTAAGGAGCACTGACTTAACACCTGGCTTATGATCTAAAAGCTCATAAATCTCTTCATAGCCACTGTGGCTGTTAGTTAGCTGTATGAGTGATGAAGTACTTCTTGCCCTGCTAATATAGCAGACTCTGCAGATACTCGGCGCTTTCCCCAAAGCGTTGCCATACAGAGCTTGCAGGACTGCGGTAGCAATGCACTGAATTCCTTCAGTGTGTGTGGAATTTCTATAGTCTTGTCACTTCATGAGTCATTGCTAACACATACACACAAGTGTAAATTCCAAAACCAACCTACTGGTTATCTTAAAATATTCTTAAATAGTCATGTTAGACATTATCCTGTACTTTTTTGAACTTGGGTATTGACCCAAGCTGTCTGAAGTATGACAAAACTGGATAAGCTGAGTAAGGAGTGTTGAGACACTTTCGGGAGTTTAAAGTTGTAAATATTTTGCCCCTGTCTTATTCAGAAGATGTAGTCGTGATTTCATATAAAAGAAAAGCTGTTGAGGACAATGATTTGATTTTTTCAGAGTTCAACATCTTTGCTGACTGCCTGCAAAGATGATTTCTTGCAACAGTGTTTACAGAAGTCAGAAATATTTACACAACAGTAATTATTAAAAAGACCTAGGAGCTCTGGTTATGAAATCTAATACCTATAACAGTAATTAACACTGAATACTTGGGTAGAAGGCTTGTAATATGCTGAGAATCTACAATTAGTTATTGAATGCTGTAGCTCATTAGGCCTGTGGGCAGGACCTAGTAATGAAATTACAGGGTCTTTTCAAGTGTCTCTGATGCTGATTGTAATACTAGACTTAATCAGTTATCCATGCAATTAATCCTTAATGAATTTTTGTGATTTGATGCAACTTTGAGGTGTATAGGGAGATTCTCAAAATTGTAAAAGATGTGTGTTGTCTTCACCTTGCCCCTCCAGCTCTGTTTTGCTTCCTCCTGGGCTGATTTGGTAGGGGAGGGTGCTAGAAACACTTGTAGGCTGTTCTTGTAGGCTGTTCTTGTAGGCTGTTCTTGTAGGCTGTTCTTGTAGGCTGTTCTTGTAGGCTGTTCTTGTAGGCTGTTCTTGTAGGCTGTTCTTGTAGGCTGTTCTTGTAGGCTGTTCTTGTAGGCTGTTCTGGAAAAAGTCTGTATTTGAGACCTTAACTGGTCTTGTCCCCTGCAGAGGAGGGGAGGTCATTTCAGTTGTTTATTTATTCATTTTTATGTGGGAAGAGGATTGGGATGTTTGAGTCTGCCATGCTGAGCCCTGGCAGAAAACTCTTTCCTTGGAAGGGAAGCAAACAAACAGAAAAAGAAAAGCCCAAGGAAACGAAAGGCATCTATCAACACAGAGCCTGCATTTTATTTAAAACAGGGAAATGGAAGTTTGCAACTGACATAATTTTTTATATGTGTTTTATTCCTTGCTTGGTGTTTACCCTATAGTAAATGATTTCAAACAAGGTCAATTTCTGAAGCCGCAAGTTGAGAGAAAGAAATCTGAGCTACTGGGGTCACCGCTGTCCTCCGGTGCCTGGGAGGATGTTCCTGGCACTCCTTTGTGTGGCTTTTCTGGCACTGCCCTCGAGCCCCGTGCCTACCAAGAGCTCTGAGCTGTTGTTACTACTCTGATGAAAAGCAACTTCCCACTGAGTTTCCCCTTCCGTAACCTGCTGCTGCTTCCCACAAGCTCAGGATAGGCCTGTGCTGCCGAGGGCCAGCGCTGGCCCAGCATCCTGCTGCGCTTCGTGTTCTTATTTTTGTTGCATCTCTTGTCCTTGCAGTTGGAGGCATTTTGCTCTGGTAAACTTTCACTCTAAAATGAACCCTCATTTCGCCCTCAAACAAGAGGGAAACTCCTTGTACCTAATGACAGCACTGGGTCGTTGGGCAAACATATCTCACATTATGTGGCCTTCCGGGTGTGCTAATGAATCACAGTGGCCAAGGCTGGCGGAGGACGTACGTTATCCACTGGCAAGAGCTGCAGGGCATCTAATTAGGCCCCACTTTGGACTGCTGCATTTCATGAGCAAAGTTAATTACAGCGGTTGCTGCCTTTGGGACAAGGAATCCTGTGCTGCAGAGAGCCAGGTCAATGTTAATTTGTCTCCTGTTACTTGCTGCTTTACTGTCTGGGTCTCTTAGCATGTATGCTTGCCAGACCTGCCATGTACTGCCATTGCTGGAGAAAACAGAATTTCAGTGGGGGAAAATGACGGGAAGAGGATCTTATTTCCAGTAGTTGAAAGCAGTGTGTTCAACTGCATAGTGTTCATGCAGTTCTTCATCTTTAGCAACTCAATAGAGAGGGTGATTTAAGGGGATAATTCTCTAATTTTATACCCAAGAACCTATGGTGTCCCTGCTGTAGGTGCTAGAGTGCAAAACACCTTCCTTTAGAGATCTCCCTTTCCTGTGTCCTGGCTCACTGGGTTAATCCTCCTGTCTTGGTAAAGAGTCTACCTGATTTATCCTGAAAATGTAACTACATATTCTGTAAAAGCTGTAAGAAAATAAAGCCTTTTTAAGAAATATCATATGATTTTTTTTTGCAGTGTTTCTTGAGATTGCACAGGTTTTTTGTGTTTGTTTATTTCTTGTGAGCAGCAGGACTAGTGCAGCCTGGCCTCTTTGCATAGTTTGCCTTGTCTTCGTTCCCCACATCACTGCGGTACCTGCAGTTTCCCTGCTCTGTGGTCCTCAGTGGCTACCCCTTCTGCCCCGCCGTGATGTGTTCATGGAGAAGCTGCCCCGCGCAAACCCATATGTTTACTACCCTGGCAGCACCAGCTGAGGCTCCTCCCGGGAGCCGGGAGCCGTGGGAGATAACACACTTAACCCTGGCATTTTGCACATCAAGGGAACAGCTCAGCTCATGCTGTGGCTGTTGGTGGAAGTGCTCTCTTATCCTCGTCCATATAACCAGTGCTCTTCGTGGAACTTGCCCAACCTCATTCATCTTGGAGACTGCTTCCCTGCTAGCAGGAATTTTGGAGCACATGCAGGAGGACATTAGAATGATTGCATAAAACCTTTTGTTTGCAGAGACAAGGAGGGAACAGCATCAGACAAAAATATTTAAAAACAGATGTCTAATTAAATTTATAATGTATAATACTTAAAAATAACTTTGAAACAAGAACAGGACCTTCAAACCTGTGCTGCTGAGCTTGCCGAAACTAGCCATACCATGGGCAGTAAGTTTTCCTGACATTAGTCATGAGTGCTGGCATTGCTAGCAGAAAGCTTCCAGCTGAGACTAGTTTCTAAATTTTCACCAATTACCAACAATGACAATTAACAAATGACAATTTATACTGAAGAATAGTGATGTGGTTCCTATCTAAGCTAAGTAAACTTGTGAGGAGATCTGATTCCACTGTAAAATAGATGGAACTCTAAACTGGGTTTAGTGCAACAGTGCTTTTAATAAAACTAATTAGCTGTTGTGTAGACTGTCTGTATTTCTGCTAGCATCTGGCTGCCCCTGTGTTTTGAGAGTTATCAAGGATAGGTTGTTTTCCCTAGGGCTTTAGGCAGTGGCAGCTTCAGCCACAACTGGGGCCCTGAAACCTTACAATAATATGAACTCTGCCCTACATCTAACTGCAGAGTTTCTTGTAAAATAAATAAATTCCAATCTTTTGCTATGCAGAAGTATTTTTGAACTCTGCCCGTGTCTTGCATGTGTATGTTCATGATATCCCTTCTACTCAAAGTGTATGATCATATCAAGTCACTGTCCTTGTTTTGAGAACTTAAATGTCGCTTTTTGCATTCTGTTTCTTGCAACTTTTGCACTGCTGTGGGCAAGAATTGAAAGAACAGAGTATTTGATTATCATTATAATCCTGCTTCATCCCTCAGGGATGAAGATGGCTGACTTTCTTCTTAGGCTCTAACACCTTTTACCTGTGTGTCAGTCTGAGAGGCAGAGGGTTGTGCTGCTACCTGTCCTGACCATGGATGCTTCCCCCAGCATATTAGAACAGCAGGGGTGGTGGGAGGGAGGGAAGGGAATTGGGAAGGGCTGTCCCAGGAGATGTTGCTTACATGTCACTACACGCAGCAATCAGGTAGCTCGCATGTAAAACATGCATGTATGGAAGCTGCTGGCTTCCCTGGGAGCTTTTTCTCATGTGCATGCTATCTGGACAAGATGCTAGTGAACAGCCAGATATGTTACCATTTTAGCAAGTCTGTCAGGCTGATTCCTGAATCTTAGATGGAAAGGTGAGGGATGAAGAGATTCAACAGCAGTTTTGGTAGGTAGGTGAGGAGTTGTTCTTCCTGTAAGAAAGAGCTTTTTCTGATCTTGTTTTCCTTGCTGTGTTTCCGCATCCCTCCCCAGAGGAGACCAGCAGGCAAAATGCACCATTGCAGGGATATCAACACTGATCTTGCACTGATATAGTGACTTTCATAATCTTTCTCAAGCTCATCCATGGGTCTAAATTCAAGAAAAGGCAGGGTAGAGTAGAAAGAAACCAAAGCAGTTACGGAGCTGGGTGCAAAGGGATATTGCACTCTGCTGCGAGGAGGTGTTGCTACTTGTAGGAAAGTGCAGCACGTTGCAATGCAAACCACAGCATAGTTTTGAGGAGCAGAGCACGTAGCTGTGATGCTATCTCATTTCGGATGTACTGTTTCTACTTGAGGTATTTCAATAGTGCAGTTGCTTTGTGAGGCTGGGAAGCTCTCTGGGGTGATACAGAGCACTTGTTTGCCTGCTCTGTGCCACTGCAAACGTCAGGGCTGGACACTATGTTCTAAAGCAAATATCAGAAATTCACTTTGGGGTTTGCAGGACTTGCAATTTTGAATTTTGTAGAACACAAGAAGTCATTCACTACTTCATTAGTACTCCTGAGAGGCTGATGCTGTGCAGGAGACTTTGCTGCACAAGACTTTATTTTCCTTCATTACTGAAAAGCAGAGTTGGGCCTGCAAGTATAAGCTCTGGTTCCCATTTTCATCTGAAATATGAACTCTGCTTTACATTCCTGACCCGTAAAAGCGCTATTCCAAAAACATGCCTTTCCTCCACCAAAGCAGCATGTGTTGAATTATAATGGTCCATCCTGCATTGCAGACCTCCTGATTTCCAACAGACGTGAACTTTTACAAAGGGGTGAAAGTTTGAGGAAAGGGAGGGTTAACTCAGAAACTATGAACAGAAATATTTCCCAACCCTGTATTCTTCGGAGCTTCTAATGGAAGAAATTACAAGCAAAAAGAATTTTGAAATTATATTTATCTTGAGAAGGATTTAATGGCAGTTTTTGCTTTTGGAATTTAATTCATAGGTTAAAAGCCGTCTTATCTTTGTATACACCTTCACACTATTTAGATGGAGGAAAAACATAACTCTCTCTGAAATCTGAAAATAGACGTGTAATTATGTATAGTGGGCAAGGGTAACTGTCCATACCTTGCTTAACTTTGATACTTCAGTCTAGATGAAGGGGAACTTTCTTTCACAATCAGTGTTTCCCACTGCAAACACTGTGAAATTCTTCACGCCTTGTAAAGCGTGTTGTCTGCAAGTCGTATATGTGCTGAGGGATGGTTAACTTCTGCTTCTGCTCTATCTGTTGCTCGCTACTCAACTGGCCGTGTTCCAAGCAGAAGCCGAGCAGTTTCCCTAATGGGATACGCAGTTCTGGCTGGTGCCTTCTAGTCATAGCTTCATTTAGCTCAGGCCTGAGCAGCTCAAGAGATGGCTGCTGTAACTGCAAACATGTAAACTGGGCTGTACTGTTGGAAAAATGAGAGGGAAGAGAGTTTGGTGAGAACGAGATGGATGAAGGCTGTTGAAGAGGTTAAATTGTTGTAAAGGATTGGCCTTTAGGGGTGTTAGAAACAACTACTTGGCTTTCCCCAAGAAGAGTGGCTTCCATTTTTTTGCAAAAGCATCTCTGCCATTCCAGGTTACTGGAATGACATCCTACGCCCTGCTTCAGAGGGATGCTGCATGTCACGCTGCCTCTTGCACACCTCAGCCTCAGGAGGGAATAGTGCTATGTGAGCCACTGATGTAGAAAAAGGACACATCCCTCCTCAGAGGCAATGCCAGGAGTTCAGTTTGGGAACGCTGAATGCAGAATTAGTGCAGTGAAAGCAGCTGTTTTCCCAGAACCTGACTGTGCTGGAATTCACTTCTGAAAGCAGTAGATGCTCATGGTAAAGATTCCTTTGCTTAAAAAAATAAAAAGCAACAAAAATGTGCAAGTATCTGCTATGTTTTGATTTTTGTAGTAGGGGAGCTGTACTGAGTAAGAAAAGGTACATCAGTGTTGTCTTCTGCTCATTCCACTGAAATTGGAGGAAGCTATAAAATCAGTGCAGTGAATTGTAAGCAAATAATTGTAAGCGAGTAGCTTCTGCTGAGCTAGTTACTCCAGCTTATTGATTAATAACTCAGAGATGTGTAGAGATCCATATAGCTTAATACTGGATGGGATTTCAGAATGTGCACATGGAAGATTTTAAATTGAGTGATTATGATGTTTTCTTTTCCCTTACCTGTTTTTGTAAAGAGGTAAGCGCTGAGTGAAAGTTTAAATTAAAATGAATCTTTACTTCTCACCTTTTTCAAGACCACTGGTGGCTGACCCAGCTGTGAAGAATACAGGTAATGCAGTTAAGTTTAGTGAAAACCTGGCTGTGAAACAGGTTGCCACAGAACCACATTACATCCATATGTACAAAGCTAATGAAGTTGATGGGGTTTAGCTGTACTAATCAAGTATGTCAACCTGAGCTTTTACTCTTTTCAACTGTTAATGCAACAGCCCTTTTGTGCTGTTTTCATGAATAGAATGGAAGTATTTTTGAACATTGTGCATGCCTGTAGATGTGTCAGTCTCCTTTTCATAGCTCTTCTAAGTTCTTGTGTGACCTTGTGTTTATAATGGATAGTTCCTTAAAGCTCTAGGCTCCACAGCATATTCTGAGATACAAATGCCTCCCTTCCATGGATTGGTTTAGGAGGGATCATTTCAAGATGAGACTGCAGTACTGTCCTTTTTAAAATAAACATAAGCATTCGTTCCAGCATCTGTCCCTAAATAGATCTCTGACTCCCTGAAAGATTAGAAGTGTTAAACCAAACAGACGATTGGTATTTTTGCTGCATTTGATAGGGAGGAAACCATCCTATATAAGCATTTTAATACCTGCTTATCTACACAGTCCCTTAACAAAAAAGCGTGCCTAATTGCATGTAGCAGGCTCCCGTTTTGCACCGAAGCCTCGGTACTCCCATCTGCGCTAGGATCTGAACTCTTTGTCCTTATGTTGAAATTCTAGCTAGCCTGGAAGCAGCGGAAATGCTGCCTTTGGTGGTGATTGTCTTTTGTGTCATTGAATTCTGCTCAAACATATAGAAGTTGACTCATTTGATTCAATTAAAAGAGATAGATTTTGGTAAAATCTGTCTTGTGAGCTTGGTCTGGAAGTGGTCGCCAAGGAAACGGGCTTTTCCTGGCTTAACTCACTAGGCGACAGTGGTGACTGCATTGGTGCAGTAGCAAGAAATGCCTGTTTTGATTAGACACGAGTAATTAGCTCTCTGCTCATGGACCTGTATTTTATTTGGAGACCGTCTGTGCAAGGCTCTGCTGCCCCTCTGGAAGGATCAGAGTCCGGTCACAAGCTTGCTTGGCCAGAGGAAAAGGAGTGCTGAAGAGTGTTCAGCTTTAGGGTTGAGAATAAGCCTTTTTGTACCCGTTTCCTCAGTGATTCCTCCCTCAACCAGGAAGCAGGATGGCACTGACTGCCTCTGGTGAAAGGTGCGTGTGGAGCCAACTGAGTTTCAAGAAATTTGAAATCAACCCGTTCTCCTTTTTCAGGTTTTTGCAAAAATAAATACAAATATTTCTTGAACTTAGTCATGTCTTTTAGCTTAAAAATAATTAAAATATGGCAACATCTATTTTTTTCTACATCTACTGACATGCAAGGCTTTTTTTATTGCCCCTTTTATTGCGTGTTGCAATCTAATGTAAGCAACATATGGATCATGAAATGGCACAGCATGTTGTTTGGTTTTTGGGCTTTACATTAAAATTCTCTAGTTTCTATTTGCAAAATATGACACCTCTTAAAATAGCAGTGCCACAACTGGGTATGGTGCTTGCAGTAATTCAGAGCTTGTGTAGCATGTCAGGATGTATGGAGTGAGTTGATAAAGCTCAGCTAGACTGGCTGTCATCCACTTTCCACTTCAGTTTTCCTGTCTGACATCAAATGTTTGGAAAACTTCTTGCATAGGCATAGAGAGGAGTGACGCATTCTAAAATAAAACAAAGCTAAGGAAGTGGCCAGCTCCCCATGAAGTTCAATATTCACCTACAACTTCTAATTGATTCCCAAATTGCTTTGCACAGCTGGTTGACTGGAGCAGCCTGGAGCAACGTGTCATGTTGGGCTGCGAACGAAGCCATGGGCAGCTGTAGCACAGAGGGCTCATTTGTAGTGACGTTGTAGAGTGTGTGCCAAAATTTTCCTGACTCCCAAGGAGGCAGTTTTCAGTAGATAATCATTCAGCATCGCAGGGTTGTTGGGGGATGCGGGGGCGCAGTTTGGTTTCTCTTAAGCAGATGGCAACATTTTGTGGTGAGATTATGGAAGACTCGACTGTTCCCACTTTAGTGTAACTGCAGTAGTCACTGCAGAAAGATTGCTCACATGTTTTGCTAATAGTAATATGGTCACCTTTGCTTATTCTGGTGAAGTAACTAGTTAATTTTGCTTTCCTTCCTTTGTCAACCTCTTCCTATTCAAATAGCATGTCAGACCAAAATCTTTAAAAGCTGGTTTCTGAGAATTTCAAAGCAGAGGTGAAATACACGCTGTGAAGTTTTCTAAATTTAAGTCCTCTATTTCTGAGTGCAATGAAGCTTTTTAAAAGAATAAAACAAAATTGATATCTATAATTGATGTGTCATCGGTTAAAAATAATTTTGCGAACTTTCAGGCTCAGTTCTTGAGAGCTTCTGTTTCAAAAACATGTTTAGATGTATGAATAGGATATTTAACTTTCAAAATGGCTGTGCATTCAACCAATAATCAGTTTTTCTGTACCTGCTTAGTATAATATAATTAAATAGTTATTTTCTGTAAAAGGATAGTCCACTATGTTGTAAGTTCTGCAGTCAAGATGTGACCTCAAACTCTGTCTGAAGGACTGTTTATCCAGCCTTAGCTTTTTATTCAATCCCTGATTTAGAAATATGGCTACAGCTTCCTCCTCAGTTTGTACTTCCAGTCTTTGCTTGTGCTTTATTTTTTTCTGGTTGGTTGGTGTGTTGTTTTCTTTTTTTTTTTCCCTTTGCTCTCCATCTCACTACTGTGGAAAGACAAAAGCAGCGGCATCTTGTGTACCTATCTTCTTCCCTAGGGCAGTTGGTCTAGCATGACTCAGTACTGATGCTCCAGAGGTCCTACACACCAGCCTACATACTGTTGGTTTCCTTCTCCAAAGCTGGAGAGAGCTGTGATAGAAAAAACAGTGAGTCTGATCAAATTGCTATTAGGAACAGATGGATGATTACAGGTTCAGATTGAAGGCCCCTCTAGCCTAATTTTCCAGTCTTCTGGCTCTGATAGTGCCTGTCAGTGTGTACCTAGGAAGAGCAAGCACAGAATAAGTGTGTATGATGTTGAGTTGTAGAGGTTTCCTAGCTGCTATTTCCTGCCTAGGCGATTTCCTGAGCCTTTTGTGGTTTGAACAAATGTCTCTTCCAAATCTCTAATGAATCTCTTTCCTAATACATGGTTGGTCCCTCCTTGAACGCTGTAAACGTCTTGCATCTGTCCTATCCTTTGGCAGAGTTCCTCAAGTCTGTTATTGACTTCTTGTTTGGTTTTGAACCAAACCTGGTCTCACTACTTCCATTTGATGGCCCCTCACAGTGATGGAAAACACACTGAAAAGTTGATCTCTAGCCTCTTTCTCCATATTACTGATGATTTGATATTGCCCTTAGCTTGTCTCTCCTTGAGGTTGCAGGATCCTAGTCTAATCTCCCAGCCTAAAGAAGCCATTTCATATTTCTGATCATCTTGCACTTTTTAAGTTGATATAGTTAGGTATGTTTGCCCCTACGGAAAGGATGTGGGGATGACATCCCAGTGACTGCTGGGACCATCTCACCACTGGGGAGAAAAGTACTGTTATATGGGAAATATGTGGATGACTTGTGACATGATGGTTCTATGCAGGCTGTTAAGTAATGTCTCTATACCCTAGTCCTCAATAATTATCTCTTGCTAGTTTTGTCATTGTGAGAAATGAAACTACTGCAATTTGCCTCTTTTCTTTACTTTTCTTGCTGGATTCAGTTTATTTTTCTGGTAGCTTGACTTGAATTGTGGGTGGTTTAAAACTATTTACAATAAAAAGCAGAGTTTTTCTTAAACTCTCTTAGACCTTGCATGTTTAGTTAAGACATCTGTGCATACCTTCTTAGATGAAGCCCTAAATATAATGAGGACCATACTTATAACTCTGTACTGAATAGTTATGTCAAATGCTCTTCAGTCCAGTGTTGTAAAACATTTTATTTCTGCTATGCCGATTTGTGTAATTAATGAACGGAAAAGTATTTTACCTGCCAGAGCTGATGGCTCTGATATTCTTCTCAGTAATTCTGTTTCACTCAAACTTCACATAATGCAGAAAATAATATTCTTTGCCAGCTGAAGTGTTGTTAGTATAAATTCTTTCCCCTTCCCTTTATTATTTTTAAAGGGAAGCTTCCTTTGATTTGCAAATTGTCCTTTAAGTTTCTTTTTTTACCCCACCTGATTTTTCTTGTCAGTAAAAGTGAAGTAGTAATAAACTCCAAATTGTCTTCAACTTTAAGAAGGCTTTACTTTTTGTACAGAGGGATTGCTGCAGGAAGGTGTAGTCAGGAAGTTGTTTGTCTTATCCATGCTTAACTGAGCAGTATTTATAACAATAATGGCTGATGGATTAATTGTGGTTTTAAGAGCAATAGCCCTTACTTTTCAAAGCCCTTACAAGAAGGGACTTAAGAATATTTATCCTGGAGACTTTTATTTTTTTTTAAACTGCTTACTTGTATAATACCTTTTAAAATAGCTAACCAGATTGATCCAGGGAATGCTTGTATATGTCACACATGTCTAACGCCTTTCCTTCTCTTGGGACCACTCTACATTACATCATATTTTATGATTACAAGACAGAATTCTAATGGAACGCGGCCATATGCTTGGGTCATCTGTTCTCTTCAGTTTTGGAAAGATTATACTAGTATCTTCAAAAGACTATTTTATTTATTAGCTTTTCTAACCCATAAAACTTAGGAAACTTCTGCTCTTTCTGGCAATGAAAATGCCCATTTTCAGCTTATTATTGTTACAGTTATGAACTGAACCTGGTAAAGATGCTTTTGCAAGATACAAAAAGATGCTTGTTATTTGAGTTTCATACCTCATGAGATGGAAGGAAACTCCAAAGATATGTAATGCAGGTAATTACAAAATACAAGTTTTTTGCATTTTTGCCATGACTTGGAAAGCTCTTAGGAGTTATCTCTTCTTCCTTGAAGATTTAATGCCTATTACAAATCTTTACTCTCTCTTCCTCTCCCTTGCTACCCCTCCTCAACATAAATTATTGAAAAGAAAAGCATGTTTTGAAAAGGATGAGAATTAACTAGCCACTGACCAGATATTTGCTGCTGGGAATGGTTTGAATTCAGCAGTTACTCATAGCTGGGCATTAGATGCACTGTGTAGTTCAACATAGTTTCAGTCTTGTAAAGGTGTATAGGATAAACAGGACATGATAGGGAGACAATATCATGGGATATTTATCCGGTCTCTCAGCTGCTAAGCGTCAAATGGAAGGTGTCTTTAGGTAAGTATTTTATAAATTTTACATTATCAACTAGTGTTTCTCTCTCATGTTAACCTCTCCCTAGGCTATAACAAAGAGATTGCGACAAAGAGAAAGGATGATTTTCGATGACAGTTGGTAGCACAACAGGACTGCTTTGTGTGGCTTTGTGTCCCCAGACAGACTCTGGGCTCTGTGTTGCCGTTCAGGATTTTGTGCCCTCTGTGTCTTTTCATTGTCACTTCTTAATTAGCAATGACTTTGCACTGGGAAAGTGAAGATTACTTCGTGCTGCTTAGGTGCTAAACTCTTTTATTGTAGAAACTGTGCATGAATCTTGCAAAGAAGTGAGAATATAAACCAGCTAATGATAAAGAGAGTTTCTCAGAGTGGCCACAACAGTATCCCTCTCAGAGGAGAACGAGACTAGATGCCAAAGCCATGGGCAGCTCTCATCACTGATATTTGAAGAGTAACTTGATGATCCTGAGGAACAATTAAAAGGATTTGCATGGGTTATAAAAAGAGAAGGAGGAGTCATGTCTGCTTTTTTTCTCATCTTATGTGAATAATCCTAGCATGTTTGATCAGATGCAGGGGATCCAAGTGAGCAGAAGCAGTTCAATGAGGAGGCTTAGCGCTCAGGAATGTACAGATGAGGAGGGTTCTGTGTGTGCCAAGTTACACATAGGAAGGGTTCTGTGTCTGGTCAGTTATTACAGAGCTAAGGTGACCAGGAGGCAGATAGCTCCATCGCTGCTCAAACAGGAAGAGGTTAAACCTCACCACTATCTTGAGGCAAATAACTGAAGACTGCCTGAAGGATGATGCCCCAGGTGTGGCCCTGATCACATGAAACGTTGAGGCCATCTGTGCCTGGTGGATGAAAGTCTACACAATGGGTATTTTTGTTCCTCCTTGGAGAGGAGCAGAGTCCTTCTGCAATTGAGAAGAACATGGGCCCGAGGGAGAAAGCAAGGTGGGCGCTTGCTTGCTCTTCCTCTGCTTTTCTGCACCATCTGCTGTATGGGGGCAGTTGATCTACCAAGTCTGACACACAGAAGACATGTCTGATTCTCAATACGTGTGATGAGGAGGATAAATAATGTGGGAAGATGTGTGTTGAGATATCTCATGGAGTCTTCTCTGCTGCTACCAGGAATGGATCTTAGATGTAGCTTTACTGTGATGCCTGGGTTATCTTTCATTGCACTGATGGAATTTGAAACAGCAAGCTAAGCTTAGCAGTAATATTTGACTGGAGTCAGACAAGTCTTAGGTCCAGCGGTTATAATCCATAGCACAAACATCCGTCAGTGGCCTCGCAAAAATCAGACATAGTGGAACTTATTTTGCCTTCTTTTGCAGTTTTGAAGGACTTTTAGAGATTGAGCTGAGCTCTTAAAGACTCCAAACAAAACCATTTCTTGGAATAGAGTTTTGTCTCTTTGTATGCACTGTGTTTTGTTTGGCCATGACATGGGTTTCAGAATAGAAGGCTATGCCCTAGGAACAGTGAGTGTGTCCTTTACAAGAATGACTAATTCCACTATAAATAGACTGTTTTCATATCCTGAATAGTTTTGAGACTTTGATAATAGATTTTTTTTGTTGTTATGCATTTTGAAATTGGATTGCTTCCTAATACAGCAATCTAGTAGGTATAAAAATAATACAAAATAATGCTGTTTTTAAAAATAACTGAGGCTTTTTTGAGTCCCTTGGAAAATAATAAGATGGTAGATCTTTGTCAAGTAATCAATCCAGTCTCTGCTAGTAGAAACACTTTCTACCCACCTCCTACAACAGGCTTCATTATGTGATCTGTGATACCACGTAGATATTTGTAATATAAGGTACCATGATGTCTGGTACATTATGAATACATCTTGAAGCACTAGTGATAGTGATCAGTTGGTCTGGTCAGAACTGGTTTGTGTTTATTGTTGGAGTTTATTTTTTTTCTTATCTGTAGAATTCACAACTAGCCTTCATGGTTTTTTGCATTTACAGAATAGTGTCAAAAAAAAGGGCAACTACTCCAAAACTAATGAAAAATAAATGTACTGTGCAGAAGTGGCAAAACCAACAGCATGAGGCAGGAGGATGGAGCTATAAGGGTAAAATCTAATGTTAGATGAAGTGGGGTCCTGCAGGAAAGAGCGACAGCCATTTGCTCATCTGGAAGCAGGAAGATCCATCAAACATTGATGGCCTCTGACTGAATTTACTAATTAGCAGAACCCAGAGGTTGTTATTCAAAGGTAGGCAGAGTAAGCTCAGATGCTCATATCAGCAAATAAGAAGATTGTGTATGGGGAGTGGTGTGAGTAGAGCACTGCAAGCATAAAGCTGGTGTTCCCTGGTCCTTAGGGCACACTCTGTTCCTCAGAGACTGTTGTCTCCAGCACAGAATTGCAGGATGCAAGCCACTCGACCGGGAGTTGAACAAACAAATTTTGCTTACCTAGTTGGCAGTGTCCCTGTGTCTTACAGTCTGTTTTTCACTGAAAAAAACTACGTACCAGATAAAAGGTGAGCCTGGATTTTGCAGCCTATTTTTCTTCAGATTTCCCGAGTTCTATTTTTCCCCAACTGAACATAATGCATGTGTGTACCAGAAATTCTGAAGACTTGAAAGGCAAAATGTCCTTTATGTGAGTAACAGTTTGAGCTCAATGCATAGCTAAAATCTGTTGATTCAGTAGTTTTTCAATCTTAAAAATTCATTAGAAAGCAATTATTTTCCAGTCCTCTAATGCTGAAGTTCAGCACCTTATTTCTATTTTTTGAAATATATTTTTGTTATTCTATTTTTATAAATATTTATTATATTTTTATGAACTGGAGGTAAAGGTTGTAGATGGTCCTTTGATCACTGTTTGTGAGGGAGTTTATTGGTTTTTTTTTGTTTTTAATTAAAGAGTGTGTTCTGACACCCCAATTTTTGCATTGATGTTGTGTGAGGTGATAAATAATGGGCAGTGGTTTGACATATATTGCCAATACTCTAGCTGCATACTACTAGTGATTTGATGTTATTTTTCTTATTTTGTTCTAATGCTTAGCATGTGGTGAGCTTTGTGCTCACCACTTTCTTTCATCTCCACTGGAAATAAATTGGTTACTTGAAAACAACACTAATTGCTAACAAGAAAATAGAAGCCTTGAAGTATCTGTGTACAATACCTCCTGATGTTAACAGGAAATCTTGCTGTTCCTCAATAACAGAAATTGATTTCCTTTATCTTGGAAAGAAAAAAGGCTAAAAAATAGCATTAGAAAAAAATACATCATGGCCTTTACTGGGAAGTGAAGTGCGAAGCATTCATGGTTGTATGTCACCAACAGCTCCACTGTGGCCCTCTGAGCTCACTATTGGAGACATTTTCCTTGATCTGGGTGGATGCCTTGTCCTCCTGTGAAGACTTTTGGCTTCGGCTTTTTCCTTTATCTCTTATTCCTTTATAGAAACAAAATCTCACAGCTGAATAACGAAGAGGCTGCTGATCTCCCCTCTATTAACTATGCACTTTCCTGACACTCTGACCTTATGGCTCCTTTGCAATTAAAACCCAACAAAAATTGTTAAGGCAATCCCAGGTTTGTGAGGAAAATAATTGCCCTTTACTAATAAGAAGCATAAATATCTCAGTTAAACAACAAGCTCTTTAAATGCATTTTCCCCCATTTTCATCGCCTGTTCAGCTCACAGCTTGCTGTGAATTCCTGAGATTGTTTAAGCAAAAACTTATTTCAAGATTTCCTGTAATCTTTTTTTTTTCTCTGCCAAATCTTGCAGTCTCAGGTGACAGTTTCAGGCAGGTCATCTTTCCCCTTCACTGCTGGTGAAAGGCCCTTTCTTTCCTCCGCTTGCAGGAGACCTTCCAGGCGGTACCACTGGTGACAGAAGTACCCTGTAGAGTGCCTTGCTGTTTGGTTGTGTTCTTCTGGTTTCAACAGGAAAAAATGGTCTGCTTGGGTAATAATCACATTTTTATCCATAGGAGCTGCCTGGTGAATGAGCAATTATTGAGGTTTACAGCAATCTACCCTTAGCCTTTTGTTACCATCCCTTGTATTCCCTGCCTTCTGCACAGTGGGTTTATCCGCTCCGTGGAACTCATGGTATGACAAAAACACAGACCCTACTGTTGAACAGACCCTGCATGCTTTGCACAGACCCTTACTTCAACTTGGCACAGGTAGCACAAGAGGCAGGAGAAAGGCGGTGTGTTTACATTTTTGCTTGTGAGATGGTCACTGATAACTTGTTTTGCCACTCCTGTTTACACCCTCAAAGAAAAGCTGTGAACTGTAAATGCTTCATCTTGTTATGTAAATATTAAGTATTCGCCATCAGTCACTTCAAAGAGGGAGGACAGGTGACCACGTGAAGCTGGAAGAGGCTGTTTCTAGTGTAGCAATTAGACAGTGATGTGTATAGATAGTATCACTGTGAATTACTTCCAAAGCTGTTGTCTCACTTAGCTTTTTTGACAAGTTGTTAACTAGAGGTCAGGCCCTTTCTTGCCATGAGGTTAATGACATCCAGGATGCAGCGTTAAGTGGTGGCCCAGTGTAGCAGAGGTCAGCTTGCACTGACCTCTTGCCACTGCTTGTCATACTTGGCACTGCTGTCATACATAGCTAAGGGCAGGTGTTGAATGGTATGGAAAAGGCCTGGTGCCCCAGAGGTGGAAATGGAAATGGAAAGTGGCTGCAGAGACATCAGTTCCTTGTATCCACTAAGTGCTGAATGTCCTGGGAGCTGCTGCTGCAAGACTGGACCAGGCGCTGCCAATCACCATCATCATCACCATCTGCCCCTGCTGCTCCCGTTTGTTACTGGCAAACATCGTTCCTAATTTGGTGGCTGGAGGACTGGGAAAGATGTAGGCTACTTATCCCACTCTCTCCTGGACTATAACCTTTTCAGATAAGCCATTCTTTAGAGAAAGGCTCTCCTTTGTTGCCTTAACTTTGAGAAATGTTTCCTCTCACAACCGCCTTCCCCACAATGGAGCTGTTGTTTTTAAGACTCTCCTGAGAAGCCCAGCACATGCAGGGATTTGTGGGTGACCTCGTGGTGCAGTGACGTCCAGTGTCTTTGCCACAGGATTGTTCCAGGCTGGGCTCTAAGTGTTCCTTTCCTTTCAAACAGGGAGCTGTTGAGTTTGAAAATACCAGGAATTTCAATGTGCTCTTCAGCTTCCCTGCAGTTCTGATTTCAGTGGAGATAACGTAATCTGTCTCCAGTCGATTTGCAACAATGCAAGGTCACTGAAATCATCTCCTGTAGGCTTCCTGCCAAAGATAAAGAAACACCCTTGTCCAGTTCATATGTTTGTTCAGCTCTTTTGTGCATGGAAAATGCTGTGGGCAAGCGCTAAGCAGAAGTGTCGCCTGCTCGTATTATACGTTGTCATTTCTTGCATGATGTACACAGGAAATATCAAAACAACTGGCTTTAACATCCTTATGTGATAGTTGTGGTGATTAAAAAAAATAATTTTTTTTTCAAAGTACTTAATAAAAATCTCAAGTGCCCTTTTTTGTGATTACTCATAAATTGCAGGGATAGATCAACCGAATTATCTCTCCTGACCCTGGCCTCCATTAACCTCTGCCTGTCTGTGCCTCCTGTACGGATGGCCTTCCACCCACGACTCAGCCATCTCCTCCCTGCTTCCTTTTGCATTTCCTTGAACATTTAAACATAAAAAGCGCTTAGAGGTTATGGGAGAGGTGCTCCCGGGCAACGTCATGCAGGGCACTTCCTCACCTGAAGAATGAAATTTAAGGATAAAGACTATCTTTGAGAGGGATATTGAGTTTCAGTCAGACTGTGTCAGTGTGCTGGTGAGTATTGCCTTGTTTCCTGATAAGTCATGCCCATTAATTTTAGTATAATTGCCTGAACTGTACAGGAGACTTTTTTTCTCTTTTTTAAGTTGGTCTGAAGATGGACTGTGTAAAATGGCAATTCTCTTTAATTATGCTAGAATGTGTTTCATCAGTTGAGTTTTTCTGTGGTCACAAATTATTGTCTTTGCAGAATGGCAGTGGTTTGAATGCCCCTTGCTTGGCATATGGCCCGCAGAAGAGGAGAGGGGCCTGTTTATTGAGAGGAGTAAACCCCACATACATTGCTCTCTTTTCCAGGCTCCCATTTTGTCAACCTTATTATATGCATGTGATTGCCTTTACATGGAGCTGCTCGAGGGTTTTGAGTGTGTTTGCATCTTGTGCAGTATATAATGTTTGGTTGGCTAGTTTGCATGCTTATAATGCTCTTAAAAATTCTTTAGCTTTAATGCTGAATAAAGGATCTGTTTAACACCCTGAGTGTGAAGGTTTTATTGCTGTGGTACTACACTTGATAAGAGATTTTCCTGGAGATATTATCTTGCTGCTCAGCCCTAACCTAGAGCATACTGTGCTCTTGATAGGTTTGTTCATAACAATACATGTCTTGGCATCTCCGACATAACAGGAAACCTATATTTTTACTGCCCCAAAAAGGGGCAGGGGCAGATCTGGAACTTGACAAGGACTGTTTGGTGGGTGGCGTTCACGGAAGCTGAGTCAACTGGCCCTCCTGAGCCCGGGATCCTTGCTGTTGAGCCAGCTCCTGATGGAGGCAGGATGCGGCACCGGAGCAGATGAAGGAAGAGTCTGGCAGAAATGTGCTGTGTACTGTGCCCCACAAGCCACCCCATCATGCTTATATGTGAAGATGAATGGCCATAGCCTGTGTTTTCACGAAGTCCACTCTAGAATTCTCAGCAGATGTTGGTCACAGGTGTGGTAGGTGGGCTGATACCGCAGTAGATTCAAACGTTGTACCTACGGCAGCAGCCACTGCCTTTGTTCAGGGAGTGACGTTCTGCACTCTGCTCGGTGGCAGTAGCACTGTAGCTGTTAATTACAGGAGACTGCGTGAAACTCAAGTGTCTGTGCCTCCTGGCTGGCTCTGGGGTGCCGTGGCTTTCTGGCTGTCGTATGGATTCTCTCTTTTTTTTTTCCCACAAAGAGGATGGATAATAGGGCTACAATTCCCCCTTGAAATGGGTGTTTTTGAGAGTCCAAGTCATTATTTTTTTATTTGCTGTATCTTTAACTTCTGGACCGCATTTTGTGATGCTGCTGATTTGAATGCAGCAGAGGAATAAAAACAGCTCAGTAGTGGCAGAGGACTCTTCATGAATAGGCAATGTGTGCGTAGTGGGATCGTCTATGTGGGCAAGCTGATTGCAGAATACCTCATTGCATTTTGCATATGGAACATGAGGTTTGTGAATAGATTTATGTAACTTGCCTTGTAGGTAAATGTAGTTTTGAAATAGCTTGAGCATAAAATTAATGTTTCATCTACTTTGTGAATAGATTTATGTAACTTGCCTTGTAGGTAAATGTAGTTTTGAAATAGCTTGAGCATAAAATTAATGTTTCATCTACAATAGCAACATCTTTATTGCTGCCCTAGAACAGGATTGTCGTTGCTTCATGCAAAGATATGTAGTTTTTATAGGCATAATACAGTATGTTGGTTTTTAGGCCTCTTGCATGGAGTGCAGCTATTATAATTTTTAAATGAGCACATCTCTGATGAAGCTGGTACAGTAGTGCTAAAAATTTTGTAGCAGCACTAAGAGGAAATCTGAGAACATGCAATTGGAAGCACTGATGTTAGCTGATTAGGGATGTGGCAGTCCCTATGAAATTACTCATTCCTTTAGCAACTCTGAGGAAGTGCTTAGAAGAAAAGACAATAATTAACTACTAGGACTAGTGCCCCAAAAATGGGGATCTGAAATGATAACCAAATATAGAGCTTCCTATTCTGGCCTTCAGCTTCCTCTGAGAGGGAAAAAGTATTACCAGCTTGGCAAGAAAAATGAGGAAATGTACTCTGATAGCCTGAATTACTGCATTGAATCTGATGGAACTGAGTATTTTCAGAGCAGCCCAGATTAGAAATTACATTAATTACAGCTTGTCTGAGGCTGGTGCTGTTTAACTGGAGAACAGGAAGATGGCGTTAAAATGATGCACTGTGCAATCTTAGTTCAGCTGTGTGTGCGGGAACATGTATTTTGGTTATCAGAAAAGGTGTGTTTGAAAACCACATTTAGAGGCTAGTACTTTATGCCAGTGCATTTTACTGTTACCAAAAACCCAGTATCGTTCTGCACCAGGAAAGAACTGCTGTTAGCAGTGCTGTTAGCACTCCAGGCTTCTCCAATTCAGTATCTAAGCCACCCAGGTACAGCTTCACATGGATAAACACTGAGGTACAATTTGAGAGCCAGCTGTGTTGGCTTCTCTTGGGCCTGTAATTATAGCTAGAGTGATAGTTATCAGAGCAACCCCTGCAAGGGGGAATTGGCTGTTGATCTTGGGTCTTTCTTGTTTCAGAGTTGGTGCTCATGTGCTTGCTTGCTTATGTCAGAGTACTGCTAAATGGGTTATTGGGATATATCCACTACTTTTTCCATTTAAGAGTTGAATATTAATTATCCATGCTGCTGGAGGACTCAGCTCCGCTTATACTTTCAAACTGCATGCTTTCACAGTTGTCATGTAATCCATTCTACCAAAGTTTCTCAGTAAGAAGCCTTAATCTTAACGTTTTCCTGTAGCTTATTCTGTTTCATGTTTCTAAAGTAAAACAGGTTATTTCAGATCATGAGGAGGTCTTAAAAGATGTGTTCTTACTTTTTTTTTTTTTTTTAAGTACAGGTTAGTATTTTGTTAGAAGTGCATGTGTAGATTGTCATATTACTTGCAGTCTCCCTTTCCCTTTCCAAGATTTATTAAAAAAAAAAAAAAAAGGGAATGCGGAAGGAAGGGGCTACCAAAACTTTGCAGTCATCCTGGTGATTTGTGGGTAAAGTTGATTCATCAGATAGCCTATATTTAAATATCTTTTTTGTGCATGAGTGGTGAATAAAAACAGGATTAACTCCAAAAGAAAAGGCATAATATGCTGTCAGAAATTGTGTTAATTTTAAAGGATTTTATTTACAAGTAAGAAAGATTTTTAAACATCTGCTTTTAATAATAGACTCCCTTTAAAAGCACAAAATTCCCCAAAGGAAGAATATTCAACAAAGTTGCATTTTAGGTGGCGACTGCTGCTTGGCAGGGCACTCATTGCCATGGAGGCTAAATATTGCGAAGAGAAACATCTTTTCTTTTTGCTGACATAACTAATGCTCTGGAGTTCTATGCTCTGTAAGAATAAAGAATATAACTTGCTGGGTGTGCATGCATACCACTGCACACCTCGTGCTCCCTTTTCCTCAGCAGTGCACATTTCTCAAGGAGCATATTAGTATGAATTCAGCCCTTGCCAAAGTTGTGCAGAAATCCAGTGCTGATAAATAGACAGTCATGCCAGTAGTCAAGCAGAAAGCCGTAACCTGTTGAAGATGCTCTCCTGAGTAAAGTGGGATGTAGTGGTCAGCCAAATGCAGCTTTTAATTGCAGATGGTCTTCGGAAGATTGGATTCCATTTTCAGTCCAGAGAAGAAGACATGGATACAACTTT
>VWPW01019438.1:133711-154613 GCA_013389825.1 Crypturellus undulatus | reverse complement strand
AACAATTACGGCAGCCACTGCTTCAGATGGGAGAAATTTCCAGCTGTGCTGAGCTTTCTTCCAGGGCCTTCAGAGCCCTCGGCAGGCGGGCGTATATTGTGACACTATCAACTTATTATATCTCTCTCTCTAATCATGTGCTATTACTTAATGGGATTATTAGCCTACACTCCCTACTTTTCTTTCTTTTTTTTTCCACTCTTCCACACACTGTTTTTTGGGGGGAGTTTTTTGTTTCTTTTTTCCTTTTGATTTTCATGTGTGCGTTGGGTCTTATTCAAAGACACCAGGAAAAGGGAAAAGCTCTCTACACCCTTCTTTCCCCTACTGCTCCAGCTCTCAGGCACAAGCACCACTGTGGCTCAAGCGTGAGGCAGCAGGGCCTCGTGCACAGGATATTAAACGGGAGTTACGAAAGCACCACGCTCAGTTCCAGGCGCTGCTGCCGCTGTTTTGGTTCAGGAGCTCGGCTCTTCCTCAGCCCCCTCATCCACAGCAGTGGGGCGCGGAGAGCGCCTTGTGCGAGGAGGAAGCAGGACAGGGAGCCGTCCCCATCCCGGCCATTCGGGCCCTCCTCGCCTCGCGGCCGCTCTGCCTCTGGAGCTGTGGCCAAAATCTGTTTTGTAACAAACTCTGTCCAAACTCCTCAGCATTTTTTTTTTTTAAGGTTTGACCTCAAATGTTTTGGGCATCCAAAATTTTGATGAGAGCGGAATTTGTTTTCCCTGGACTTTTTGTTTCCTTTTGAAGTTGTTTTTATGGGGAGGAATATTTCACAAAGAGCAGAGAAGGCACTTTTGTTTGTTTTGATATAATTATATATCCTTTGGAAGCAACAATAAAAGGGAGAACAGGGAGTACAACTTTATTTTTCCCTTCCTTCCCTATAGCTGACCTCCAATCCCACTTTTTCCTCCAGCACAAGGGAGCTCCGCTCCCTCCTTCGCCGTGTTTGTTCTGGCTGGAGGGCAGGTTTGAGCAGCAAGCGGAGCAGAACCACTGCCGAGCGGGAGCGAATGCGCCATCCGGCTGGGAACACCCTTGCGCGCCGCCGCCGCCTCCTCCCCGTCCCCTCGGCCAGGGAGCTCCGGCTTCGCTGGAATATTCCTGCAAACGCCCCGTTCAGACTATTTTCGTGCGCTCACCCTTCTCCTACCCTCCTCATAGTTTCCCTCTCCCCTTTCACGATCAGCGCATTTCATGTCCAGTCAAAGAGAAGGAGCAACGGCACCAGGCTCAAAACTATGCCCTGAAAACCGAGGAGCACTCTGCGAGCCAGCTGGAAAGCAGGATGCTGCTCTGCGGCGAGCCCGGGGGAGACCTGTGGCAAGATCAGCTGTTTGGCTTTAACCCCTCTGTCCGGCCGCTCTCGCTGCGGCGGCGCGGCTCAGCCGAGCCCTCTGCGAGGTGGCCACGGAGCAGGCGCAGCGGGGATGCCGGCACATCCCTCTCCTCCCGGCCCGGGACCAAATCCCGCTGCCCTCGGCTTCAGCGCAAGCCATCTCCCCAGAGCTGGGTCATACACGCTCCTTCCTGGAATGAGAGGGTCGTCCGGCTTCTTAAAAACAGTATCACAAGCATCTCCTTATCACCCAAGGTAAATTATTTACGTGGCCAGACGCTTGGCGGCTGCTGCACCATTTACTGCTCCCGCAGAGCTGGCAAGCTAATGAGGCTCTGTGGCTGCGCTTGATGCTCCTTCCATGCAGACTGCTCTGCCCAAAGGCAGCGCACTGAAATGCAGCCAGGAGATGAACCCGTCCGTTTCTCCCTCCTTGTTTATGCGGGTTCAAAGCAAGTCTGACATTATATCATGCTGTCATAATTTTAAACGATAAAAAATTCCAGAGTTAGTTTTCTCAATGCAGAACTTTCATTTTAAGGGAATAAACTTTTTTTTTTTTTTTTCACTGAAGAACTCTTAGAAGTGTTCATCGCCAGTGATGTCCACAGGCTTGAAAAAATGAGGCTGACAGGATCCCAGGCAGAGAGACAGAGCAGCAGCACGATCACACTCTCATCATCCCCCTAGCTCAAAGGCATCCTTCGGCCTCAGCGCAGGTCCCAAGAGACCCGTGACGCAGGCTGCAGTGCAACAGGGATTGCCTAGACATCAGCCTCGCTGCACTGATGCTCTGTGACAGGTACACTGTTTGAATTTTAGAAATATACTTTTCCTTGAAGGTACAAAACTTGATTTATGTTTTTCATGTCTGCTAAAGTGTTCTTTACTGCAAATTGCCATTATGCCATAGAGCTGGAAAAAGTGCAGAATTTGCAACTCCACTTTTGTAAGAATGCAATGAAAATACAGTTACAAGCCGGTCTGGCTTGTTGAAAGCAACTATAACGCGCTGCAACAACACGCTACATGGGACGATGCTCACAGAAGCACCACACACATGTCATCAGCCAAGGTCATGTTCGAAGCCAGGCTTCTTGCGAGGAACAGAGAGATTACAGGGCATTTTCTCTGCTCAAACACCATGTTCGTTTTGTGGCCTAGGGCTAGGGCATGTACAGCCAAACACCAAGTTTTCCAGAACTGTTTTGATGCCACCTACTGGACTTGAGACGAAAACCCTGACTTGGGCTCCCGCAGTGACGAGCGGTGGCAACCTCCAGTGTTAATGTATCCGGAGAGGTTTTGCCTCACAGGAGTCTGCAACAAGAGTCCTTGCCCCTTTTTTTTTTTTTTTTTTCTTGCTAATAGCATCCTCGAGATTACTTCAGATGCTGAAATTATACTTTCAGGCTAAGTTTTGAGACAAAGCATCCCAGCCTGCTGTAATTTAGAGTACGTTTTTAATTGATAGAAAGTAAATATCTCACCAATAATCATTTCCGTACTTTTGAACAGTCATGTAGTTCCGCCAATTTGCTAACATCAAGAAGTTAAAACAGGTGTTTCCAGCTGCTGTTTAACTTCTCTGCTGAGTTGCAAAAATATTTATATTCAGATTGTGGTTGGTAGTTGAGATTCCTGCACAAAAATTGTATTTTGGTACTTAACTGTGCCAAAGGACTCTTGCTGTGTGCAAGATCCCCAAAAGGGAAACTCAGTACAGCAAACTGAGCACCCTGGTATTTAAACAGTACCATAAATACTTTTGTTTTTAAAATATTTTTATCTTACGTTTAGAAATATTTAGAACATCTATTCAATCCTTTACCTTCAAGAGCATTACAGGATTCAGAGAAATGAAACACTATCATCCATACTTTAAAGAATGACAACTTTGAACATTCAAGCTCAATGACACATTTTTGTCCTAAATCCTAATTCAGCCTTCAGGTTAAGGAGGCAACAGTAAATGTAACTGCAAGCATTCTGCTAAAATTATCTTTTCTCTTTTACGGTGCTAAGGTAAATAACAAGCAGAGGAAGTGACAATAATAAAATAAAGCACTGACTAGCTTTACATTCTCACGATCCACGCTGCAAGTAGACACCCTTCAGTAAGAGTTTATGGTAAAAAACGTGGGTGGCCAGATCAGAAAACGGCACAAAACCTGGAGACAGATGAAGACAGAACTGCAGGAAGGAAATATCGATGCAGAAGAAAAAATTCAATCCGCCAATGCTGGGGCTGGACGATGCAGCACCACTGCCCGGAGGCGGGAAGTCAGTGGATGTTGACTCCACTCGGCTGGCTGTGTGCTAGGGGAGCCCAGCAGCACGGAGCACTGGCACCGAAGAGAACATCGTTAACCACGAAGCAGGTGACTTGTAGAGCACCAAGGCAGCCAGCAGCAACTCAAGTCAAGGGGCCTGCTGGCTTTGCTGTTTCCTTCCCGTTCTTCACAAGAAAGCAATCACACACTAGTCCAGGAGGGAGCCTTGCACGTCCCACCTGGCACTGCCGGGACAAACGTGGGGACGTGTTTCAAGCCGAGAGATGCTGGAGAACTACCTGGTGACAGAAAAAGAGCTGCAAATGGAGCCTCTCAGTCCAGGAGGCAGGAAATGCAGCATTACCAGTGCTGCTCTCTGAGTACAGCCCTCAACAGCCCTTTTCCGTTTAACCATCCAACTTGGCCTATGTGAGGCGAATCCATCCCTTTGAGACTTATCGATCAGCTAGAGATGCCTGCTGACAAAAACAACAATAATAAAAAAACAGTGTATAGTGTGTCCAAACATCACAGCAACAAATTTTTCAATCAGACTTCCTGTAGGATTATGCACATACATATGTATGCTCTTACATGACAGCACATAAAAACAAATTTGTCTAAATACGAGCCTTGATCCCTTTCCATAATAACTTAGACTTACTCTCCACCAGCAGGTACCTTCCAGCCTATCGTTTCTTTGCCCGCAGCAGGGATACCACTGCAATAACCAGACAACAGGGTTTTCCAGGCCACTGAATGTGTCCCAATAACTGTAATAAACCTTAACAAGCTCCAGGACAATGATCGAAGCAAAAGGCGCTACTCTGTAAACAGCACCAGTTGTCCTGGACATATTACAAAAGAAGGGAATGTTCATTGAAAATAATATATATATATATATCTCGCCAGTGGCAGGGGGCGCTGGGCCATCCAACTAGACACCAGATAGGATCGGATGCTCTTGGCAATGAAGGGAGTGCCTGCATTAAGATTAGCCAGATTACAGAAGGCAAGCAGTACCAGAGGTCATCCTCTTCCACGGGATCCTCTTCCTCATCCTCTTCCTTCCAAGGGGAGAGCTCTTGGCCAAAAGGGGATTTTACTTAAAGAGGTTTGAACAAATCACTGCAGAGCTAAGCAGAGACATCGTATGATTGACGCATGCTTGCAGCTGGGAGTGGGCAGAGGATAATATACGAAGTCCTGTGCATTAGATGATAGGTTCAGTTGCCCTCCCTAGAGAAGACAAGGAGCAGCGCAAGATCACAGACATGACAAGTGGAAAAAAGACTCAACTCTACCCAGTAGCCACGCACAGCAATGCCAAGAGCAGTAGAATCAGAGCTGCTGTAAGACACAAGCCCTTGAGGCAGCTACAGGGCACAAAAGAAACCCAGGAGAGTTTCAGCATTGCCTTGAAGACCAAAGACTCTCACACACCCAAACAGCTCAGACCTCATGAACGCCGTAAGGGCTGGAAAGATACTTCATCCACCAGCAGACTGGAAAGTCTTCAAAATAAGGTGTAGACACATACAGATACCATCTAGCACAGCAAAAGCCACAGTGGGTAGGGAGCAATCTCCTACCTGTGAAAGCAATACCAGCAGGGAGTGGGATGTTGATTCAGAGACACACATAGATGCAAGAATGAGTCTTAACAGCTCATCAGAAACCTTGGTGATAAAGAGTTTCAAACAGGTCTTACCTGCTAGCTGCCAGACAACCTAAGGTTGCTGTGGGCGCTTGTGGCTGGCGCCAGCGGAGTGCAAAGCATGGATGTGGGTCACCCCTAGGCAAAGAGGCAGCCGAGCTGCCCCAACACGTAGCCATCAGGTGCTGCTGCCCAGCGCGCGATCCACAAAACAGGCCGTAGAGGCTGTTTGTTGGGATCCTGCTCCGGGCAGACAGCGCCGTGTGGAGCCCCAAGGCCAGGAACCCGGATGTCTCCTCATCAGCTACTCAACTGGTGCAAACACACAGTTTGGTTGGGATCCGCAGAGAGAAGCATTCCTTGGTCAGCACAGCTCTCCCTTCCACCTCAACATTTGCAGCAACTAGGAGCAATATACTAAGTCCTGTACAAATCTAGAATGAAAAGACCACTCCTAACATAGGTTAAAAACACGGCAGCCCCTATAAAATGCTGTGTTAGATTAAGGCTTTTAGCCAAAGTTACGCCAAAAAGAACTGTCAAAGAATATAGGAAATGAGTATAGGCAAAAGGAATTAACTTTTCACCTCTACAGCTTTAAGTGACCACAGACCACAACTAAACTTTTTTTTTTTGTGACCACAATAATAATAAAAAATGACTAAAAAAAAAAAAGTAGACTAAAGATTGCATCTACCTACAATGTGGGTGGTAATTTAGGTATATCTACATGCTGTATATGTAATGATACAGCTTTTTATTGTTGATTTTCTTACTACCAGTTATATGCTTAAAACTAGTGATAATAAAGATGGACTCTGTGCTGGAACAGTGCTCTTCTGCCACTGAATACGAGTCCAGGCTGAGCTTCCAGCTCCAGGAGTAATGAAATCCTCACTACTTCCTAATTCAACATTTGAAGCTCAGCAAGATTAATGTCTTGTAGACTGGCCATCTACTTGTATTTCATCACATCTTCTAATAATTTAATTAATAAGACTACCTTTTTTATTTTAGCCCTCTGAAATTATACATTTATATTTTTATTTCATGTGGTATCTGCATGACATTATGATTATTTTGCGTCACTGGATTTCATAACTTATACTTTCAGCAAGGCTCTTTTAAAACTGTATGTCCAAAATACCTTTTTTTTGTTGTTGGAACTGGCTCTTCATATTCTTTTGGTCCCCCGTTCATGTTGAGGGATTAACAGAGTGCTGGAGTTTCTTTGTAGGATATTTGCCTTGCTCTAGCATAAATATTTGGTACTGAAGAATGATCCCAGCTCAAAGGGGTTATATACACCTGGAAAGTCTAATCCTCTCTGGAGGGTAGCAAGGAAAAGGAGTCTGAAGCTGTAATTTCCTCTGGTTTCAGTTCTCACTTTTCCCCAAGATGACCACAGCCACTTCGCAGCAGAGAAAGCCTCCATTATTCTAACTTCTGCTACCTTATTTACTACTTAATGGTCGGCTGGGTAAGTAGTTATTTTCAAAATTAACTTAATTACTTAGTAAGCAATTAAATGCTTTCGATGCATGGGAATAAATTTTCCTTCATTAAGAAGTAGCTTCATGGCAATAAACTTTTTACCTTTCTAAAGTACTTTCATAAATAATTAGACTAATGTATTGGGGTCCGAAAAACACTAAAAAACAACACAAAGCCTTTTTCCATTTTAGTAGCTGCATCTTGCAAAACAGATTAAGTGAAAATGGCAGTATTAACCAAATGTTATTAAAAGAAAAAAAGAAAAATAAGTGGAAGTTACTCGAATTAAAAGTTTAACTTTGTTCCAGAGCAATATAAGCACCAGTTTACAGGAATTTATAATCCAAAGATCTCCAGAACCACTAATAAGTAAGTAAGAAGGTGACATTCAGTACTAAGAAGCCAGTCAAATGTTAGACCTTTTATTATTTTATCTTTTATGGAAATAAAAGGTCCAAACTCACTCCTGTTACATAGATAAAGCACCAATTTCTACTGAACAGCGTATCTGCCTACATGCAGGCCTTCTAATTCTTGTATAGAAACTATATTCTTATTCCTATAGAAACTGTGGCCTTACTGACATTTCTTCCCATTTAAGTTAAAGGAATTACAAAAATAAACCTATATATGTATGGACTCTCACAAAAGGAAGTATAAAACTGTTCTACTGTTCTACATAAACTCCTGCTGCTAACCTTGGGGCAGGCCCTTAACGTTGTCAAAGGAACTTTCAGCTGCGACTGCGGCTCTCTACGGGCAGCTAAAAGCAGTCAATAAAGACTCTTAAAAAAGAACCCCTAAAACCAAATGAAATTGCAGGATGAAAAAAATGGATTTAGTTCCTCAAATAGTCCTTGCAAAAACCCGTGTTAAGTAACGATGAAGCCACCGGTACCTCTCGGGAGGGAAGGCCACTAATTTCATCTTTGAAAAACCCTGGAGAACGGGGGAGGTGCCGGAGGACTGGAAGAAGGCCAATGTCACGCCAGTCTTCAAAATAGGCAAGGAGGACCCAGGCAACTACAGGCTGGTCAGCCTCACCTCCGTACCTGGAAAAATGATGGAACGGCTCCTACTGGCCGTTGTCTCCAGGCACGTGGAGGACAAGAAGGTGCTCAAGACTAGTCAGCATGGATTCACCAAGGGGAAATCATGCTTGACTAATCTGATAGCCTTCTATGATGGGATGACCGGCTGGATAGATGAGGGGAGAGCGGTGGATGTCATCTACCTTGACTTCACCAAGGCTTTTGACACCGTCCCTCACAACATCCTCCTGGACAAGCTCCGGAGGGGTGGGCTGGATGAGTGGTCAGTGAGGTGGATTGGGAATCGGCAGAGCTCAGAGGGTGGTGATCAGCGGTGCAGAGTCTAGTTGGAGGCCTGTGTTGAGCGGAGTCCCCCAGGGGTCAGTCCTCGGTCCAGTCCTGTTCAATTTATTCATCAACAACCTGGATGAAGGCACAGAGTGCTCCCTCAGCAAGTTTGCAGATGATACAAAGCTGGGAGGAGTAGCGGATACTCCAGAGGGCTGTGCTGCCATCCAGAGGGACCTGGACAGACTAGACAACTGGGCGGTCAAAAACCTCATGAAATTCAACAAGGCCAAGTGCACGGTCCTGCACCTGGGGAGAAATAACCCCAGACACCAGTACAGGCTGGGGACCGACCTGCTGGAGAGCAGCTCTGCTGAGAAGGACCTGGGCGTCATGGTGGACGACAGGTTGACCATGAGGCAGCAGTGTGCCCTCGTGGCCAAGAAGGCCAATGGCATCCTGGGGTGCATTAAGAGGAGCATCTCCAGCAGGTCGAGGGAGGTGATCTTACCCCTCTACTCAGCCCTGGTAAGGCCACATCTGGAGTACTGTGTCCAGTTCTGGGCCCCACAGTACAAGAGGGATGTGGAGCTGCTGGAGAGAGTCCAGCGCAGGGCCACGAGGATGATCAGGGGCCTGGAACATCTGCCCTATGAGGAGAGGCTGAGGGAGCTGGGCTTGTTCAGCCTGGAGAAGAGAAGGCTGAGAGGGGACCTGATCTGTGTCTATAAGTGCCTCAAGGGAGGCAATGAGGAAGATGGGGCTGGCCTCTTTTCACTGGTGGTCACTGACAGAACCAGAGGAAATGGCCACAAATTGAAGCATAAAAAGTTCCACGGGAACTTAAGGAAGAACTTCTTGACGGTGAGGGTGACAGAGCACTGGAACAGGCTGCCCAGAGAGGTTGTGGAGTCTCCTTCTCTGGAGATCTTCAAGACCCGCTTGGATGCAGTCCTGTGCCACGTGCTCTAGGTGGCCCTGTGTGTGCAGGGGGGTTGGACTAGATGACCTCTAGAGGTCCCTTCCAACCTTGGGCATCCTGTGATTCTATGATTCTAATTAAACGTAAGGGGCACCTGCATCTAACCAGCTGCCGCCCACAGCAAAATAAGCACCTGGCAATAAAGCAATGGCTAACCAGTAATCCACTGCTTCTCTAGTTGAACCATACAGTTTAGTTAATAAATTATCTCCGTAATGATGCCTGACAGTCACAAGAAAACTATTTGAAGCACTCGCTTCTCTCGCATTGCGGTCCAGGGAGGGAGAAAAGGCATCAGATGCTCCTGTGGCCACACCAGCATTCGGAGGGAAATATAAAGGCGTTTTTGTGGGTTTCAAGGAGAGATTTTTGCCTTATGCTCCAGGATTTCTGCCCGAGGAAGGGCCTGTGGTCCTTCAGCAAGTCCTACCACAAGACTAGTAAAAAATCCAGGAATCTGTATTCTTTTACATAAGCAATTATCATATTGCATTAATTACACTTGCTTAGATGGCAGCCAAAATAGCATTACTTTTAGTTATCATTATTTGATGTTTTGTTTTTTTTGAGTATACAATGATAATTGTTTATACATATGTTACACAGAGAAACTAAGATTTTTTCAAACCAATGCAAGTAATCATTGCCACTTGTAAAAAATGTAAGCTGTTCGATTCTCACGGAAGTTGTGACAACTTCTCTACTGCTTTTAAAGCACCAGGCATTCAAAGACCAGGCACTTCATTCAGAGGAGCAAGGCTTAAGCAGCAGCCAGGGGTACTACATGCAAAGAGCTCCATGGCCCTTGAAGAGAGCAAGACTGAGGAAATTCCTTTCCTGCTCATCTACTTTAGTCCCAACGCAAATATGCCAGCTGATTAATAAAAATACATTGCCCTCGGAATGATCACTCTTCCTAATCCTTATCCACTTTAATTTTAAGTTTCTTACTACTATAGTTTCAAAAAAAAAAAAAGAAAAAAAGGGAAACTGAGCCCCACCGAACACCATGAAAACCTGAGCACACAGGGACACCAGGAAGCACTGCCCACCTACGGATCACTACCTTGCGCACTGAAATCTCACACCAGTCATTTCAAAACTGAATTTCCTCTTGCTACGAATTCCTCCTAGGGACTTATTTCTGTCTGTTTGTGTTCATGGGAACATTACCAGGTCACAAGTGCACAAGCAACAAACCAAATGCTATTAGCTATTTATCCTGTTACAAGAATTATGTTTAAATACCTCAATGCTATTCCTAAGCCGTACTTAATAACATGGCAAGATACCAGTTGAACAGTCTACACTGAGACAAAAAAATCTTATATCCCTGTTAAATTCTTGCGGGGAATTACTTCAACAAAAGAGTATTATATTCTAGAACATATTATAGGTCTGGGAAAAACAGATTAACTGGTATTTCACTGACACATCCTGTTTTACACTTTACTGTACCACTCTTAACCTGCAACATAGCTGTGCTGTTGCAATCTAAAGGCAAAAACTATACAGATATATAAACTATAATCTCTAATTTGTATTGTAGATAAATTAGTAAACAAATAAATAGTAAGTAAACAAACAATTGTATGCTGACTTAGAAAGTAGGTCATTAAAGGCATGCTTTGCCTGAAGTCCCTTTGCCTGGGACTTCAGAAAATAATTTTCCAGTGTTTTTTTGTTCTGATATTTTAACCAAACTGTGAAGGTAAAATACAAAAAAAGGGATTAACTTTCTTTTTTTTTTTTCCCTCCTCCCACTCCACCAGTGATATTTTGATTCAAATAGAAAATAAACCAAATGATCAGGTAAAATGTTGCAATGAAAAGTCAGCTCTATCAGCTCTAGCTGGACTTATCAAAGACCTGTCCTTGAAAAAGAGCTAAAACTAGGCTTAAGTACCTGCAAATACAAAAAAAAAGTACAAAAACACATTATCTTAACAGATAATGGGGTTGGATTCCATTCCTTTCCTTCCCAGTGCGAATTCAAATTCAATGCATTTTATATCTTTCTGACCCCACTTTGCTTCTATTCAAAGGCTTCTGCAAAGCATTAGAAACACAGTATCATCCATTAAAGTACAATTTTAAAATGGAAATATACAGCATGAATCATGCCACAAAACAAACAGCCACAGCATCTACAAATGTAAACACTGATATTCCTTAAAAATAAGTAGTATCAGAGACCTGAGGGCACTTACTTGATTTTCTTTTATTCAAAAAGTTCATGTTTTGCAATTGCTTTTTAAAATAATTTCAAAAATAGCTACCACTAAAGTGTAAACAAATGATCCTAAAGACACGAGAATTCTTTTCTGAGCAAATGGCGCTCAAATCTCTGCAACTGCCCCATTTGAACAGCCTGGCACGCGGAGTGCCAAATGTCCCGCTGTCATTCACTTCATGGCGTACAATTACAATTCTATTCAGATTTCTTGCTCTATACAGATCTGTTTTGAGTATTCAGATATATTCTGAACTTTCAGCACGTGAAGAAGAAAAAGAATGAGGTGGGAAACACTCCCTGGCCACCTCTGCTGGGCTGTAAGGCTTTGCAATACTCATTGCTGTAGGGAGAAAAGGAGAAAACCTAATTTGCCCTTTTAAGTTAGCTACATAATGCATATGTGTGCCTATATGCATATGCCTACATGTGCATCTGTGTGTGCATGTATATGCATATATATACATACATATAAAAACTAAGAGAAGGACAAACAAAAGATTCATTTCCTACAAATAGAAGAATTTGAAGCTCTTCACCTCACACCCGTGGTGTATCACACAGATACCCAGCACCCAAGCCTCACATTTTTCATGTGGTTACAACTATCATGTGGACATTTTTTGCTAAGAAAGTCTCAGACAGCAATTTAAGATGACATACTACACAAACTGCCGATGTTTGGCTTAAGAAACTAAATATTTTTGTTAAGGAATTAAACCAGCTTCCTTTAATGATGACAAGGCTGAAGCTACTGCAAGGAACTGAAGGCAACCATCCAGCTTGTTCAGCCTTTTATCAGTAAATAATCAGACGCTGCAAATGGAAATGCATACAACTCCTATCACAGAGTGACATTTCATTATCAGAGCAGGAAAATAATCGAGTAACCTTCATAGGGCATTTATTCATGGCTCTTAGGGGAGCCCAAGGAACATGCAATTTCTTCCTTTTTAAAAAGATCTTTTGAAGGGAGAATTAACTTTACCTCAGGAGTCAAGACAGAGAACACTATCAGTGATGGAAAATGAGCAAATCGCCATGCTTCAGTTCCCCTTCTATAAAAGGTGTAAAGTATTTCCTTTTACTAAGATTATAACCTCTGAAGAGCAAGGTTTATTTCTTGCTAAAAAGTAGGCAACCACCAATTCCAAGTGACTTCATCTGAGAGAGACATCCTAAAACCATAGAGTTATCTTAATTTCCATTACCACTTCTGCTTCCCAATAATTAAACTATATTTTAAAGAACAACCATAAATAGAATTTTGCATGGATGCTTTTGATAAAGGGCACAAGACTGTAAGAAATGGAGAAACACAGTGTTCCTCTGATGTCTAACCCACACTGGGATTTATAAAGGTGAAGGGACCCAAAAGGTACAATTGTTTGTGGAGAGAGCATGATCTTAAGGTTGCCTAGTACCTTCCTACATACACTAGAAACAACTTCTTTCAAATGGAAGAAAAAACACACGGGGAAGAGGAAGCTGGTTTAGGATTAAGGATATCTGACAAATCAAACCAGCAGATTTTTGGTCAACAAAATGAAAAAGTTTTTTTTTTTTTTCCCCTAGTAGGCAGTTTAATAAAAGCAAAATATGGATTCTCAAATGCATTGAGCATTATTTATAATATCCACAAGGGAAGGGGGCAGAATACAGAATACCTCTGTATCTTTTCTATGCACAACATATTTTGCCTTCCCAAAGCCTGTGGCAGTGCACCTGAGCCCACAGTGAATCCCCAGGTCAGCAGCAACCAGGGCCCACTGGATACCTGTGGCTGTTATGGGAAAAAACAGCAGCCGACCCACACCTTGTGTAGCCATAAAGCTGCCAGCTGCTCCCGACTCCTCGCATTTCATCTTTCTGGTGCTGTCTTGCTTCACCTTGCAGCTAAAAGATGGATGGATGGTGCTAGGGGGAGAGCAGGAAACACCCTGCAACTCTGTGTCATGACACGTGCTTGAGTGAAGGAACTTGTAAAATCTGACCTCAAATTACTGTTTTCATCTACTGTAGTTATAATTCTTCTCAATGAATTAATTACTGGCAAGCCCCTTTCCTTCCTTCCCCAGAAACCGACCCACCACATTCTAATGTTTTAGATGCGTCAGTGCCAGAGGAGTGCAGCACATGGCTTTGTTCCTCATCTACTTGAAATTATGAATCCAGCCCAGATCAGACAGGCGGCATGCAAAAGTCCCAAGCACAGGCTGCGTGGCAATCACGAAATGCAGCAGTTGTCAACATTTCTAAAGCAACTTGCCAAAAATTTTGAAGACACAGCCATCCAAGGGGACTCATAAAATGAAGGTTCCTTTCTGACAACCAGGGATCAAAGACAGGAAGCAAATAAGGAAACTTTCATCTTTGCTCTTAGTTTGTAAAGAATATAAGCCCACTCTCCTTAGGAAGGCAAAAGGACCCTGCGAACAGGGTTGTACAGCTGAATTTGGGGCAGCAGAATGAACTTGTGAAAAGCTCCTGTGGGTTTCAAAGAGCGAGAAATACAGGACATGCCCTGGGACCAAATCAGGAAAGTAACCCCCTGTTTAGCAAAGGGCTTAAATATCATGTGACTTTAAGCTTATGCTTAAAGTAAAACGCATGGTGAGGTACTTTAGTGAATCAGTGCACTCAGAGTAAATACAAATAGAAAAAGGTATAGGAATGTTGTTTTGGGGATGTTTACTTTATTTAAAAACCTTTTTTCTTCTCTCTCTAAAATAAGCCTGGACAATGGCACAGATGTTTAGGACTGGTATAATATTATGGGCATACACAGTTTTAAGACTTCCGAACAATGGACAAAAAGGTGACCCCCAAAATGTATGATTAGATCCTACGAAAATAACTTCATTTTGTGTATCTGTGTAACTTTGTGGTTGGAGTGTTTCTGAAACAAGATTTTAAGTTGTCAAAACTACTATTAGCATAAGCAAACAGAGCAGAGCTGCTCCAATAATCATGCCTCCAGCAGAAAGGTTGCAAAAATAATTTTGATGTAGCTCTTGAAGCTATTCTCTAGTGAGCAGCTCCAAGGAATTTACTTCCTTGTAGAAGTCTAAGCTTTAAAAAGGTTGAGAACCTGCACTGCCTACAAGGAAAGCATGGACAGGCAAAACTATAAAAGATTATACATCCAGAAAGTTTGTTGCCTTTTAAACAAAAGCCTCCCAAGAACAATTTAATTCAGATGAAAAGACTGCAGAAAGAACAAGCAGCTCCCAGCAAAAAAAAAAAAAATGCTGCAGGTGCATGGGGCTCACACAATAAACTGAAGTTATGAAAGGAATTCATAATGCGAGTGCCTCTTAAGCTGCATTAGGGAACCCTAAATTGCCATATTCCTGCTGACAAAGTAGCCGGGAGAGGGCAAATACCCCCGGGAAGTCAGCCAGTTTCCTGCTTTGCCTTGGGAACAAACTTGCAGTATGTGTTTTAAGCGACGCGCAGCCCGGCCTCCCCCAATGCCGTGCTCTGCGTATAGCCAAATACATTGGAGGAACCAAAATCCCCCCGCGAGCTCTTCATCAACCTGCAGGCAGCAACAGGGGAGGAGTTTGATCTTGCTGGGCAGCCCTACGGCCCCAGCAGGGCTCAGCCACAACTGGGTTCAGTTCGATGCTGGTTTCAGTAGTTTGGGGCTATTTAGTGGCTTTGGGCAGTTTGGTACTGGAACAGGCTCGCGCTCTGCTCCAGGACCAAAGTTTCCCCCCAAACTCTTTTAATCCTTAAATATCAGGGCAGTGTAACTCCATGCATACACATCTTTACTGTCACCCTCCTGAGACCGTCTGAATTCCGAGTTCCTCCACTGAACCTGCATTAAAAATGAACGGTGAACACACATCTACTTTCACCCAGTGCAGAACACCAGCTATTCTCCTTCAAACCATACTTAAAACTGAGAGCACTGATGAGCAAAAGCCCAAAAGCGAAGCACAAACACCTCAGTAGTGTTTTTACTGTAAATGTTTATGCCAAGCTCCAAGTACTGAACAGAGTCCACTGAAGAGGCATGCAGGCTACGCTGATTTTCTAGAGATTTGAGCTCCTGCTTTCAACAGACTTCACAGCCACAGCATTCAAAGCCGAGAGGTTCATTTTAGAGCAGTCCATTTTGCCTTAAATGTAAGTTATGTACAAAGATCAATTCCACCTTCGATAGTCCAGTATGTCTTTAAGTATACCAAGTCCCTAAAGCACATCTCAGGAAGGGTGCAAGGAAACTCTGCATTGGTAAAGGAATCTCATTTTTATTGGAACATAACAGAACCTGAAATCACATAAAAGCTTTGCTCCCTCGCAGAAATGAAATAAATCCCTGAATGAAATAAATGACTTTGAATTAGAGTTCAAGAATGTTGCCAAGACTGGATATTGCTTTTGACTGGATACAATCTCTTACCTTACGTTCATAGGTAGCTTTTACTGTATGCCATTTAACCCAGAACATAAGCCAGAACTGTCTTGGAAGAAGAATAATCTCAGAGAAGACCTCATGTTCCAACTGGGTGGCTGGCTGAGTGCTGGTGCTCAGCACTTACACCTGAATTATTATCCCTAGAAACCTTCCGAATGAGGAAATTTTTAGTTGCGACTCTGGTGTTTGAGTTAAGATATAAAACTGACAGAAGACGATTCTTTATTATTTAAAAATGGAATTTTACATACTACATGTATTTTAAGATTTTAGTTGTTTCTTTTTTTTTTTTCAGAAAGAAAACAACTAGAGTTCCCTTAAATCAAATAGTAAAATAAACTTTGAGCATTTACAGACATTTTCTGAAAAATAAAAGACTCTCATGGGGGATAAGGAGGAGGGTAGCATACACATATTATTCACCTTAAGAGAAGACCAGCCAGCAAAGCGTCAACGTCCCCAAGGCGTCCTGCCCAAGGTGCCAGGTACGACTTGCGGAATTACTGGAGAGCAATCAGACGTGTTTGCCCTCTGCAAACATTTGACTTTGAAAGACCAGAAACACCAAGCAATACTATCTAGAGGAAACAGACAGTGCGGATTGTTTCATGGGAAAGTGGAAACCAAAACCTTGGGAATCAAAACCTTGGGAAACCCACAAAGCAATTTTGATATGGTATTGCTCAAGGAGTCTTACATAGCTCAGCTTCATTATGAGCACAAATTTATTGCCTAAATACAGATGCTGAGTGTCTTTTGAGGTGCCTTACCCATAGCCTGGGGAGCTTTCAGCAGCTGGTCCAGAAGGATGTTCCTCTCCGCTAGAGGCTACATTATTCCTGCTAACTGCTGGAGGGTCTCTGTACCAGATCTGTATCCTGAGCCCTACGTGTCTGATCAAACTACAACCCCACACTGCATAACAGCCCAAAGCAGCTTCGAAGTCCACAATTCCTGATGTCCACTTCCCTAGATCTAGCAGAAACTTCACCACCCACCTCCTGGTGGGAAGCACAAGGCAATATTGTGAATATTCACAATATTCAAAAACATGTATGGAAAATGAAACAAGCCAAGGCAAAGCTGCAAGAAGCAAATGAGAACACGTTTCTGAACTAGGAAGGACAAGCCGATGGTCAGCAATGGTAAAAACAAGGAACACTTATAACTATCCAAAAGTTGTGGCTGGCCATCAAATAATTGCAACCAGAAAAGGCCCATTTTCTTTTTGAAGGTGACCCTTCTGCTCGAAATCCTGTGCAACTTTATGCAGAAAAAGTGGCAAGGATTGCACTGTCAGACAAGTCTAATGCAACACTCCTCCTAACANAACAAGCCAAGGCAAAGCTGCAAGAAGCAAATGAGAACACGTTTCTGAACTAGGAAGGACAAGCCGATGGTCAGCAATGGTAAAAACAAGGAACACTTATAACTATCCAAAAGTTGTGGCTGGCCATCAAATAATTGCAACCAGAAAAGGCCCATTTTCTTTTTGAAGGTGACCCTTCTGCTCGAAATCCTGTGCAACTTTACGCAGAAAAAGTGGCAAGGATTGCACTCAGTCAAGTCTAATGCAACACTCCTAACACAGAAAGAGTGAGCGCCATTCTGACGACGACCTTCTCATTTTCTGGCAAGTTTTCTCCTATTACAGGGTTCTTTCTAGCACTGCTCTGTATTTGTATTGTGCTACTGAACCACAGGACAGACCTTTTCTTGGATAAGCTCAGCACAGAGGCACAGGTAAGAAGCAGACGACCCACTGCCTTGTCCATTTACAGGCAGATTTCCAACTAGAAACTGAGACCCCAGGGGGCCTGGGGTCATACTTGTTAGCAGGTTCCAGTGGCTTTGCAGAAGGCAAGACTTTAAAATAAGAGGTTTAAGGAAGGTCAGCCAGGTGATGACTACTGCATTTATCGGGAACCCCCCTCCTGTACAGGAGGAACTAGAGGTGCTGCGGGAGACGGCAAGAGCGGTGTGAGCTCTCCCAGGAGAGCAGAGAGGTGCTTCCCCGCGCAGCCTCCCTGCACACTTTGATGAGGGAAAGGATGCAGAGCTCTCCAGGAGGCTTTTGTTTTCCTAGCATGAAAGTGGAAAAACTCTCATCAATCTCAAGCTAAAAAAAGGAAGCAAATTAGCTCTGGGTGAGGTAAAATCTTCAAGCTTTGCAATGTTCCTCCAGTGAAAACATTTCTCAAAGCATTCTGAAATTACTAATGCTAAGTCAGTCATCAAACTCCTCCTTATTCTGTCCTCACTACCTGAAAAATATACTTTTTAAATGCTTAGTCCATATATTTTTGGATTACAAAGTCACAATAGATGTTCCTATCCATATCTCAGCCCACTTTCTCATTTTGGTCAGACTGTTCTCCTACAAACAGCGTACCCACATCTCATGATCTCATGATACAAACACAGCCTTTAGCACTTGCTTATCATCCTGCCACACTCCAGCACTCAACTGGGGAACACGTGAGAGAGTAAAACAAGAGCAGAGAAGTTTCAAAACTGGTGGTGCAAAGGGGAGCTGTTGATTTGGAGCCCAAAAGTACATAAACCACCCCCACTATGCTGAGCAGTAGTAGCTTCTGCTACGCAAGATTAACACAAAAACCACACGTTTCAACTCCAGCCTTATCATGTAGCTAACATCAACCAACCTGACACATAAAGTTATCTCCCAGCCTGTGCTATAAGAAATTTCCTGAATTATAGAAAGGCTGGAGTAGTTCACCAACATCAAATGTTATAACATTCATCTTCCCAGGAGAGCACTACCCAGTACTTTTGGCACTACGCAGTCATGAGCATCAGAGCAGCCCTTGGCTTTTTCCCACTTACAGAGACTCAATCTTGAGGGGAAAAAAAAGTGCAAACTTAGGTGGGACAAATCAATGAGCAGATACTGTCCACCTCCTGCCTCCGTGCCGAAGAGGACTGGCCAAAAGTTTTTCTTACATGTTTAGTTCAGACTACGAAGAAAGTGGCCTTGGCCAGCCCAGGGCCTGCAGTGTTTGCTAGGAAGCATGACTGGCAGGGGAGAATCCTCAAACACCTTCCCTTCCTCAGCTGAAGCTTGGGTCTGCTCTGGAAAAAATATATCCTACCCCGCTCCACATGTTATTTTTGTTGGTTTTTCTTTTCTTTTTCCCCTTTTTAATTCTTTTTTTTTTCCCCCTCCCAGAGAAGTTGGAAAAGGGCGAAGAAAAAGATCTCATCATGGNCAGCTGAAGCTTGGGTCTGCTCTGGAAAAAATATATCCTACCCCGCTCCACATGTTATTTTTGTTGTTTTTTCTTTTCTTTTTCCCCTTTTTATTTCTTTTCTTTTCCCCCTCCCAGAGAGGTTGGAAAAGGGCGAAGAAAAAGATGTCATCATGGACATCATACTCAGAAATTTTCACATCTGATATTCTGTCAGTGGACAGATGCCCTTTCCAACATGGAGTCACAGTGATTTTAACGGGATTCCAGGTTCAGAGGAGAACACAGCACTAAAACTCTAAAGCATAAAACAGTAGAAATTAGTTTTTAGACCATTGTATTTTTTTCATTTTTTTCTGGACCATTTCCATATACCTCCAGCCTGTCTAAGTCTATGTTCAGGTTGAGCAGCTTTAAGGGATAATGTTACACTGTTGCGCCCTTGCTGGTTTACAGAAACCAGCACTGGGACATTTGGGGCAATTAACTAAACTTTGGAGGGGGGGGTTCTAATATGCCCAAGACCAACAACATATTTAAAGGGACATTTTCCAGTTCCCTCCACCTGAGCACCTATGATTCAGTGCTACACACCCTCACTACACTCCGAAGAGCTCAAAAACCTGTCAAGACTCCCTGAAAAATCCATCCTCCCGTCAGGGGCTGAGCCGGCACTTGGAAACCGAGCTGCCAGCTACGTGCCCACGCATGCCGTGGGTCGCAGCCCTGACGGTGCCCCACACCTTACCTTGACGAAGAGGGAGATGTCATGCTCCTGCTTCTCCTCCTCCTCCTGCTCCAGCGCCGCCGCTGAGCCTCCCTCGTCTTCCTCATCCTCTGCGGGGCCCCGCAGGCCGTTCAGGCTCAGGCCCTCTGGGTCTGGCGCCCCGTGGGGAGGCCCTGGTGCTGCCTCCGCATCGGGGACGGCGCCCCCCGCATCCCGGGGGCTCGCGGGGGCGCTCTGCTCCCCGCACGGGGCCGCCTCGGCGTTTGGCTCCTCCGGGGCCGCCGTTTGCTCCTGGGGGGCTGTCGCCTCCGGGGCAGCCTCATCGACCGCCTCGTCGCGGTCTGAGCCTGACGGGGTGGCCTGGTCCCCCTCGCCGGGGGCTGTCGGCTCCGGGGCCGCTGTTTCCCCCTCGGGGTCTGTCCCCGCCGGGGTGGGCTCCCCTGCCGCCTCCTCGGGGCCTGACCCCGCCGGAGCCGCCTCCTCGGGGTCCCTTCTCTCCGGGGCCACCGCTTCCTCCCGGGCGTCTGTCCCCACCGCGGCGACCTCCCCTGCTGCCGCCTCGGGATCTGTCCCCGCCGGGGCCGCCTCCTCGGGCGCCTTCTCCCGCTCTGACCCCGCCGGGGCCGCCGCTGCCTCCTCGGGGTCTTTCCCGGCCCGTTCAGCCGCCCCCGCCGCCTCTCCGGGGTCCGTCCCGACCGGGATCGATCCCACCGCCTCCTCCAGGTCCTTCCCGGCTGGAGTCTCTCCTGTCACCTCCTCCGGGTCCTTCCCAGCCGGGGTCTCTCCCGACGCTTCCCCAGGGTCCTTCCCGGCCGGGGTCTCTCCCTTCACCCCCTCTGGCTCCTTCCCGGCCGGGGTCTCTCCCTTCACCCCCTCTGGCTCCTTCCCGGCCGGGGTCTCTCCCGAGGCTTCCCCAGGGTCCCTCCTGGCCGGGGTCTCTCCCGCCGCCTCCTCTGGCTCCTTCCCGGCCGGAGTCTCTCCCGTCACCTCCTCTGGCTCCTTCCCGGCCGGGCTCTCTCCCTTCACCTCCTCCGGGTCCTTCCCGGCCGGGGTCTCTCCCTTCACCTCCTCTGGCTCCTTCCCGGCCTGGGTCTCTCCCGAGGCTTCCCCAGGGTCCATCCTGGCCGGGGTCTCTCCCGCCGCCTCCTCTGGCTCCTTCCCGGCCGGGGTCTCTCCCTTCACCTCCTGTGGCTCCTTCCCGGCCGAGGTCTCTCCCGTCATCTCCTCTGGCTCCTTT
>VWPW01019438.1:121773-133447 GCA_013389825.1 Crypturellus undulatus | reverse complement strand
GCCGCGCGCGGCGGGACGGCGCTCTCCGCCATGCCGGGCCGCAGCGAGGCCGCCCGCGGCACCGCGGAGTGAGTGTGAGTGCGAGTGTGAGTGTGAGCGCGAGTGCGTGCGGCGGGCGGGAGCCGCAGGTGCAGCTGCTCCTCCTCCCCCTGCCTCCTCCTCCTCCTCCTCCTCGCGCCGCGGCCGCCCTCCGTCCCCCGCTGGGTCTGCTCCCCTCGGGAACGGCTTTCCTGACACTGGAGCAGGGGTGGAGGTGCCCCCGTTGGAAGCAGCACTCAGTTCTGGAGAGTCCGCAAAAGGGTTGCCGAAAAGTTTGGCCCCGGTTTCGGAGGCTGGCTGGGGCTGCGTGGTGTCACCTCAACGCCCTCCTGCCCTGGCCTCTGCTCTGCCCTCCAGGCACCCTCACTGCCCTCCCCTTCCAGTGTTGGACCCACAAGTCCTGAGGCAACACCTCCCACCCGTAGGAAGAGCCCTTGCTCTCCCAACTCTTCTCAGTGGCAAGAGGGGAAAAGGTTACGGGCAGGTGGGCAGAGGTTCCCTCCCCATTAACCTTCCAGTCCCAACCTTGGTTTTCACAGAGTGCGGCAAGAGAATGAGGCCAAGCTCGGACAGGCGTTGATCAGAGAAAGCCATGGGGCCCATGCAGTGCCCATGACGGTACGTCAGGAAGGGGCACAGTGCAGGATCTCTGAGCGCTGCTCGAGTATTTGGGGTCAAACCTGGGGCCCTGAGCTGCTGCGCCCCATCTCCCGCTGCATCCTGGTGCCTGTCTAGCTTTGACTTCTGTAAGAACCACATGGGAGAGCCAAGAGCATTGGCAACAGGCACATGTGGTCAGGAGCAGGAGACTAGCGGGAGGCAGATTCATCCCACATACTTTTTTCTTTTCCAGATATGAAACTCTTTTCCATACTTTTGGTATTTTTTCTTGCTTATGGGGACACTGAAGCTTTACCAAAAAAAAAAAAAAAAAAAAGACATTCTGTAGGTGTAAGAATAATCTTCAGTACAGTTTTGCTCTAGGGAAGGAGAAGTCATTTTCTAGGAGCTGCAGCCTACTCTAGTCCCACTTGCTCCATAAGTCTAGCGCTGGCAATTTCTATGGAAAGATTACTTATTTCATGGATTCTGCTGCTTGGAAGGAATATCCTCCTAGTTTTCTAGAAGTAGATGGAAAAGTTAGCTGACAAGAATGAGGCAGTGTATTTAAAAATATGGAGTTAACTATTTTGATATAAGTATTAATAAAACACTTTTTCATATCTGTGTGTGGTGAGAGACAGGGCAGTTGAACAGAAGATTTTGGAGTCAGCAGCAAGAGAGACTATGTAGTCAACAGGAGCCGGGAAATACTATAAGCTAAACCAGTAGGCCAGAAAAAATACTTGCCTTGATAAAAGCAAACTAAAAAGCATTATTATTATTATTATTATCATCATCATCATCATCATCATCATTATTATTAATTATAATTAATTAATTAATAATTAATAATAATAATAATAATAAACAGTGGCACAACTGTTTTTCATAGAAGTTACACTTGCCCAGAGGTGCTTTGTTGGGGAGATAAAGAGAAATGGGAGGTGAAGTTGTGGGCAGTCGTGATCAGAAGGTGTCTCAAAGTTGGGCACTTGGGATCAGCATGGCTCAGCGTGATCGGTGAGAAGGCAGTTGCTTCTCTTCTCTTGTAGAAGCTCTGGTGTCAGGAGAGTAATGCGCATCTTGGACATTACATCTGTAGAAACATCTCTGTTTCTACATGGATAATATAGGCTCCCTTGTCCTAATCCTTGCTAGCCAAATGCTGGCCACCTTCCCCTGTGGCAACATAAATCTCTGTAATTTTAGAAAGCTTTCAGATGTGACGTGGAGCAGAGCTGAAGGCAGCTGGGCAGACAAGTCACGCATTGCCACGCTGTGCCCTCCACAAAAGTAGACGGAGGCTGTCTGGAAGGAAGATGGCTCCTCTCGACTGAGGTTTTCACCATGGGAATGACCAACATCCACAGCGCAGCAGAGGTGGGAAATCTGCAGGGGAATCCTAGCATGGCCGTAACCACTGGCTGTATTCAGGTGCGCCACTGGGTAACTCAGATAAACCAAACTGGGTTGGGTTGTGCCCGCTGAGAAACTCTCTCCTGCTCCCAGCCCCCTTGAGCTCAGCTTTGGTAGCTGATGGGCACCCCCAGGAGGGCTCCTCCCGGCAGCCCCATGGGCACCGCTCCCATGGGCTCCCTGAGGCCGCTGCTCCGCAGGGATTCTCCTTTTAATCTGTCCTTAAAGGATGCTAGAGCCACATCATTGCCCTGAATGCCTCTTCTGGCAGTTTCAGCCCTCGTTCTGGCATGGGCCTTGCCTTACAATGATTTCATGGGGCTACCGGAAAGCCGAGTGTGCCTCACCAGGGCTTATTCACCCGAGAGCAGTCCTAACCTGTCTCCTGTTTCCCTTTACTTGTCTCTGTGGCTGTCAGTTCAGCACCAAGGAAGGTGAGGATTTCAAGGTCAGCAAGAAGTCCTTCAGTGGTAAACACGGTCTGATTATTAACGTTGGGCAACATTTAAGTGTAACAAACGATTAGCTATTTAAATACTCATAAGCATCTGACAAAGGCAGAACAGAAAAGGACTAAGGAGCTGATACCATCATACTGTTGTTACTATATTTTTATAACAGGGAAGAATTTAAGCTATAGTGTTTAATACAGCTGCAATTCCTCTGAAATAATGTTTTACTTCATAATGGTTTTAATGGATCTTGCTGCTTTTCCTCAAGTATAAGCACAAACATTTTTCTAATTTTGGCAGAGTTAAGACCTAGCAATAGTATTTGTAGGTATTGGATTAATGATTCGTTTAAAAGGCAACTAAAATACTTTGGAGATGTAGACTGACAGATTACTTGGGAAGTCAAATTCGTGATGCATCCTGCATAGAAAATTCCATGGATTTTGCTTCCCTACCGCTTTTGCTATATAGAAAACATACCTTTTTTTCAAATGCAAATATGTTTGTTTGTTTGTTCGTTTTCTGTGAAAATACTTGCATTATTTCCATACTGCCTATTCCCATAGTTTCCATGAATTAAGAAGTTATAAATGGAGGGTAGATGCGACGTGCAGCTCCATTCCCTTCTTCGCCCCAAGCAGCACAGTGACTACTGCCTGTCCTAGATGTCTGCCTCACTTGTGCCATGAAATCCACAGGCAAGGTCAAAGTAGAAATTCAGAGAGACAGAGGAGAGGGATTACAGGGGACAAGGTGAGCACAACTCAGAGACCAGCCTAATTGAGCTCCTTACAACTCTTCAGTTTGGTTTTACAAAAGAAATTTTGGAAACGGGCCATTAAAAGTAGACCTGTCCCAGTGAAAAGTTTGGATATTTGTTGTTCTGCATTCTGCATTGTTCATTCAAAGCTCTTCCCCTCTACGTCAATCACTTAACAATTACTCTTTCTTTATTCATGCTCCTTTACTGCCTCGAGCTCTTTACATCCCATCTGTCTCAGCTAATAAATACTGTTCTCCCATTTTGGCTTCAGGAAGGATTAGTGGCCACCTTCTCCATTTAAAAGATGAGTGCAGGTAATTAAGTATAACAGCTGTTGGACATTAGCAGACCACATGAAGACCCCTTTAGAGTCCCTTAGCAAACAGGCTGTATCCCTGGGGGTTATCAATTAGGTTGTACTTCCTTGGATTATTGTAACTCCTCTTCCTTCCTTGACTGTACAGAGGGTTGCAGATCAAGGTTACAGTTTTTGCAGCCTGGGGTGAGGAGAAACACCCCTTCCATTACCACAGGGCTCTGAGACAGCCCTCCTCCCCGGCCCCGGGCGCAAGCAGAACAGCCCCAGTTTTTGTTTTCATGCCCCCGCCAGACAGTTCATGGTGCTACGCGGTGACCTGACTGCCAATTATTTAATGGTTTACCCTAATGCACCCGGCTGTGAAGTAGGGCAATGGCACCAGCAAGGCGCTTTTGCCTCCCGTGCCGGCGGCTGCCTCACGCAGGAGCCTGTCCTGCCTGTTCCCTGCTGCCGGCCCAGCTAACACTGTTTTGCCAAGCGCATCCACTCCTGCTCAGGAGCTAAGCTGCCTACCCCCAGGCCAGGAGCTGCCTGCTCACAGCTGGGCTTGTGCTCTTCCCTACTATGAACCGAGCAACCGCAAATTTGTGTCGAATTTAGCAGGAAATACGAGTGAGCAGAGCCTCCAGCGCCTACTTCTGCGCATGAACTATAGCAGCAACCGGCCCAGAGAGGTGTCACTGCTGGGGACATGTGAACTTGGGTGAGGTGACTCCTGCCCCACGTGGTTCTCTCAAAGCCTGCAGTTTGAGAAGGGCCTGCCAGCAAAATGTGGGCTAAAGCTTGGCCCCCATTACTCATACGTACGCACTGCATTAGCTCTTGTTGGGGTTGGTACTTTTACTTGAGTTTCCACAAACGGTGGTATAAAACATTATCCCATAGGATCGCGCGGCTGCCAGAGCCTTTGTGAAGCTTGTGTGGCATCCTGTTGCTTTGCATTTGCTAAGGTGTTCCGTCCCCGCTATCAAAATTAACAGGAAGAGAGATCTCTTCACTGCAAATGAGGACGCACGGGGTGCGCACAGGGGGGCGAGGGGGTTCCATCTGTATTTAGTTTTGTGAGCTTCCCCCCACTAAGCTGATTAGAGGCAATCGGCTCCTTCCCAGCTGCTTAGCGGCGGCCTGCCTGGGAAGGAGGCGGGTATGTATATACGTGTGTACGTATACGTGCAGGAGCGCAAACAGCCTGCAAGCCGGGCTCAAAGGCAGCGCGCTGTGACCGTGATGTCAGAACGAGCTGCCTCTAGTCACCTATTCCAAGAGAAAGTTTTCGTATTCGCTGTTCTGCTCTAGTCTGCTGTTTACCAGGACAGTTTCGGTGACGTATCTTTGAGCTCATCAAAAGCAACATGATTTCTTATAGGGCTGAGGTAACAGCGAGTGTGTAGGTGGAATACTGTTCTGTGGTAATTTACAAGTTACCTTATTATTTATGATTTTCTTTGCATTTAACTGCGTAAAAGGTGCTGGCCTAGAAAACACAGGCAAGTGTCTCTAAGCAAGGCTGACAAAAGTGCCAAGGAGGAGCACCTTCCTGCCCGATGCTACCAGACTCTCTCTTCCTTCTGTCATTAAGTTACCTGAATTCTCACAGAGCCCCAGACTCTGAATTAACTTCTACAGCAATTCAAATTCTGAGTACACACTGATTCTGAAGTGTGATTAAAAACCATAAGAATATCAATAGCAAGAGTTTCCAAAAGTGAACTCTGTACTGCTTGCCATTTAAAAGAAGGTAAGTGCTTAAAATCACCTTATTTCTGCCCAAATCCTTTGACTTTTGTATTCCTATCTTTTATTTTTCCTTTTTGTCAAGCAGTAGCAGTTTAATGAAGCATCGTGTACTCCAAGTGCCACTGGCAGGATAACGAGCAGACTTTGTAAGAACATTTTTATTGTCAAGTACCACATTTAAGTCAATAAAATAATTGCTTTGAATTAACTTTCAAAGTGCTGCAAACTTATCATGGTCTTAGCAAGCCTCATGACCCTCCTGGACCTCACTTCATCGCATTTTCTAGGTAGATAAGGTCAACAGCAACACTCCCCTAACTTGAACTCCAGACCCGCTTTCCTTTTGGGGTATTCTTGGCGTTTACCTGGTCTTTTCAATCTACATGGACATCCCAGTTATTTTACAGAATTCCTCCACCCCTCGTTTTTAAATGCCTTGTCACCATTTGCATCTCCCGCCTCCTGTACAACACTATTTAAAGGACCATCATGATTTGCACGATTCAATAGGATTACTGATATGTTTAAAGCTAAGAGTCTTTATAAGGATCTGGGCCTTATTAAGTAACTGTGATTTCATTATTGTCATCCTCATTATTCTTCCATCTCTGTTTTCTGATACATACTGCAACGCTGAATTTGGGGCGTGAGTTTTCAAAAGTGCCGAGCTGCTCTCAGTTCAGCTGAATTTCACCTGCTCAAAGTATCTGAAATGTAGTCCTTTAAATGTAAGTTCTTTGGAGAAGGCAACGTGCCCTTGCTTGTTTGCCATAATGCTTAGGACATTTTTATTCTCAAAGCTGCATGAATAAACTATGTAACAGTATTCCCATGTTTTCTATGTTATAAGCGCTACTTTTCTTTCTTTGGCCTGATTTACAAAATTGCATATGAAGTCCTCTTTAGATCCATTATCAGATTTTTCCATGTAACTTGAAAATAAACCAGAATTGTTCCCGAGATCTGAAAGATTTGTTTTTATTCTAATTTGAATCCCTCTGTTCCTTTGATTTCTATTACATTAAACTCTCACTTATTCCATATTAGTTTCTTAATTGTTGTGCCTATAGCATCTTGAAATAACTTCTTAAAATGTAATATCTATCACAGTTCATTTGATCTTTTTATTTTTGCTTACATTTTAAATTTCAGTTTACTCTACAGCTCTTACAGATTTCTTCCCATGTAAAATAGGATTACACTCCGCACAATTTCCTATGACCTTTGCTACTAGTAGACTTCCTATTTACACATCTCAATGTGCTTTAAAAATAAAGCACATCATTATTTAAAATAATTATAGTTTTACGAATAAAGCTTAATATTACAAAATAGTCATAAAATTATTCAAATAATTACACAAGTGGTATAGAAGTAAGCGGTATGTGCAACTGATAGGTACATTGATCTCTAGCACTTCATTGTCAGTATATGATACTTTCAGATTACTTGTATGTTTACTATTAGATCATTCAATTAGAAAAAATGAATTACTTGTTTATGTAACTTTCTATAAACAAATACATGTTTTGAAAGAAATCTGAAGTGAAAGCTATTTTATACTCCATAAAGGTAGCTCTGGAAATAATGTTTCATATCATCATAAAAATAAAATATATGCTTTTATAAACATGTAGTGAGCGGCTGGCCCTGTTTTTCTTCTACTTAATTCCAGTTTGAATGCCCCATGAAAGCTATGCAGCTGAGTAATTCTTTTGAGCGTGTTTAATGAGATTTGTTTTGGTACGCAGTGCTCTAGGTTAGGGTTAGGAAAAATCAGGCACAATATTCCTAGGATTGCACACAGTGTGTTCTGTACAGACCCAGCTCCATTTTTCCCCGGTGTTCATGTTATTGTCATGAAGGTTGTATAGCAGTCTCTCTTTGGTGTGTGTGGTTTCCTCTCCTTTTCCCAGGGTTAGGAACCCCACTTTATTCCTTCTCTTCACAGTTTTCATGCTAACAGCTTTCATATATTTTCGCCGTTACTGTATTATACTTACTGTTCCTTTTCAGAAGCGCTTACCCACAAAACCTGTTTGTTCTGTGGCACCTGTAAAGGACCTCTACAGTAAATCAGTAACCAGACACCTTATTACTGACTGCTCCTGAGCTAAACGGCTCATTTACCTGTACTGTGCATAACTCTTCCTGCCTGTCGAGGAGCAGTTTAAAAATCAAGAGAGGTGCACGGTAACCCGCTCCCTTGCTATAATGCAGAACCTACCACTGTGGCATCCAAAGGTGGCGGTGACCCCAGGAGCGGGACGGCGGCCGGCACAGTGCAAACACGGCCAGGGGCATTGCAGAGCGCCGCAGCATCCTGCCCGCGGGAACGCTGCACTGGGAACAATGGGACAAGAGGGAGCTATGCGGAAAAGGGAAGAGATTGTGCTGATAGACACTTAACAAAGCAACCGATCTGCATCGCCTGCATGAGCTTTGTGCACATCCGGCTGCTTTAAAGGCACTTTAGCAAGACTTTGAAGCTCTGGCACCTCAGATTTCTTCATGGCCACCTACCAAATTAGGTACAGAAAGCTAAGCTTCATTGCAAATAACTGTGGTATTTCGTTTGAGTGTTTCTTTCCTGCCCCTCTTCCAAATACTAGAGCACCTTCTGAAGAGCCTTCCCTTCAGCTGGAAATAGCTAACGTAGGTGGTTGGATACAGACCACATCAACTCCTCCTATTCTGTTGGCTACAAAAATAAAAATCACATAAAAAAATATCCATATGAAGCACTCTAAGTTAATAAAGGCCCATGGTCTTTTTTAAACCGTAAACCATGGTAATGGTGTTACAAAAATGCACGTTTGCCTTGGTAAGGGCTTGGGGAAGGACACCCATGTGTAAGTAATTAACCGAGATGGGCTTCTAGGCAGATAACGAACCCTTCAAAGAGGTAAAGTAAAGGCGTTACTGAAGAGGATTTCTAGAGAAACCTGCTAGAGAGCATGGCCTCAGGGACGGCCGTAGAAAATGCAGGAGTAAAGCTCTTTGGACGGCTGGTGAGGGCGCCACCAGTGAGTGGGAAGGTCTTGCTAGTTGGGGTAGGAATCGGCAAGGAGGTTCTGCAGACCTTGCTAACAAAGAAGATCCTCACAAGGCAGTGGTGACACATGTGACTTAACCAGCAAAATAAGGAAAATATCCAAAATAACCTGATGTGCCATGCTCTGTAGTGAGGAAAGAATAAGTAGATTTCTGATTACAGATGTAAGCAAATGATTGGCAGCACAAATGCTTTGATATCAATATAACCAAGTACCTGAAGATATGCAATTTTGTATTTGCAGGACATAGGAGTAATTAAGTATTTTAGTAGCTGAAATGAATATAGAGTGTTACTAAATACATTTATTAAATAATATCTTGCAAATAGGTTTATATGGAGGAAAAAAAGCACTCCTGAAGCATTGTCACCGATGTCACTGTCACGTGCTTAAAATTGCTATCTGCATTTCCCTATGTGTAGCAGTTACAGAGGTGCATTGAAAATCTATTCTGAGGAATACTACATAAGACAAGACAGTGGTTTAAGTAAGTATTAGGGTATTAGTATTAATAATAATTAGTATTAATAGTATTATGATATCAAGTCTGTCCACAGGGCAGCATGTTCTGTCTTTCTCCAAACATTTTGTATTTAGTTATAATCAAGTTCTGTGCACTTAAAATTTCTTTTTTTATGCTGGTTCAGGACAGCTAATTTTCACTTTAAGTGAGGATTTTTGCAGGTGGGTACACGTAACAAAAGGTTTTGAGCTGCTTTGTGCTTTTCCTTCTACCACTAGATGGTAGTGCATGTTGCTTAAAGTGCACTTAGGATAAACAGTGCCGTTCAGCAATTTATTCACCTATTTTCACCTATGAATCTGCCACTGGATTTACATTTACCAGCTAGGGGCTCAGGCCACTAAGCCAGTGCCAGGTGAATGAATGGTTTTCAACGGCAAACATTATTGTAAGTTGCCAGACTGAAATTAGAGGAATTTGCTGGTAGGTTTTGTTTTTTGTTTGCATATTTTTAAGTATCGGTCATAGTAGATTTCTATTTAGTTTGTCAAGTGAAAATTTTGTAGAGGGCTATAACTTCCAATGTGGAGAACACAGGTAGCTTGTCGTTAAAGAAGTGAATGTCACTACTCATGTCAGGAAGCAAATTTGAGATGAAGAGATAAGCTTAAAAATGCACTAGCTTGTCTACAGGTTGGAATAATTTAGCATGATTTCAGCTAATTCATGTGCAGGTTATTATGTTGCTGTTGTTTCCTTTTGTCTTTTAAGGCACAGTTTGTCTCAACTATTGTGAAAACTGGTAAAAGAATGCACGCAGACTTAGGGCAATTACAGCAATCAGTCACAAAAATACCCTGATCTAAGATGAGAGCTTATCTCCCTAAGAAAGGCTTACATGGTTCAAAACACTCAGATTATAGTCTGAAAAAAAAAAAACCCTAAAAGCAGAGGAGGGAGAGGCAAATGATTATCTCTTCACTTAGCATTTTTCTCCTTCTTGCTGTATTGTCAAAGATCCCATTAAAATTGGCTGAGACCAGTAATCCACCAGTTTAAAGTCTTTGATCTGGTGGGAAAAAAAAAGGTCAGGAGAGTTAACTCTAAGATGCGATAGCAGTGGTATCTCAAGTAGCAGGGCAGTTATCTCTGCTGCAAATTTTGCACAATACATATCGTTAAGTGGAACGGCATTTCCAACCAGCAGAATGCATTTTTTCCCAAGTTCTTCACTTTCCCAGAAATGTCTTGTTCTATGCTGCATTTTGGAAAAGGGGATCTGTAAGAATACCTTAGTTTGAACTCTGTTGAAAACACTGGCCATACCACATTTAAAACAAAGTATTAACATTGCTGAACAGGTTATCTGTGATGTCCTGTACGAGTTTGTTCCGGTTACAAAACCTAATGCTGGGTTTGGCCCAGCATTTTTTTTCCCAAGTGCACACTAACATGTATTGCCTGAACAAATGTAGTCAAAAAATCATGACCTAGAATATTAGACATTCAGAACTGAAGGTTTTTTTTAGTCTGGTTAAATGATTCCTGATGATAAGGTCATTATGTGAAGTGTTGCTTTCTAAGTAAGTCCTGGGACTCTGTGCTATGGTGTGAATGCCAGTTGTCTCCTCACTCGTGCATATGATAAGTTTCTCGTAACCTGGAAGTCAAGTATAGGATATGCCCTCAATTTGCTCACAGTGACTATCCCCTAACAAAAGGGAGCTCTAACATTATTGCACTGGCTCCATCTAGCTCATCACGGGAACTCGAGCACATTCAGCTAGCAGTCTTGCTTTTGGTCTTGAACGGGAGAGAGAAAAGTTTTTAATTCGTGGTTCTTTCCACTTTTCCGACCTCACTCATTCTTGTGCAACCCTGCAGAGGTAGAATATTAGGTCATTTTTTGCCAGCTATTATCCAGCACCTTCTCACTCCTTGCCACATTTTACTACTCTGCATTATCCTTATAACGCAATGAACTCTACTAGGGTAGAATGTTTGGGGAAAACAGGCAAGTATCACTGTAACTTAAAAAAAAAAATCACTTTGCGTGAACTAGTCCCTTAGTAGATGAATGTACTCAAGTACTTGTGCATGTGCATATGTATATATATATTTAAGAAATGTTTGTCTGGGACAGTTTTGTTGGACTGACCAGCAGTTTGGGAGGAAAGGCTAAGCACATCAGGTAGACTTTGTTCTCCCGTGTGCGAATGTCTGGTACAAGCAGCTCTGCAAGCCCAGCTAGGAAAGGAACAGTCCACTTTGTATAGCCGTTTGACCCAGAGGAAGAGAGGATTGTAAGATGGTGTCTCCTTCAGCTCCAAGGTAAGGAGGAATGGAGACAGACATGGATGGCTTTACACCACTTTTGCATGTCTTATTTCACAAATACATGAAATCCATCCATAGCAGGAAGAAACCTATGGAGCAAGTGCAGAGAAATCCTTAAGATCAGCAGCGATCACTTTTCAGCCAGACCCAATGCAAACCACGTTACCACAACTCTTCCCCCCCTTTCTCTCTCCTACTTCTTCTCAGAAGCCTCGTGCTCTGCGAACCATTCACGGCACAGGACAGTTGCTTGGCTTGTTCTTGACACAGGTAAGAGAAATATGACGTACACGACTGTAACTTCAGGCCAACTTGCATACGGGAAGGGAATTTTTATTATTAGTTATTCATCTGTTGCATGAATGGCCTTCTCCGCCCCCTGAATCACGGCGCTTCGCTCCGTGCTCCAGCAGCGACGCGACCGTGCGGCCGGGAGCCCCGCGGCTCCTCGGGGACCGCCGCGCCCCGCCGTGGGGCCGCGCGGGCCCG
>VWPW01019438.1:100960-121648 GCA_013389825.1 Crypturellus undulatus | reverse complement strand
CGCGCCCGCACTCAACATGGCGGAGGTGGCGCCCGCCACCTGTTGCCGTGGCGGCGGCCGCCTCCTATTGGCTGCGCGGGCGCCTTGCGCGGGGGGGGCAGGAAGGAGACGGTTAAACGGCCGCGGGGGTTAAAGAAGGAAAAGGAGTTGGGGGGGAGGGGGGCGCCCAAAGGGGCTTCAACGGCTGCCGGCGCCGGGCGGTGAATGGCGGCGCCTCGGCCGGGCCCCGCCCCGCGGGGGCTACGCGCGCCCCCGGCCGTGGAGAGCAGCAGGAGGGGCCCGGCGGGGCAGGAGGAGCCGCCGCCGCGACTCGGGGAAGGAGGCGAGGAGGAGGAGGAGGAGGCGGCGGCGGCGGCCGGGGAGGAAGGGGAGGAGGCGCCGCCCGAGTCGGACTGGAGCTTCCTTGAGCGCGACATGGAGGCGGTGGCGCTGCAGGACCTGCCCACCACCACCATCGCCTGCAACCTCGACCCGCGCGTCTTCCAGGAGGGCCCGTGCCGGGTGAGAGCAGCCGCGGCGCGAGGGGGGCGCGCCGGGCGCCGCCGGGCTCCCTCTGCCGGCGGGAAGGCTCGGCCCGGCCGCGTCCCGAGCGCCAGGGCCNNNTCCCGAGCGCCAGGGCCGCTCCCCGCCGCCCTCCCTCCCGGCCGCGCAGGAGGGGGCCGCGGCGAGGGAGGGCAGAGGCGCTGCCTCGTGCCCGCGGTCCCTGCGCGGCGCGGGAGCGGGGGGCGGTTTCACCCCGCTGGCCCGGCCGTGGTGGGCGGGCTCTGTGCGGCCACCCGTCTCCTCTGCTTTGATCGCAGGGGCCCGTTCTGTGAGTGACCGGCGGGTTAGGGCCAGTAAGGGCATAGAGGCTAAGGGAAGAAACCCGCCTCTGCTGTCTCTGACGGCTGCTTGGAGCAGTGCTGTGCCTCACTAAGCCGTAACTGCCAAGTTTGATGCCCCTGAAGAAGGATAAGGTGCAAGTCAGGAGGCAGCGTTTGGACCTGGAAGCATGTGGGTCAGGCAGCTGAGTGGACCTGGAGCTGTTCTGGGTGCAAGCTGATGGGGTATCGTTGGCAGAAATGCCCATACTTCAGTTTGCTTCCATAGTTCAGTGCCTGTCATTTTAGTAGTAGCTGCAGCTCCCAGTTGCTTCCAGCTCCTGTGCAAATATGAGCACAGGGAGGCATTTCCATACTGCTTCATGTTGCCTGAGTATCACACAGGACTGTAGCACTTCCCCGAGTAGAGGTGCATTTGGTTTAAAATACTGTTCCTGGGAATATGGCTAGGAAATATGACAGCAGCTGTCTGAGGAATCTAGCAATTCTGCTATAAACTGTGTGCAGCTAGCTGCAGCTGTAGGTGCAAAAATGAGTATTTTGGAATTGTTCCAGGAAGGCAGGAAGAATTCAAATTTAGGCTTATTTTTTCACACTTCACTTTCATGTGTCACTGCTGTCTAGAGTAAATGAATGAATTAAGCTTAACAGTTTAATTTTTCCCTAAGTTTTATAGCTGATTAGGCTATCAGGCTTTGTGTGTGTGTGTGTGTCAGTTTGATACTGAAGTTTGACTCCCCTCAAAGGAAAAAAAAAATATGATTAGTGCTATGGAAAATGAGCCAAATCATCAATAGTATGTAGAAACAGTATATTCTCAGATGGGTTCTGCAAGTTTGAAATGCGTGTTCTGAAACAGCAGTTAGATGGATGAGAAGGTAGAGGCCTGTTACTTCCCAATCCTGCAAAGGATTATGCAAGCACTTAAACCGTTACCTGCCTTTCTAGTTTTCATTCTAAGGAATCTTTGTCTCCAAACACCTAATTTAGATCAGAATACACTCATATTTATTTAAAACTGCAATTAAGAGACAAAAAAAAAGACTATTTTCTTGCGAAGAGTAGCAGCAGGAAGGAATATAGATTGCTATGATTAGATGAGATAGCTTATGCTCTCCAGTTATTTTTTATTATTTTAAGCATTTTTTATATTTAAAATGGCATTTCATAAATGTGCTGGCTATGCATGTTCTTTCAAGAGATTAGGTAACAGGTCTTGGCTATCATCAGTCTCGGCAAATGAAATGAATAACTTGGTTTCAGTTAATGCAGTTAGAAAGGGCAACGACAAATCCATTACAACTGAAAATCTACCATTGCTATGCTGCCCAACAGTAGATTTCATGAACCGGATACGCTTTTAACGTGTTCTGTTAACATGTCAAGCAGTTGTAAAGAGACAGAAATACTGTGCAGCGTATTAAAAAGAGGAAAAGATTACGGTGCCTTCTGTGCATCTGATTATGCTTTAGCAGCCACCAATTCGGATATCGAGGAAACCTGAGGTTTTTTGGTCTAGAACGACAACTTAGTATTCTGGAATAATTTCCAGACGCTAACAGCTTTAAAAATGTATATACCTGGAATATGCTCACGTTTCTTTAATGCTTGCTTATTTTACTGGGGAGTAGATATAGGAAAAAATAAATGTGCTTTTATCAGTATATCAAGCACTTGCATATAGCTTTGTTTTTGTGAAGATGTGGGAACTGTAAAAGCATCATAAAATAACATCACTAGGTTTAAGAAAGTGTGAAACTTATGAGTTTTGGTCTGTGTAATATATTTCCTTCTATTTTAGGAATTTCCTACCTTTTCCGGTGTATGTAACACTCTTAAAATACGTTGTCCCCATAGCTGTTTTTTTCTCTCTTTACTAGGCCCTTAATATAATCCTGGATTGCCCTATTTGAGTTCAGTTGATCCAATCAAAGGTGAGATAGAAGGACAGCTAACTGACAACTATTTCTGTTTCACCCTCTTCCTTCTCAAAGAACAATTTGCATGTGTGTGAAATTTCCTCTGTACCTAAAGTTAGGTAGGTATCTGCCTCTTTTTTTAGATTACTGTTATCACCAAATGGCAGAGATCTTTTAGAAATCAGAAAGCTCTGCGAGTGGGCAGGTTGTCTTTATAGAATGTGAGAAGGTTGAGAGTTACTCTTCTGCTAGATTCTCAGCTCCTGATTTTTCCCAAGTTTCATATATTGTCAGTTACAACAGTTGCTTGACCTAGAAGTAGCTGGCGGTACCACAGTTCTCATTTTGAGAGGATAGGTGGCTGGTCCCTGAGCAGATGGGTATTCAGTGTCAAAGTAGGCTAGGTACCTATATAGCTTTTGTTTGCCCAGAGACCACTTCTTAATATCTTTCACAGCAGTAGTTGTGAATGCGTGTCTTCCATGTATCAGAAAATTACTGGGAAAAATCTCAGAGATAAATATGGAAATATTTGTTACTGGTGATCTTAACAATGTCCTGGAGCTTAAAGATAAATAATCCTAAGACTCAGTGAATGTGTGTTGAGATTAGACCTCTAAGAGAGAACATTTCAAAAAATTTCACTGGATTTAGTTGCTGCCTTTCCTCAAAGATTTGCACTAGCTCCTTCTGTCACTGCTACCTATCATTGCTATCTTGCTGCTGTGCTTTTCTGTGTTTTTTTTTTTAAACACGGGAGAAATTCCTGTAGATTCTGCATCTTCTTACCTGTCTTTTCACAGTATTATGAGAAAAAATATCTTAGACATAGCAAAGGCTAATCTTGTCTTCAAAACTGGCTAATTGCCTTGGAAAAATGCTGTCACGGTTTCCTGACGTGTCATCTTCCTCTTCCCTGAGTATTTTTTGGAAATTATACTGTTGACTTTATTCAGGAGGAGTCATAATGCTTACTTAGGAAAGTAGTATTTCTTCATACAGCATGCAGATGAGTTTGATCCATTTTAACTATATACGTGCGTATCCAGTTTCAGTACCTAATTATCAAAAGCAGCAATCATTTTTTTGCACACCTCTGTCGTCTTCAACTGGTATTCCATTTTTAATAGCCTTTTGTTATATCAGTAGAGGACACTTTTTTTTTTTTTTTTGGTTGGCAGGTACGATAGATAATACACTTGGTCATACCATATAATCCTGGAGGGATGTGGCATACTTCAGAAATGATTTTTAAGTTCTGAGTACAGCCACGGGGGGGCTAAATAACTTCATTTATGTCCTGGTAGTCCCTTGCTAAGTAGGTTATCTCATCTGTTTCACAGAATCACAGAATGGTTGAGGTTGGAAGGGACCTCTAAATATCATCTAGTCCAACTTTCCTGCTCAAGCAGGGACACCTAGAGCATGTGGCACAGGGTCAACTGTCAGGTTTCCATTTCAACTTAATTGTAGACAAATACCACTTATTTCATTTATGGAGAGCAGCAAAGGAGCATAAACCGTATGTAGGAAGAATTCAACTGTGGGCAGCAGAGGAAACATATATATATTTTTTTTTAATAGCTAAGATTGCTATGATACAGCTTTTTTCCTTAGAATGCTTTGAGATCATTAAATTACTTTTAACTGCCTGTACTTGCCTTTATCTGCTATATCTTCTTATTAGTTACTGCAAATTAATGATTATAGAAAAAGGTTTTCCTGATTAATCAAAACCTGAACTGTAAGGTAACAGCTTGTTATCCAAAATCATATCACAGTGATATTTTTCCTTCAGAGCTTGCTGGAAAAAAAAAACTTTACTAAAAGTTAGACTTTTTAAAAGAAATCTAGCTTGATTATTTAAGTCTGTAAGAAGTACGAGTGAAGCTCTCTCCTACTCTATGTCCTCACATAACCTCCCCTGGCATATACAAGTAGAACTATCTTTAAATGTGTCTGTGATTTAAAAAAAAAAAATCATGAAAGATCATGCTTGTGTTTTAATATTAGGCCTGAAATCTCTGCAGTAGAAGTAACAAGAGCTTTTAATGGCAGATACATTGCAGCTTGTTAATGATTATCATAGCTTTACAAGCCTACCCTTCCTTTACCTTTAGATAGTTTTAATATGGAAAAACTTGTTTGTAGATTGATCTGAAAATAGAGTTGTTAAATGACCCATGCCCTTGGAAATTTTTAATTGACTTGTGCTCTACTGCTATAATTATGTTCAATGTATTTTGTATTCAGAGAATTAGTTCTACTTTGCAGGAAGTTTGTCATATTTCTCATGACTATTTACAAAACTTTCTTTACAAATAGTACTTGTGTTTTCTGGTAATCTCTTCCTGTCTCAGTCACATGCTCTGTTAATTCTTGTAATCACACATTTGACAATCCTCTTATGTCACATGTTTAAAAATATTTTAGAAGTAAACTTCCAAGAAAGTGAATGTTTGTACATGTTTGTATTTTTTTGTTTGATCAAAACACTGTTTTCAGTGAAATGTTCTGGTAATGGTAATTTAAAAATTCCTTAATTGAATGTTTCCTTTCTTTATCATTTTTGTTAACCTATTTTTGTTGCAAACTTTTATAAATCTTTCTATGCTATTGCTTTCCACACCAGGCCAGGGGTTTAGATTGTTGTTCAAAACCAGATTTTAGTGGCCTCTTTAATACATTGAATGATTAAAGAGCCTTCCACTATTAAAATGTTGGCATAGAATAAGATTTCCAGTCGTATTAAACTCCTGTAGTTTAAGATGATGACATAGGTGTATTCTGCAGCTATTTAAAGGTTAAGGCAGACTTCTGAGTGACTTGAAATCTGGAAGCCATGTTTATGCAGTGCTGTGCGTGATGTAATAACCTCTGCTGTTACTGTAGAGCACAGTACCCCGCTAGTGCAGTTTTATGGCTCCTGGAGTATATCCCGTCTGTAGAGCACACAAAGAAAACTTGTTCATATCTCTGCATGTGACAGCAGACATGAACTGCTGAGAATTGCCAAGAGGCAACCTCCTTAGTTTCTTTGGGGACCTTAGAAAAATTTGTCCCCTCTCTCCTTAGAAGAAAGAAAAGGCTTTATGAACAATATAGAGAGTGCTAACATTTTATACAGTATATACAGTCTGTATAAAAACTTCATCAGTAAACCTAAAGACATAAAATGTCCAGAAAGAATAAAGTGAGAGTATTCCTCACTTTGAAGACGAGATTTGTACACTATGTAGTTGTAAAGTAAGTATGAGTGTGATATCTGTAGTTTGTTCGGTGCCAGTGCTACCTTCTTTTTGTGTGTGTTCATATTTGTGACCATTCTTTGTATCCCTCTATGATTTTAACAAGAAAATGGAGTTATAACAGGAATGTTGTCATTCACTTCAACAAGTATTAAAATTGTGTTCAATTTTAGTGTGTTTGGTTAGTCTAAGGATAGTGCCTTCAGTCCTCTCAACTGAATGATGTTCTCTGGCCAGTGAGTTCCGAGCAGGTATTTCAGCTGACTGTGCCAGCAACCAGCAGGACACTGCTTTGGTTCCTATCATGAAGGTCCCTATTGTGAAGGTGTGATTTGAATAAGTGATCTTTTGAACTGAATATTTGATCTTTGAAGTAGAAGGGTCTGAAGATGCTCTACAGTATAAAGATATTTAATCAAGCATTGCATGGCTGCTTTTCTCATGCATTTTTGGGTGGGCTTAAATAGTGATTTGGCTTTCTTTAATTGTTATGGCCATGTTAATTATCCTTTTGGTGAAAAATAGAGATAATGCTGTGAAATACTGGTAAAAAGCCTGATTCCATAAGTGGATGGAGACTTAATTTCACTTCTGTAGCTCTTTGCTATGCTCAAGGCCTTTCAGAGTGTTTTTGTTACAAGTATATGAATACCAGCTGATGCCTTGATAAAACAAGTAAGCTATTAATGGAGAAGCCTCATGCTTGCAGCTTTCATTATCTCTATCTTGTTTAGAGGAGGTACTTAGGAACAGGTTCAGATTTATACCATGCTTAGACTCTCTTGAGGTCTTTTCCTATGTCAGATGAAAACAGCAAAATCCTTATCTCTATGTCTAAAACTTGTGCTACTAAAGTCCTTAAAGGTTAAAGTACACTGATAATTTAATTTCTAAATATGAAGGTATTTACATTTTTCATTCCTGAGGAATGGAATTGTTGTGTTTATATAACATGCAAAGAAAAGTCATATATGGGGTGAAAATAAGAGTTAACAGCATTCAGGTCTGGCCTAGTTGGTTGTACATGGAAACAATTTCAGTAATGTGCAAGATAGTTGTTAGGTGTCTCAAGAATGTTTTCTCCAAAATAAAAATAAATACTGTAAAGTGGTCGTTAATAAAAAAAAAAATATGTTGTAGGTATTAACATAAAGTATTTTTGCCGGAGCTTATGCTCTGATCATTAGCCACAAGTCGTTAGAAAAGATCATCAGGAAGATTTATGTTAACAGAAGATGTAGAGCTGTAATCTTCCTAAAGAATCAAATGGAAGTTTGGAAGAACTTTGTCTGTTTTAAATCACTGTTTTCTGGTCACATTAACAAGTCCAGGATGCATTAATATATTACGGAGTGTCCAGTTCTACACTCACCAGCATGAGAGAAGGATGGAGGTACTGAAATAAGCCCAGCAAAGGGACACAGAGATAATGGGACTGGAACACTCCTCATGAGGAGCAGTCAGGAGAGTTGGAACTCTCCTGCCTGGAGAAGACTGAAGGGAAGACTTAACCAATGTCTAGAAATATCTGAAGAGTGCAAAGAGAATGTGGACAGATTCTTCTCAGTAGTGCCCAGTGGCAGGGCTAGAGGCAGTGGGCGCAAACAGAATGAAATGCAGGAAGTTCTGGCTATTAAGAAAACCCTTTTTCCCCTGTGGAGGTGACTGAGCATGGGAGTTAGCTGGCCAGAGGTTACAGAGTTTCCGTGCAAGGAGCTGTTCAGAAGTCATCTGGACATGATCTTGGGCAACATGTTACAGGTAACAGCTTGAGCTGGATGGAGTTGAATTAGATGATCTCTATAAGTGCCCTCCAACTTCGACCATTTGTTGATTCTGTGGATATCTTTCCATATGTCTTTTTTGTTGTTGTTTTGTAGAAATAAATTAAACTGTTTCCCAGCTATGCCCATGTAAGAGGAAAGTATGAAAATAAGTACAGAGGATTAGATGTAATACTACCCTGAAGCTCATCCTGAGCACCTCTCAATGTGACATTTTAATAGTTGATAGTATGAATTCATAAATATGAATGTTTTTGTTCATTGATAATGACTAACCTTTCCTATATAGAGTAGGTTTAAAATGATAATAAAGATAGCAGTTGTAAAGAAAACTGGAGTGTCCAGCAGAATTTGTCACTGAAAATTCAGTTATTCAGCTGAGCAAACTTCAGTAAATAACATGTCTATAAATGACCAAATTATGTTTACGTGTATAAATAAGTAGTATTTGGCTTCAATAAAATGACTTTTAGTGCAATAAGTGAAACTTCAAAGGAACTGAAAATGAAATACTTAAAGGGTACACAACATTTGAAGTTCCATATGGTACATTAAATAGAAACATATTCTGAGGACCTTTAAAAGCATATATAAGTACATAAAGTGTAAGTCATAGCTTTTGATCTTTGTCAGAAATTGGGAAGAGATCTTTTAATGATGTTGTATCAAAAATGTATCTCCCTCTTCAGATGGGATACTAGGAAGTTTTAGTTGGTGTTTGTTTTCCCTCTTACTCCAAGAAAAGCTCGATCTGAAGACTCATTTTGCATATTTATTTAATAGAATGAGGGACCCAGCTGAGACCCTTGTCAGTAACACAAGGACTTTATCTGCAATAAAAGGCTTCCAGACACTTCTGGCATGAAATCAACTAGGAATGGCTTTATAATTAGTTATAGGTTTTTCCATTCAGATAGCCAGAAATACCTCCCCTCCTCCCCCTTCCCAAGGGAAACTGTATTTTAAGTCTGAAGGGTTTATTAACACAGTACAAGTTATTGTAACGTAGTATTTATGAAGCATTTTGTGTGTTTGTGTGTGTACATATATATAAAAAAACAAACGCAAGCCCAATGAAATTCTACAAAAAGTGTGGACACTAATGGACTGTTCACACACAGTAATACCCTTTGGGAGAGGAAACCATGTAGGAGTGAGATACCACATGGAATATTTCTACTCCTCTATTTCTCATAGAACACATGCTGGAGAAACATTAGTGAGAAACTTAAAATTGAGTATGAGCGCGCGCTCTCTCTCTCTCTCTCTCTCTCTCTCTCTATATATATATATATATATATATAGATCTATCTATCTATATATATATATATACACAGACACACACATATATATATATATAAAGTAGTGCATAATTAAACAGTGGAACTTGGTGTCCTGGAATGTTATGGAGGCCAGAGGCATAATATTAAAAAAGAGATGGGACAGATTCAAGCATGGATGATTGGGACAGCTCTTAGCCTTCTCAAAATCTGTGAAGTGTCATTGACACAATGTGATGGGAGAAGAGTAGTTTTTTGCCTGGCTTTATACGTTTTGTTTTTCTTTCTGAGCATTTGTTGCTGGTTACCGCCAGGGATAACTAGAAAAGTGGTCATCTTTTTTTGTTAACTGTGTATAGTCACTATTTGTTACTGCTGCTACTCAAAAGCTTAGCTATCAGTAGTCATATTGTTTTTTTTTTTTTGAATTAATTTTCTTTATTCTGGTCCTTTTTTTTTTTAAGAAAGATTAACAGGCTTAATTTATCACATTGGAATAGAAGACATTCAGATAGTACAGACTTTGATAACTGATTTTTTTTTTTTAGGTACTTGTCCTGTTGGCAGACTTCCTGGAAGGGAAATGCACTGTTACCTGTTGAGCTACAAACATGTGATTGATTTTAGTTAGTTATGTGGTTTCTGTAGTACCAAATATATCACAAAACTACCAAAAAAAAAAAAAAAGTGAGACAATGTATCTTTTTGATGAAACAGTGGTTTTCAAGATTGGTAGATGTGCCCAAACTGTGCTATGAGGACAGTGAACTAGGAGAGGGTTGAAAATACTTTTCCTGTCTATATTCAGCTTGGTCAGAGATTGTTTGTGACTGAAGAAATTTGAGTCAAATGATGGAATATTGACAAGGAGAAGAAGATACTCTTGGCACTTTTGTCTTGGGGGTTACATTGCAGTCGCCATATTCAGAAGCAGCGGAAAGCTTTCCCAAAGTGTACATGGAAATGATCATGAAAGCCTATTGCTGTAAGAAGTTTGGGTCTCGTCTTCCAGCAGCAAATAGCTTGTTACTATGCACTATTATGTGTGGCTTTGATTAAGTTTAGGAAAGGAATGTTTGCCAGGTGGAGATATGTGTCTATCATGCATGTACTTTATATATTTATGTTTAAAAGTCTTGGAATTGACAAGAAAGGGTCAGACTTTGACAAAGTTCCCCCTTTAAATGCTGTTTTTCTTGTTCTAGTTTTTGTAGGTGAAAGACACTCAGAAGCTACGCATTTTGTTAAAAAAATGCATCTTCTGTGAGACCTCTAGTGAAAATATGAGAAAAGGAGGGCAGCGTAACACTTCAGAAAGTGATTAAATGCTATGGGATATGTTATGATGAACTCAATCTTGGTTGTTTCTTTATGGAATTGTGATAAATTATTCATTACTGATGGTCTTGCTAGGAAGCCGCAGACCTAACATGTCAATTCCCGCATGAGGTTTCTTTTTCCCAGCTGCGGTTTCTTTTAATGCCACTTGTTGGCCAAAAGTGGGAAGATATAGGTTGCAGCCTGGTTTGCAGAGGTGTATTGAATTAAATATGGATAGCGGAAGGAAAGAGTAGATAAGAATTAGAATGTATATTTCCTGCAGATCATGAAATAATTTAATAAGAGATGGCTTCTTGTGTCAAGCAGGAAGATAAGCTTGTCAAGTTTTGTGCAGGAAGCTTGAGTACGTGGCTTGCATAAGCAAGAGGGAGTTAATGGGAATCCACCAGCAGCATTTGTCCAGCTTTTGAAGTATGTGGGCACCTCTTTACAGGATAGATTTTTAATCATTTTTCTGTAGTTAGGGTTCTTGGCACTTGGGCCATATCACTTCAGGCTGATAGCAAAGATCTGTTGGCTAATGGAAACAGTGATTAAGGGCTTGAGTTTTCCTGAGGCTCCAGAGTGATAGTGAAACAGCTGCAGTTGCAGGCAATGGAAAGTATGAATAACTCTTGCCTGGAGTTGTATAACCAAAGAAATAATCAGATCAGAGACTAGGCTAAATTTTTGTGACTTCTGACTACCAAAAACACCTTTAGCCCATGTGTTCGCGCATATATTTTCTAGGCACTAAAGAGCCCTTCCCTGCCCCCCCCCAAAAAGCTGTGAATTGATAAAGATATCGCTACAGGAGTCCAGGAGTCAAACATTTCCCTCCTGAGAAGGGAGTCAGGGGGCAGGGGGGACAGGTTGTTTGTCTGAGAGGAGTGTAGATTTATGAATGACTTTATGGAGTTTCTTCTTTGGTGTACAGAGAGTGAGCTTTAAAAGAAGAATGTTACTAGTGTAGCCCACAGCAGATGAAGTGCAGTAATTCTTCAGAGGAGACAATTCAAGAGAGGTTCTTCATTTATCCGCACTTGAGATGCGGCTCTGTCTCTTGTTTCTTCCTTGGTAAGTTGCTGCACTAAAACTCTGCCCTTATCAATGAGTGCAGTGATGATCTCACCTGCTGAAAAAGCAGAACTTTCAAATTTCCATAAAGATGGAAGAGAAAGCAGGAGATGGAATGAAGTGCTGAAATTGTATTTGTTCTTAGCGGTGGTAACTGAAGTATAAATATAAAAACTTGCCCTAAATATTCAGGAAGTTATAGTGTAGTTTGGGTGCTTTTTTTTTTTTTTTTTGTTGTTTTCTCTCTAGTCATGGCAGGTGACTTCTTCCCAAATAAGCAAAGAAGGAAACTGAATGTATACCTAAAGCTACACTGTTAAGTACAGCAGCTTTAAAGGTCAGAGTGGTGATTTGTTTGTTTGTTTTAATGGTAACTTTCAACAGCAGAATGACCCTGAGGCATCCCTGCTTAGGTTGGAGGGTCATATGTCTATTTTCTTCTTTGAGGACTGGGTTTTGTTCGTTAGCTTTTTTGTTCTTTAATGCCAAAAAAAATTCCACTGGCAGTTGAAGTAATTCAGCCCTTGTGATGCTATCAGGTGGCTGTTGGGTGGGGTGGAAGGGGAGGGGGAGAAAAGGTTAGTTAACTGAAAGCTTCACAAACTTTGCAGACAAGCCTATGTGGCTTTAATTGATATTATTTTAATATGTTCTCCTCCATAAGGATATATAATTTATCTGCTGTGGCATTGATTGAATGTGACTGAAAAAGTTTCAGTACACCAGACTCTAACCACAATAAAAATGTGTGTGATTTAGGATAAAATTCAGCCTCTTCTGTGGATGAACCATTTTATTAACATGTTAATACATTTGAAATTTTTGGGTGCACTCAGTGTATCCTTAGAAATACAGTAACTATCTGTAATTATCTTGTTGTTTTGCTACCCACCCAAAACATTCCTTAAAAATATTTTGATACCATCTTGCGTTTCTTCCTTTCTTTTACTTCAGTGGAAAATTTCATTCTCTAAAGTTCACGAAGATACAAACCTACTTCTTAACGTCTGCTGTGGTTTTCTAAAACCTCCTGGGTAAAAGAGTATATATTATTTTTCCTTGACTGATTTTTTTCCCTTAGTTACAGAGAATGTAGGGGAAGAGTGGTCACAAGACAAACACTGTGAAGTACATCACTTGTAGTTAGATATGATTATTTCACTTAAAAGAAAGATTCTGTCATCTTGCTGTGAAGAAAAAGCCCCTTTAAAATACCTTTTTTGGGGGGTGGGGAAGGGGAGGAAAAAAAAGGACTTTATACAGCTTTATACAGTTCAATCCTTGTCTTCCCCCACCTTCCTACTCCCTCTTATATATATATATTTTTTTTTTAAAAAGTTGCATCCGTTTTATGATAGTAAATAGTGAGGTAACTGCAGAGTTATGTTCCATTAAATTTTGTCAGGGATTCAACCATATCTTCCCCCAACATTAGACATTCCATCTGTCTATTTGGACTATTTGTGGACAGTCTCTGTCATATTGAGGGGAAAACCCCAGCATAATTTAAAAAAAAAAAAAATCTGTGACAAGTCCTATTTTGCTTTCCTGAAGGGAAAAGTTGCAGACTGAAAGAAAAATAAATAAAATACAGATCTGTGCTGCCCTTCTTTTTTTAAATGAAGCATACCTTGCTACCCTATACTGAGGGTGGAGAGGAATGTGCTGATGAGCTACACCACTGCAGGGGCACCCTGGCACATGGGTCTTCCTTCAGTGGAAGAAGCTGTCCTTTCCAAGGAGTAGGAAGGACAGTTCTGTGCTGTCTCCTGCCCTTAACACTAAGGCAGGGACTCAAAGGGCTTTTTGGAAGCTCTGAAATAGGCAAAAGTAGATAATGGGGCCACAGCGGCTGCTGCTCACAGTGATTTCTTCCTCCTAGCAAAGTTCACAGTTTGCATGAAACATATCTTTGAATTGCTCTCAGGGTTTGCTGCCTTCCTGGCTTTAGGTCGGGTCTGTGTGCAAGCACTTCCCAATTATCATTTTATTCTGGCCCGACTGAAGTGACAGAGAGCTTTGCCCTATGTTTTTTTCTGTTTAGCGCATCCCTTTAGGAAAAGCCAAGCATGCTCCTAAAACTGATGATATTTCTAAGGTCAATACGTGTTCACTGGGTGCAAAATGGAAACTTCCAGTTTCTCTCATGGGAACCTCTGAAGAGCTAATAGCTTCCAGGTACCACAAACACTAGCTAATATAGTTTCTACCTTCAAAATGATTATTGTAAGTCTCTAACCCCTTATATAAGGCATTCCATATTAAAGATGTAAAAGATGTATATAACATTTAGTAGTCCAAGTAGATTAGCCAGTTTAAAATTTTGTGGCACTATATGTCCTGAAAAGCAGTTCTGCACACAGTCGTAGATCCAAATCATGCAGCTGCTGCTCGGTTTTTATGTACCGGGGAGTTCTCTGAAGTGTTTGACACTGGCTTTTCATCTAAATAGTGGACTTTTTTGTCAAATGGAGAATATTTTTGCAGACAGTTTTTGCTGGATTTCTATAACTTGCAGTACATGCAGAGGCCACAAAGATGAGTCTTGCATGACATAGCTGAAGTATTAGTGTTTAGAGAGTCCATTCTCTTAAATGCTGTGCTGAGTAATGGACCAGAAGGCATGTGGTGCTTAAAGTAGTCTGGTATCACTTCTAAATACGTAAATAAAAATCCTACTTCACAAGAAAGCAAGGTTGAGTGATCAGAAATAACTTGTTATTACCTAGTAACGGTTAGTCATAAAGTTCATTCACTTCGTGAATCTATGCTGTCTTTTCTTCATTACTTCCCTCTTAGTATGTAACAAAATACCTGAAGCTCCCTGTCTGGGGCCTACAGTTTAACCATGACTCGTAGCACTGTCAATTGCTGTGTCATCGCTGCCTTTAAAATTGCCCAGGTTTTGTTCAGAAAGTGTAAGCTTTAAATAGGAAGCCAGTCAAAGGAGTCAAAATAACACCTACCAAACTTGCACTTCTGAACTATGATGCAGCATGACCACCCTCCAGATAAGTTATCAGTGGTTTGCTCTGACTTGATCCAAAAGCTGAGGCTTGTAGTGGTGGAGCAGCTTCAACCCCTACCAGGGCACACGTGCCCAGCAAGCCCTGGCTGCTCTGCATGGCCAGCAGCTCCCTGTGCCCTAGAGCTGGGCTCTGGCAGCCCAGTCTGCTGCATGCGGCCCCTGGGAATCAGCACGGGACTGAGGACAGTGGTGGAAAGGCAACTGTATTGCTTGGGAATGGTTGACCCTACCTACTGGGAGGAAGGCAGGGAAGTGAGCTGTGTCCCAGACTATCAATGTTTGGGGTAAATGCTCTTGGGATTTATAAATCTAAAACTGCTGTATGACAGTAGGCAAATAAGTGCTGTAAAAAACCTTGACATGGTGACCCATCCAGCTTTAATTCTCCTGTATTGAAATGAATAATCTTATTTTTATGCATAGATCATTTTATTACTGGAGTTATGATATAAGATATCGCAGCCTTATATGTATCAGATAGAAAAGACATTTTTGTAATTGTTAATTCTTGCAGTTGCATCTGACAGCTTTTACAGTTTAGTTTTGTTTATATTTTTTTAAGCTGCATTAGAGCAATTTAGAAAAGTCTGCCTATATTTTGTGGATTTCTTTTTTTTTCCTAAAGGAAAAATAAACAAACTTGGAAAGTTTTGTTATTGCAAGCTGATCTATCTTTAACATAACTAGTAGCTTCTGAGCTGCAAAATAGGCAGCCGACTTGTAATAGTTGAGAAAGTTGCTCCTATAAGTACCCAAGTTATTTGTTTCTTAAGAGAATTGCTGGTAATCTTTTTCTCCCCTCCCCCCCCCACCCTTTACATTTTTTACCAGCCCACTTGATCTTTTCCTATCTTCATGCATTACTGCTGGGCAATATGCCCTCTGTGCTTTAATTCTGGTTCTTTTGCTGATGTTGCTAATACTTTGCATTACTTATTGTCTTATTTGAAGACTGTAATTACTTTGCAGTTAAAGCTGCAAAAACCCTGTCATAACATTTAGGTTGCATAACTTAGACCTAGCAATGCTTGTAAGTTCCTTTTTGATCTGCTGGGAAGGTTTGAAACATCAACTAAAACTTTCAGTTGCCTCTAGAAACAATTGAGATGCTGCTTTCCTTACGGGCTGCCGAAATTAGGTGACTTTGAGAAGCAGTGACCAGTCTCTGGTGCTTAAAAGCACAGGGTTTCTGAAACTCTGACTTTTAAAAGTGTGTGTATTAGTCTTGCACACACTGTTTTTTAATATGAACATCATTAGTGTTTTTTTTCTTCTTTTTTTTCTTCTTCTTATTCAAATTGTGTGAAGGTAGAACATTTGATCTCTAAGCTTTTCGTAGTTCGTTCAAATGTAATTCATCTGGAAAAAACGATAAGCCTTAACTTGAGACGTGGGAAAGATGTGTTTTTCTGTATTTATTTACAGGCTAGGTGCACAGTGGTAATCTTGCCTTTGACCAGGATTTTATTGTTGCAGTGACTTAATGAGGTTCCTCAGAAATACCTTGGAGAGGGGCATGAATAGCAAGCAGACTAAGAATAGCTTGGGGCTGTGCCCAGGAGGGAGCTGTCTGCCTTACTTCCTTGGCCTGCCTGGGAGGAAAGACTCTATTTTCCATAAAAGGGTTTGAGGAACTAGGAAAGCAAGTAAACATGAAATTTCAAAGTCATGTGGAAACCTAGGAAATCGCATTCATGTTTAATATCCTATTAAAATTTCATCTTTGTTTAAATTTCACAGGGAAATAGGAACAATTTTATAGCAGTGAAAGCCTGTTTTTATAGCAGTCTAACTTGTCTGTGTGATAACCGATGTTTCTAAAATTAACGAAAGTGAATGGAGAGGAGAATTACTTTAAGTGATCTGAAGAGGAGACCTAATGGAAGTCCAACCAAACCTGTTTGCAAAAAGGGCTTTGAAGTTCTCAGCAGAATAAAATTTGTAAGTCCCGCTCAGGCTATGCAAAACGTTGTAGTACTGTGGCAGACAGCCTGCCAAGGGAGGATTTGGCTAATCAATCGACTTTTGAAGTGGGAAGCGATCTCTGGCCAGAGAAATTCCCTTAAATTTCATAATGAGAATAGGGGGATGTAAAGGTCCTGGGAACTACTTTGAAGACTCATTTGCCTAGGTAGTGCCCTCCTGGCTGAATCCTGATAAGAGAGAGGGGAACCAGAACTTCGATCAAGTCGTGGAGTCAGCCCGGCTGGTGGGTGCTGCAGGGAGCCAACCCCAGAAGGGATTTTGGAAGCCAGTCTGGCAAGTAGATTCAGAGAACAGATGATGATTTTACAAACAGCTCGTTTCCATAGAGGGCCACAAATGTTGTGACTTCCAGAAAAGGAAAATTTTTTAATAGAAGATGCAAGTATTCAAAGAGGCTCTAAGTTTCTGTACTTAAAAATAGTTTATTAGAGCACCAGGGAATGGAGTGATAACAAATGGATTTATACAGGAAATGGAGGGAAATAGGTGTCTTATGTAATTTTGGGAGACTTTTAAAATAAGGATTCAGATTATTTTGGGAAAAGGTTGCATTTTTTGTTTGTTTTTAGTCACCATTCCCTCTGCCTTCCCTCTTTCCCTGTTTCTCCAGACTTCTATCCTGGAATGTTTGGTAGATGTAGTTTGATAGTTTCTTCTTAAGTAACCTCTTATTTCTTGCCATACAGAACATCATTTTCATGTAAATCTGGAAATTTGGGATTCAGATCTATGGACTTGTCTGATAATTTCCCCCCGCCCTTCAACTCACACTGCTGCAAAATACTGTGTCCTGCTATTTAAACACAACAGCCCTTGCTGGGTTACTGGGGAGAGCCTTATGTCTGCTGACAGCTCAGCTCTTGGAGGCTTCTTTTGTAGAGGCTGTTTGTACTTTCCTGGGAACTTAACAGCCTCTGGATTTTGAGGTTGCCATATAAACAAGTAGACATAGCCTACCCACATAGTCCTAGTTGTATTAAACAGGTAAATTCCTATTTTATGTTGGTCTCACGTTTTCCTATTATTTTAGCATTGGCATCCAAGCAGTACTAAATCCCTGTTAAGAGGAGTTTACAGATAAGGACTTGATCCTACTTTTACTTAGGAAAGTGGTAATATTCGTTTAAATGAGAGCAGAATTATGCCATAAAGTAAACTCTGACATCGAGACCAAGATGGACAAGAGAGGGGAAAAGAAAGCAAGTTATTAAGGGTGGACCAGATCTAGTTACATGTCTAAGTAGTAATTTGGTTTTTCTAAGCGAGTTTGTACATGTTTGCCATGGTAATTATTCTGGTTATGGGAGCACTTGAGTCAAGTGTATCTGATAGAATAAACTTATTTAAATGCTTCTTGCTTTCAGAGAGATAGTCTTGAAGAGTTGCAATCAGAAACCAGACGAGGGACGAGCACTGCTTTACATACTGTGCAGACTTTGTGAAATGTTTTCCAGGAAAATAGAGTACAGCTGTGAATCACTTGTGGAAAACCCAGTGGAATGAATTAGTCAAATGTTTGAGTGACCACCTTTTGCCTTCTGGTATCAGGAAATAGTGCGACTTTCCATGATTTTTCATGGATCATATGGCATAAGTAAGAAAGGCTATTGTTAGAGGAGCAATTAGAGGTGCTGCTTCTCGACTCTTATAGTTCTCTAAAAGTTCTTACTCTGGAATAAATATGAAATTATACTTTGGATAAAAGGTATGTGTTCTTTCTCTTGGAAAACCTCCAGCAAGTGTATCTTGCTGACTATTTTCTTGTGCTGCACTGTTTCTCAAAGATGGCAGTGTAGAGGAACGGGATTTGGGCAACCTTAACTCTAAATTCCTTTGGAAAGGAGAGAAATGCCTTGTTATTAGCTGAACACATGCTACAAAATCTTGTGACAGCAAAAGCCTTTTACAAACAGTTAATTCCAAGTAATACAATTGAACACTGACTTAAAATAACTGAAAATGAAGTCCTATCTTCTCCCCCTCTCTGTACACTGCACCAAACCTGAACATCTTGCTGCATTCGCCCTGCATTTGAATTTTCTCCTGCTCATTTTTTTTGGTCCACTTTAATCAAGTGCTGTAAAACCCAGGAAAATAAGATAGAACCTTCGTTTCTTAAATCACTTAAGTGATTTTTTTTTTTTTTTTAAGTTTCAATAGGGTCTCTGGATTAAATAACGTGTACCTGGTTTGCTCTGTATTTGTGTCCCTTGCCACGTGTTCCTACAAGGTATTGCATCTGCCTGTCGTGTGTCACGCAGCGCACGCTGCCGCCTGCTCAGGCTTACCTGGGGTCTCCTGGAAGCTGACTGACTCGCTTCTACCCTACCAAGTAGAATAGCTGGCAGTGGAGTTTCATGTGCTTCTTCCTTGGCCTTCCTGCTGTAATATTTTCACACAGCTTTTTGTCACAAACATTGTCTTTTAAGCCTTTTTCCTGTGTTCTCCTTCACTGAAACTTGTTAAGAAGCTCAAGGCAACTCTTTCTTTATTTTTTTGCCGCCTTTCTGAGGATTTTGAAAAAACTGTCCCTAGTGCTTTAAGAGATGTTTTTCTTCTGTGGAGTTGCCTCCGCATGAAGGAACCCTTTGAAAGTTCTGAACAATAAACAGTGCCTTTTTTTTTTTCCCTCCTAGATAATTCTTTAAAGGATTAAGTGATGTCCTGAGGAGATTATTCCTAAATGGAGGCTGAACATAGGGCTATAGGCTCTTGGTAATCCCCCCCTCCAAGTGAATAGACGGTGCCCCTCAGAAATTTGTAGCCTTTTAAGATGCTGTTTGGTAAAGACATTTCTGTGCTGCCCAGGTGAGAGAGCGAGCGCTTTGTGCACTTTCTTACTTTATTCCTGAGGGCACAACAGCCATAAACGTTAATATTCACTGGGTTCCTGTGTATTTTTCCTGAAAGACACCAGCTGCTTTAGCCTAGATGATTCCAAGCTTGCAGATCTAGATGAGTAGGATGCAGTTCTAGTGCGGATCAGGCTTTCAGGCCATGAAATTGCTGACAAGTGTGCACCAAGGTTGCTCAGTTGATGTTAATGCCTTCCAAAATGCCTCTTACTGAACAAAACACAGAGATGGCTTGGAGATTTTTCTACAGAAGGTTCTCTTATCCTTTTAAGAGGTTTATTGATGATTAATTTAAGATGTCAATGTTGTATGGGTGTTACAGCGTTTAAATAGCTTCTGTTTGTATAATCTGGCCATATGGACTGACAGAATACTATGCAAGTTTCATTTACTTCTGACTTTGTCTAAATTTATTAATTAAAACCACTTTTTCTATACCAAATAAATTTGGCAAAAATTGTTCATCTCTTCTGGAGTATTCATGGCATTTGAAGATTCTAAGGTACCTTTTTCCTTAAGTGTGTGTGTGGGGGGGGAAATAAATAAATAAAATAAAAACAGCAGACAGCAGATGCTTTTCTACTCAATTGCTGCAAATTTGCAAACTTCTGAATACCAGCTTTTAGTACCTAGAAATCACTTTTGAATGAAATGATATTTTTAATATGATTAGAAAAGTGATTGCCAGTAAATATGCTTAATGAAAAGCACTTATTTCCTTCCAAGATACTTGAATGAGAGAAAATTGCAGATGAATTTACTATGGATTGCTTGAGTTCTTTGGCAGGGTAGAAATAGTGTTGAAGAAAGATTTTAAATATTGGAATATTGGCTTATATTTGCTGTATTAAGGGTTTACTAAATGTGTCTAGCCAGTTACTCAAATATTCTGTAGTGGAATTTCCAAGTTACTTGTTTAATATTACCAATCGGTGAACAGGAATTTAGTGTTTAATGCTTGGAAATGTAAGTGTAAGTCATGGATTTTTCCAAGGAAGGAATAAGCACACTGTAGGTATTTATTTTTCTGATGGTTGACCGGAAAACTGTCATGCATTCAATCTGTAAATAGCTCTTCTGTGACAAAGCACTACTCTTTATATTCAGCTTGGATGCCTGTAAGCCGCATAATGCAAGTGTAACAACAATACATGTATTTTAAACTTACATTTAAAAAAAAAAAATGTAAGAGACTGTTCAGGATAAACAGCTACTTTTCTTCTTAGCAAGGCTTATGGAAAAAGTGTTTTAAAAACTGTTAGTGTTGTTGTTGTTCCCCTCTCTCTCCCTCCCCTCTCTCTCCCTCCCCTCTCTCTCCCTCCCCTCTCTCTCCCTCCCCTCTCTCTCCCTCCCCTCTCTCTCCCTCCCCT
>VWPW01019438.1:9517-100723 GCA_013389825.1 Crypturellus undulatus | reverse complement strand
CTCTCCCCCCTCCCTCTCTCTCTCCCCCCTCCCTCTCTCCGGAGTAATTGCAGAGAAGGTAGTTTCTGTGTATTCACATGTGGCAACGCTTGGCTTCATAGAAGCCTCACTAACGCATCCATAGGTGAAACACTCTACTTAGGTACAAATTTTGGATCCCTTGGCATTATGCATTTCTGCTGAATGTACAAAAACTGTAGTTTCTGACTCTTAAAATATTTTTAATTCCATTTTGTGTTTGAAGGAATAGCAATAGATGCAGGTAATGTTCCTTAGAATCTTCCTTTTTTTTTTTTCTTTTTTTTTAAAAAAAAAAAAAAAAAAAAGAAAAAAGGAAAAAAACAACTCCTGAGTTAAGACCAAAAGAAGCAGTTTGGTACCTGGCATTCACTGGAGCCAGTCTTTGCACGTCTTCAGTAGGTGAAATTTTTAAATGAAGGGACAAAGTAGATTTGGAACTTTGAAGAATTATTAAGTGGTTATCTTACCATCTTAATGAAAGTTATCTTACAGTTTGTGGATATTTATTGAAGAAATATGGTTTGACTTTTCCAAATCATTATCTTTTAAATAAAGTAAAACATTCTGAAGTTTATGTGAAGTATTCAGTATGCTGCTTTAGCAAATGTCAGTGAAGAGTAATAATAGCTCCCGAAGGTTCCAAATCATCTCTATTCCATCTGTGAGGGGGAGTAATCTGCATAATGACACCTATGTATTATCTCTGTGTGTAAGTCTATACTCAAATTCTCAAAAGTCCACCAGAGTAATGTTGAGAAACAGCTCTGGGAAGAAGCAACTCCCAATACCCCTGTTCTGAGTTAAAAGTTGCATCTTGATGTAATGTTGGAAGGTTGAGGAGTAAATAAAACATTGCTTACAGAACTGCCCCAACCTGCCTTTTTATTTTATTTTACTTTTATTAGCCTTGGGGAGGATTCATCTGTTTTAAAGACACTCTACCTTGCAGAATTTCAAAAACTTCTAGTAAGAAAATACAGGTGTAACTGATGAGATACTTTGTTGTATCCCTCCTTAGTTGCTGTTATTATGTCTTGCTAGGCATAACAAACAGATTTGATTTCCCAAATATCATCATGAAAGATTCATTGCAGCTTCGCTCCAGTTCTGCTCTAGTGGAATCATACAGACATGACTGGGTTTTGTTTTCCACAATTAAATTTCTACCATTTTCATTTAAGGCATTGTAGGCTGTTGTACACTCTTTAACAGAAAAAGAGAGGTAATGGTGCAAGCCATACCAAAAACAAGGCTTGTGACATCATCGTAGGAGGCCCTGAAGTCATCAGAAATGACTGCTGGCTTCTGAGCTTTCTTGCAGTCAGGAGGTTTGGGTGACTTTGTCTAACCATGCAAGAGGTTCCTGCTCATAACAAAAGTAGAGGTGAGGCCCTGAAGCCACTGCAGTACTATCTGACTGTGCCAGAATGGTTTTGAAAACCCTATTCAAGCTTTGTTGGTCAAAGAAAAAAGTAGCGATGGTTCTGTTGTTGTGTTTCTCGGTCTATCTGAAGTTTCGCTATGCAATCCCTTGTTTTAGGCCTTGACTAGGGAGTTAAGGCAAGCTACCATACAGGTATTATTTCTGCTTGTTCTCCTCAGTTTTGACCTCTTATTATCTATGCTTCGTTATCTAGAATGTATAATGAAAAACACATGAGATAGGAATGTCTTGGTTGTTTGGTCTTTCCAGAGACACTTCAGTGGATGTGGTGGATAGATATGGATATGCTCAACAGAAATGCCACTTACCTTTTTATCTTGTTGTAATGGTGTGTGCTTCATAAAGCCACAGAACTGAATAATTATTTTGTTTCTCAAGCAGTGTTTAAAAGGTGAGGTTGATGGGGTGAAGCTTTTGCTGTAAATCAAGTATTGTACAAAACAAACTCCCTTCTTTTTAAAAGCTGTAACCTTTGATTATTTGAATCTGTATCATAGTTCTACACATTTGCCTCAACTCACTTTAAAAACTTGTGTTCTGTAAAATATATCATGTCTTCATCAGTATATTTAAAAGAGTACATACCAAAATTGATTCAAAATTAAATTTTTTAATTATAAATCAAAATTAGATTTGGTGTTCTCTTGGCATTTTTTCATTTATATTCATCCATTTTTTTTTAGCTGCAGGATGGACGGCAGGACAGGTGTGCTCTGCCTGCCAGAACAGCTGAATGTTGTGAAGCTTTGGTCACCCTGGCTTCATTTTTACTTGGTTTGAGTAAGATGCTCTGGGTCGTGGTGGATTCTCTGGACTGTGGTGGGCTTCTGGGTCCCTTACTGCTACCATGAGGTATTTGGAGAACTCGCTGCTTGTTTCTTCTTTTTAGACTGCCTCCTTCCATTTTTGCTGTGTTGTAAGCCGTCATGGCTCAATCCCCTTCATTCAAGAACTTCTGTTCCTTGTTGCTTCTGATTCTGCATAATCAAAACTTAAATGCCCCAGCACTGACGGCCCACTTTGAAATACGGTATCTTTTAGGTCGGTGTGCAAGGCCAGCATGCAGATTTCCCCAGTGTTCTTTGGCTCAGCTCCTTGTAGGGGTGATGCGTAGAGGCAGTGCCAGTGCTGCGCTCCAGCTGTGCTAAGTGTCACAGCATGACTGACATGCCCAAAGAATGCATGAATCCCACTTCAAGCATGTGCCCTATCCCCTGACCTCCCCCTTTGCTGAAACTAGCTTATAAATAGCTTTACAGCTGTTGCTTCTCTACAAAATGTGTTCTTCATCTTCAGAAGGTGCCCCCTCATTTGAGAAATAATTAACCGAGGGGCCGTTTTGCTGATGTTTTTAGCCTGCACCTCCCTTCTTTCTTAAATTGCTTTTGCTTGCCAATCCACCTATCAGTTAAATGGTGTCTGACTTTTTTTTTTTTTTTCTCCCACACTAATACTCCAATAACCTTGTGAAAGCCAGGCTGCTGATTTTTCCCAATTATAGCAATTGAAAGAATACCTCACACTTCCTTTACTTCATAGTTATGCAGTGCTTAAAAAGAGATATAACTTTAGCATGAGGGTGTATGTGTGGGGGTATTTTTATAAATAACTTCCTTCAATTCTTCTACAAATAGTTGACAGATGCTTTTTATTTATTATACAGGAAAATGGCTTCATAAAGCATTTTGATTTTAAACCCCCATATTCATTTTGAGTTGATAACATAAATATAGAAGAACTTTGGAGATTTTTTTTTTTAAGAAATCTCTACTCTGAAGACAAGATTTATGTAGATATCTGTAAACCTTTCATAAGTTTAAGTTAAAAAGGGAAGAGGGTTGTTCAAGGATTTCCTGCCCTTCCCTTTCTATAGTTAGTGTGTCTAGTGTGGCATGTACCCCATATTCATGATGAGTTTGAGACTGTACAATTGTCTCCATCTCCTTTTTCTCCCCCTCCCCCCCCCCCCCCCCCCCAACATAAATAAAACCCAACAATGCAACTGTTTCTGACCATGGGAACAGTTTTAGTTGCATTTCTCTTGGTGAAAGATTGTCAGTGTGGTCTTTGGCTCCTGTTCTTTGTCTGCTTTTTTGTTACTACTTTTTTTTTTTTTTTCTTCCTCCTCCCAACCCTTGCATTAAACTATAATATTGCTGGATAGTACTTTCCAGGTGTTTTCATCTACTTTCAAAAAGCAGCTTATCTTTGTAAAAGTCATTTAGATTACTGGAAACCCAACTGCATCACTCTGAGGGGTTCTTTGGGTTGGGAGAAGCCTCTCATACTTTCTTCCTCCCTTTTTCATCATCCCTGCCTCAGGTCCTCTTATTCTGGAGGGACTTGGTGTTTCATAATGTTCATTTATTACTTAAAATATCTACAGGTAAAATGAAATATTAAGTTAAAACAAACAAAATGATCACCAGTAACTCAGGCCCTATTTTTCTCTTATATTTCTGCTTGTTTTGAAAACTTTTTTGATTGATGTTTATCTGTTATATAATTTTATATAAAGATATGCCTTGTGGTTTTAAGCACATGTACCAACTTAGTAACCATGCAGAATCTTCATAGCTGTTCTGCTCACTTTGACCTGTTTTGTCTAGAAAATTGCTGCTATGATTCTGCTGCTGTGTTTTGTCATGGAAAAAGGAAAAAAAGTTTCATGGAACAGTCAAAAGTCTAAAACAGGTGATCCCATGCTCCAGATGTTTGCCGTTGATTCTTTGTGTGCTCAATCTATCCTTCTTCCTTCTCCAAAAAGTAACTACAACATCTAAAATTATGTTAGTGACAAGTGTGCTGAACTAACATGCTGATTAATATTTCTGTGACAAGTATTCTAGCTTCATTTTTTTTTGGTAAAGTTGTTTTCAGTGTTGTTCAGTAGTTCCCATCAGTCAAACCTTTTCTCAGGACACTCATATATAGTGCTTGATGTAACTTGATGGTAAATAAGCCTTTCTTGTGTACCTGACTATCATATGGAATGGGATGAAGGTTTTTTTAAAATTTGAACAAATTTTTATTCTGTCCTTCCCCAGTTAGAAATTCAGTGGCTCTAATACACGCATGCATCTGAAATGGTGAATGGTCAGGTGTTTTCCATTCCATGCTACAAACAAAGTTAATGAAAGGAGTTGATGATGACAGCCTTAAATACACTTTAACTCCCCTTTTCCATTTTGTAATCATGTGGGTGTTACCTTACCCAATATACTGTGTGTTGTTCTGCATAATTTGGAAAACCAGTTTGTCTGCTTGTGTTGATGTTTTGTATGATTTCTGTAAATGCAGTGGAAATGTCCTTTATGCAGTTTACTCGCTCATTATAAGGACTTTTCTTTCATTTTTAGAATTCTTCTGCTGTTGATTTGCTCTGCTAATTACTAAGTATATACACTTTTCTTGTAGCTTTCTCTCTGCAAATCTTACATATAAATTTATATTTTAGTCGTATGTATACAGCTTTTGAAGAACTTAAAGCTTTTCATAGCCACTAAACCAACGAGACTTCATGACCCCTTTCAGTTGTGTGGTGCTTCTGGCCCTTTCTTTCTGACCCGTTGCACTCATATTGTGCTTGTGTTTTCTGAAATGGCCCTGCCTGGCATGGGAGAAACTTGTACAGAGCTTCATAAGGCCACAGTGTTGCATGTCTGCGGCAGTAGGTGTGCAGCCGTCTTGGTATTCTGGACTGGAGATCAGGGTCTCCCAGTGCTCAGTTTAATGTAAAGATATTTGAAGAAAAGAATATATGGAAATATGATTGGTTTGCCATTTGCCTTTACTTTATAACCGATCTTGTCAGAACTGCCAAAAGAAATCGTATCCAGATTCCGTTTCAGTGTCAGATATTGAAAAATCCTCTCAATTTTCTTCCTTCTTCATTTCATTATTTTAGAGGAGTTAAATGAGGTTAAGAACTCCATACAGATATCTTGAGGCAAGTGATTTTTTGAGTAAGCCAACTGACAGTGAGGTGACTTTTGCTCATCAAGTAAACAAAACAATCCTAACCTCCCCAAAAAGCAAGTCACCTTTTGAATCTTAAGGGCAAGAAGGCTTTTCAAAAATGTGGAAAGTCACTGACTGCAGTGCCATTTTGCAGAGCACCCTTAAAGGCATTTGAGGGAAAAATTTGCTGTCAAGGGTAAGCATTCATTACTCCAGTGCTCATTATATATTTTCTTTATTTTTCAGTAAGTTTGAATTGAGAGTTTTTTTTTCCAGAATGCGCGTTTAAGCTGATTTCTTGCTTAATATTAAGCCCTAGAAATGAACACTCAATACCTTTTTACCTTCTCTGCCGCAGAGCTTCTGTCACGTATGAATGTATAACATTGCTGTTCTTGTATTGATGTGGAGTGTAGAAGGTCACTTAAATTCAGTAACTGACCCCAGACATGCATAGATGGCTCTGAAAGTTGAGTTCATAACTGTCCTCCCCGCCCTCTCCTTTCCCAACCACTAGGAATATGAAGCCAGTAAGTACAATCGTCCATTCTAGGTTACTTCGAGTTTTTTATCCATGTCGTAAGAGTTAAGGTAGAATAATTAGACGGGAATGGAAACAGTTGACGGGAAGAGATGATCAAGCATATGCTGTGGGAGTAGAGGGACGGCATAAAGAACATCCTTCATAGGTATTTGTAAAGATCTGCCAGTGATGACAGAAAGGGATGGATGGTGTTTTTCTGATCTGGGGCTTGTTAAGGTGATGGGTTTGTTCTCTTATAGATCTGACAACACACTTTTTTTTTCTCACGCTGTATTAGTTTTCTTGCTTGGATCCTTAGTTTTGTTAACATAGACATCCACAAGGAACATTCATTTTTGTAACTTGCTTAATCTATGTCTTTTGTTCTACCTCTATCTTGCGAGGTCTTATTTCCTCTTCCTTCCTTCCTTTCCTTGCCTGTTCTACTGCATATGGAGATTAAATTGGAGTTATTTATAGCCTTTATTTTTTATGTTCTCGTTGTTCGATATGCCTGTTTGGAAACCTTGCTTCTCCTTACTCTCCAAAAAGCAACCCCAAACTTTCTCTCTGCTAGTCTTCTTTGCCTGGGAACTGCTGCCAGTGGAGCATCTGCCCAGCGGCTGTCAATGTTATGGTCTTCAGTGAGTCTCGGTGAAACCTACTGCCTGTTTAAAAAATAAAAAAATGAGGCCTGTGAAAACCACAGACAGCTTGTAAAAACTTGATCTCCAGGAGCATTGGAAAGGGAAAAGCCTGGGAAAACAAGACTGTCCGGGTTGTTGTTTGAAACTCTTCTTATACATTTGCCATTCCTGATTCTCATTGATCAGGATCCTGTTGCAGTGGTGAGGTTTGTATCATTTACTGTCAAGCACCTACCTGCCAGAAAGTGACTTTAAGTAGGTGATTGTCTTGCCCTGAAGTTGGTTTTCTGCAACAGAGTCATGGAGTTAGCAGGAAGCCAAAAAGAGAAGATAGAGGCAGTAAGTGCTCAAAAGGATGAGGCAGAAGGCATCAATATGGTGCTCTGGTAGTTTCAGAATGACGGGTCCTGGAGTTGGGGCAGTCTTGCAGTTCCTTCCAGATGGTTCATTAGCGTGTAGCTGATAAATGCCTTAAGATGTGAACACCACAGAAAAAACATTGCGACACTGTCAGGCTTTTGTAATGTGTTTTGTAAGTTTGGCTTCTAAAATCGAGCTAGGAGTTCTCAGTGTAGGGCTACTGTGTGGATTAGCAATTCAGTACATGAAACAGGAGCCCTGATAGTCAACATGGTGGGGAGGAGGGGGAGAGAGGATGAAACCTCGAAAGTCTTCCTTTTATTTGATCTTAATGATTATATGTAGATGTGACATGTAGACTTCACAAATGGTTTGGTTACAGCTAATACAGCAAGTTAGAGTCAAAGTTAAATGTAAAAGATTGCAGCAGTAAGACTTGTAAAGTCATTTTCTTCGGCCCTTAGCCTTGGGAATAGATGGCTGAGAGGACAGCAATCAGAAGTATTTTTAATGATGTGTGCTTAATGGGATTTGGATTTGAAGAAGTTGTGGAGTTAAAGGGATGTTCATACCTAGAGTCTACTCGTTCAGCTTTAAGCTCTAGAGTCCAAATTTGGGGTGCTGAACATCTTTACAATCACTGGGCTGCTAGGAAGCTCTGTCAAGCCCAGCTATATAAAGTTCTCTAGCTAGGTTGCCCAAGGCCTCACTGACTATCTCAAAAGCTGCCACATGTAGGCCCTGTGACACTCCACAAATTAAACATTCTTTTCCCTGGTCACCCGCAGAGACCCAGTCACCTGGTGAGCATCAGAGTGTGGCAAGTGATGCTGACTCAGTAGCAGGCAAAGGGAGGACCTTTACTTTCTTATCAGGAGCGATAGCATTCACCTAGGAGGTGGAAAACCTCTCTTCAGTTTCGACTTATGTGCAAGTGATTCATGGCCATGTTTTCCCCATGAGCGTTTTGACCACTGTTTTCTAGAGTCGCGCTGGGTGCTTCCACTTCCGAGGTTTTTAAGACACCTGACAAGTTAATTTCAGGGTAGCTACAGGATTCAAGACATGCTTGGCATGACTTTCTATGGCAACTCAAACGCTTTACTGCTTAGTGTAATGACTGTTTATGGATCCAGTGCTCAAGCCTCCCTTCCTGGATGGAGGTAGGGAGCTGGGCAACTCAGGGCTGCCTCCACTCTGCATGTGCCTCATCCAAATCTTAAAGCACTGACTGACAGGAAAGTCGCCATTTCGCTCGCCCCTGTGAGCTGAGGGAGGAGAGGGGCTTTTCTTTCTGCTTGCTCTTCCTGCCCTGTACTGCAGGCACTCACTCCGGGAGTATCAGAGACCGGGTTTCTGTCATATTATTTTAGAGTCTGACCTTAGTCTCACTAACGCTGTCTCCATCAGTTGTTAACATCCATCTGAACCATTTCTCTCTTCCTGAGATGAATTTATTTTTCAGGATTGGCTGAAAGATGCTATGAAGTAGGCTGGAGTACTTTTTCCCACTAAAGTAACTTTGCATTAGCTGAGTATTTGACTAGTAAATAGTGATTTTGTGCCTATGGCACAGTAAACATCTTGAAGTAAAAGTCAGTAAGTAGAGCCCATGGAAATCAAGGAGACTGTTGATGTGACTAGTTATACTTAGTTGCATATTTATGAAATACTTGCAAACAGTCATAAATTAAAAATCTTATTTCATAGAAGTCAGTGATTCTGTGATGTTGCAGACCCACTTTATAATAAAATGTGCTAAAATGCACATACAGTTTTGACTTTGGCACACACTTGGATCTAAAGCTACAAAGGACAGTTTCAAAGAGCTTGTAAAAGCTTCAGCGTGAGATTATTACTTAAAACTGGTAATGTATCTTTTAAACAAAAAATAAAAACTGTATCCTGTGCTGCTTTAGGGGAAATGTTCTGAAACCATGATACAAATCCATATATCAAAAGAAGTCATAAACATTGATTTTTATCCCTCGTCACTGCAGGAATCCAGGTTGTCCCTTAAACCCTTGCCAGCAGATTGCTACAGAAGCTTCACCTGCGCTGAGGTTATAGGGCTCAGGCTGAGCTTCGGAAAATGTGAGAGCAGGAAGTAGTCCATAAAGCCAGATTTAAGCAAACGAATTGGAAATGAATTCTCCCTGCAAAGGAAAAGGTGTTTTTTTTCCAAAATCAATTTCTCCTAATCTCTAAAACTTCAATGCTCTTATAATTTTCCAAAAAGTTAACGAGAGCTGTTGACCTGAGGGATTTGGTTTCCGTTCCAAAGCCTTGAAATTTTCCTCCTGGCTAATTGCAGCATATTACTGGAGACTTTGGTCCTGTAGCAAGTAACATTTTCCATCTTAAGATGGGCTGTGCCATTCCAGTGAAGAGCATGTTGTCTGCGCGCTGAATGGAATTACTACCAGTGGAAACTATGCTGCGCGAGGGCTCGATAAAGCAGCTGCCGTGCAGCCCTCAGCTGTTTTTTCCATCCTCCGCAGCACGGCAATTAGCATAGGGAAGCTGACTAACGTGCTGACGTCAGCCTGTGCCAGCCGGAGCTCTCAGCGCGTTCCTGCCTCCGAGTGTGCCAGCTCCCTCAGCAATCCCCTCTCGCACACTGGATGCATTTTTTTTTTTTTTTTCCGCCTCCTCCCTATCCTGGAGGGGCTGGACTTGCTTCCTTTATAAACCTCATCTGCAGCACTGGCGGCTTCCTTAAAAGTAACTGGGTTTTGCCAGAGTGCAAGTGTTCCTGTAGAGAAGCACAGCATGCATTTTAGAAACTTCAACTACAGTTTCAGTTCTCTGATTGCCTGTGTGGCTGACAGTGATGTCTTCAATCAAGCAGAAACAAGGGTATGCTCTGTTTTTTGCATTTCATTTGAGTGAATTGCTATACTGGAGCTGCAGTGCTAAAACTGCTTAAAATAGACTGTAGTTTACGAGCTTTTTGACTGGTAAGAAGCTTTTAGTTTGGAGAGGTCTTGGGTGTGACAAGTCTGGTAAAGCGGTATGCTTTATGTGAATGATTTGTGCCTTGGAAATTGTAAGATTTTAAGCTGTGTCTATTTGAAAAGGATCAAAAATTCACCTCCAGATAGTCTTTGTTGCCTGTGGAGCATGTCATTCACTTTTTACGTGCTTTCAGTGATGTTGAGATTACAATTTTGGTGATAGGATCTATGTAATTTATAGTACACTACTTTCCAGGCTTTGAGAGGGGAGCAGCTGGCTCTGTTATTGTTAATAACTTTTCTCTGATTAATACTTAACTTACTAGAATTCTTATAATGTAAGTAATCCAGTACTGATGCAATGAATTGTTGACTACTAAGACACTTGAAGGACAAAATAACATATAATTGTTTTATATTGCTGACTTGGTACGTGACTTACATAATTCACATATGCTTTAAAAAACTACATGTATTGCATGGATCTTGCAGATGATCTGTGAATTTAAAATAGAGCACAAACTATAAAATACAGTTCAGCTTTTTGTTTTCTCTTCCCCAGCTAGCATGTGACTGAGATCTTGGAAATTCAGGCTCAGTTTTCACACTTGCATTCAGCTCACTTTCCAGTACAGGAAGCTTAACAAACAAGGACTTTCTGTGCTGACAGTTCTGTTTTTGTCTCAGTTCTCTTTTTGAAGAAGCTTAAGAGTGGCTTAAGAATCAGGACAACGAGGATTTTAAAATAGTTTTGAAACGTAGTGGTTATGTACGTAGCTTCAGAAAGGAAAATGAATTTTTGATGTAAATATTGCATGCTTATATTTGCTTTTTCCTGGTAATACAAAATATAAGTGTATATATTAAAAAAAAAAAAAGCCAGAAATACATAAAACTGTGCTGCCTGTTTAACTTTTAATAGACTTATGGGCTTTTATTAGAGAAAACGTCCAAAATGCAGTTGTGCATGATCTGTCCCCATGGTTGAAATAGGGCTTCTGGCTGATGACTACTGGTGACTGACTACTGTATTCTTAATGTAGCCTGAAAGGCTTTACAAGAGCATGCCAGATTCAGAACTTTTGGCTGCTTTCTCCTCTCTGGCATCCTGAAGTAAGAATGGATGTGATCTTTGTAAACAGTACCAAAAAAGTCCAGTTTGCATGAATGCCTTTGGAGTGCTGAAGGAGGCCCCAGCTGTTGATAAATATTCTGTAATCCTTTCACTCAGTTAAGACAAATCTTTTATAGATTTATGGATGAATTGCAAGGTTTTACCCCAGTTCCTACGTTTGCTAAAGAATAAAAAGTAGAAAATATGTCCAAGACCCTTCAGGATCTGTATAAATAGTGCTCAAGACTTTCCAGAAAAGTTGATGAGGTGTTGTTTTTTTTTTTTTTTTAAATAGAATTTGGATCCAGAAATAGAACATACTGTAAATTAGAGCTTAGTAATAGTGTATCTCTGGGTTCATTTTCCTAAGTGAAAACAACAGATATTAAAAAAGGCAGTGATTAGGAACTTTATTATGGATGCTGACTCTGACTGGATGAGGAAAACTACATTTAGCATGCAAATATACTACTTTTGTTTTCTGTATTAAAACAGCTCGGTGTTGTTTATCCAGACATTTGCACACTTAAAAATATCTGCCTACTGTGCCATTGTATAAGGTCTTTGGATAATAGTTTTATTTATTATACAAGTATTGTATAGTATCTTGCCAGTACTGTTATTTCTATAGTGCCACTAAATCAGAAATCTCATTCAACACTTTTTATTGATAATAAGCTATTTTCTTAAATAAGCAAGAAAAAGGATGCCCTACAGAAAAAAGATGATATATTAGAAAATAAGAAAACAAAGCCAAGCTGATATCTATAAACCAATAATAAAAAAAAATAGTGTGCCATTAGTAATAACTGCAATTTACCTCTATTTCTTCTGAGAAAATATGGAAGCTAGCATATTCACTTTCTTCTTTGGTCTTTACTTTTCAGGCCAAATTCGAATCGCTGTTTAGAGCGTACGACAGAGATATCACCTTTCAGTATTTTAAGAGCTTCAAAAGAGTGCGAATAAACTTCAGTAGCCCTTTATCTGCAGCAGATGCTAGAATCCAGTTGCACAAGACAGAGTTCCTTGGGAAGGAAATTAAACTCTATTTTGCTCAGGTGGGTCTTCATGTGACTTCTTTCCAAGGTGCTAAGGCTTAACACTCTTAGCAGTAAACTTCTACAGGTCTTCAGGCATGCTAATGAAGGCTGTGAATTCTTCAGTCTGCTTATGAATGTCAAGTTGCTCCGAAGCTAGGAGTATTTGAAGGCTATGTTACGTATTTTGCACTTATGTAAAACCTCTGTATTGCTTAGAGATGCTTGGCGAAAGGGAGTAGCTGATGGTAAGCAACACAGTCAGACAGCTTGATGTGGTGGGGGGGGAAAGCAAGTGTGTTTTGTCAACAATACAAGAAAATAAACAAAAAAGGTGCGGGGGCTCGAATGGGATCTGAGGATTCAAGTGTAGAAATAGTGTTTAGGAGTTTGTACGCATTGGTCCTATACAGAGTACTGCAGATCATTTCTGTAGCATACGTTCAGACTTGCAGTGTGCCATTGATGCAGCTCTAGAGCTGCTGCCTGCTACAGGCGTGAAACAAATTCAGATTCTGTTAATCTGGGTGTTATTTGGTGGCTGCTCAGCATTTTCTTCCATAAATTTAATTGGAAAATTAATTTGTGTGTCTGTTTCATGTGTCCCTAGGGGACAGTCCTGAAGGAGCCACTTTGTTTATATACTATCTAGAACTCCCACCACTGTCACTTGTAATAAGTTTCAAAGCCCTTTGTTATTAAGTCTTAAAGCCGGTATCCAGCCCCTTCCTACTTCATTATTTTGAGGAGAGATGATATCTGGTGAAATATTTGTAAGAACTTGGTAATGAGAAGATGCAGATATGCACCCTTCATTGCATGTTTCATCAGTTATGAATGTGGAGGCTTGTCTGTATTTTGTATACTGGGTCTTTCATACATGCTCTCTAGTAAAATTGTTACATGCTGCCACCTTGAGTGCCTGTTACAGCATAACATCTATCCAAACATTAGAATTCCTCATGAATGATGGATTCATTGATCATAATGAAATACTTTGTTCTTTGTGTGTGTGCTTTTTTCCAGACTTTGCACATTGGAAGCTCACATTTAGCACCACCAAATCCAGACAAACAGTTTTTGATTTCACCTCCTGCTTCTCCACCTGTTGGCTGGAAGCAAGTAGAAGATGCTACTCCGGTTATAAACTATGACCTTTTATATGCTATCTCCAAGTTAGGACCAGGTAAGAAAGATTAGGAGACTAAAATTTTGCTTGAATAGTATAGCTCCTAAACTTCCTCAGTTTCTAGATTTTTTTCAAATGAAACGATATTGTCAGTTATGTCTACAGATTCACAGTATCAGTTGGCTTGCTATTTCATGCAGTTTGTTTTGTTTTGTTTCACCGTCATTCACCCTATGTCTTGCCTCATAGCAAAAAGGGCATTTGGGCAGGCCCAGACTACAATAATATAGCTTTCTAGAAGAGAACAGGCAGTTATGTAACTGCCCGTTTTGGCAGGGATGAGAAAGTCTTGTTTCTCATGAGGACAATAAAGCAGTTAACAGCTGTGAAGCTTTGCAACTAGAATTACATCCTTTGCTTTGTCTGAGACAGTAGCATGAGCAGGAGGGAAGCTACCAGCTTCAGTCTCTGAGGCATTAAACCTCCTTCAGTCTTTGGCAGGGCAAGAATCTAGGCTTGTGGTAGGATAAAAATTAGGGGAGGTTACTGTGAATTTTGAAATAAATGCCATATTTTAAATAGTGTGTGAATTCTATTGCTTAAAACTAGCTGCAAGAATAATTTACAGTAAAAATGTAACATAAGTGTAGAGTGATACTGAGAATCATTTGTTTATCCAAAAGTATGTTACTTGAAACTGTCTGTCAAGAATAACTCCGACATATCAGAAGTTTTTATCAAAGATTTTGTTTTCTTGAAATAAGTTTTTGAAACAGAAGTCCAACAAGAATGTTGTTAATTTTTTTTTTTTTTTTTTTTTTTCTGAAGCACAGGAGACAAATAAGATCAGCAAGGTGTAACACTATTTATCAAAGTTGAAGGCTTGCCCAGTGGGTGCTCTTACCTCACTACAAGCTTTCCTCCTAAATCTTGTTGGCTATGTTAAAACTTATAATGAAAGCATGTGTTTTAAAATCAATATTAAAATTTTAGTAAGCAGTAAAAGCTGTTCATTTCTTTCCTGCAAGTTCTGTTATTGCAGACTATTCTGAAAAGCTTACTGACAGATCTGTGATCCCTTTACCTGTTAATTTTTTTCACCTGTAATCTATACGTTAAGTCCTATAAAGGACTTGTCTGTTAGGTTAGAACAAGAAATAAGTAGAGCAAGCCGAATTGCTGTTAGCACAATGGTTTATACTTCTTATGAAGACCGTAAGAAGACTTATCTAGCATAAGATTAAAATGATATAAAACCTAATAAGATTTAAAAGCAATTTTTCATATTATGGGGAGTGCAGGTGTCAAACCAGTGGTCAAGCAAGTTCATTCATAATACTTCTACATGCCAACCATGTTATATCTGGATGTTATGTATTACATATACATGAGGCCTCCTGTTGCTCCCCAGAATGCCTGACCAGTGTAAGAGCACTCATGCAAAGTGGGGAAAATAAATTGTATTTACCTTTCTTCACACTGAAATCTCTGAGGGGCTTTTGTGAGATTTCTATCCTGTGGTTATAGGTCGTCATTCAGGAGAATGAAATTTCCATAGTACCGTGAATGGCTAGTGTATCCAAGTGTGTGCTTGAATACTACAGCTATGTTTAATATAACAAAATTCCACTGTGAAGGCTAATGACTGCCCAGGTGGACCACTTGCTTGAGTGCTTAGGGTAACTTACACTTGCATGTAAGAAAGCAGATGAGCTATGTCGCTTTGAAAGCAGAACCTAAGTGGCCCCAGATGGTAGACACAACTGTTGGCAATGCACCTGGCTGCCCTCTAATGTACTGTGGCATCAGGCTTTTGTTGTTAATTTCCTATTTACAGTGTTTTACTCTTTTCCTTTTAGTGATTTCTTTTATAATTTTTCTATAAAATGGTTCCTGTTTAACTTGTTTTGCTAATATTTTTAACTTTCAGGAGAAAAGTATGAACTACATGCTGCAACCGACACTACTCCTAGTGTTGTTGTCCACGTCTGTGAGAGTGACCAAGAAAATGACATGGAAGAAGAAGCAAAGAAACCCAAACCAAAAATTATTCAGACAAGAAGACCAGATTATACTCCTACCCATTTAAGTTGAACTGATCTGGTTTTTGAAGGGTTAAAGCAGATGTATGCAAGGGAAACATTTACTATGGAAATAGCTGGTCACAAATTTGGCGGAGACAGCAGCAGTTGTAGTAGGAGAAATTCCAGTGTAAGGTTTGCTCAGAAAAAAAATATAGGAAGTTTCCTCCTTGTTTCTAATGCTGCCTGTTGATTAATGTTATGAGTGTGTTCCCAGATTGCTGGGAACGAAGATAGGCAGGAAAAGACATTTTGAGAAGTGACAAAACTGAAACTGATATGGGCTTATTTTGGGGGGGTACTGTTCCATTTTAAAGCAGCTGGGGATAGCTTTCCTTGTTCTGTCTTATGTAAATCCTCAAGCATATAGACTAGCCATTTTGTGAAATACATAGTGACAACAGAGGTGGTTTTAAAGATTAAGGTATGGGAACTTTAAAACTCTTTCTTATGATAGATTTTATGCATGTGTATTCTTGCTCTTCTAAAACAACTTTGCATTATTTTCTAAAATTTCTCACTTCATGTTTTTGGAAATCTGGGGGGTTGTTTAAAGTATTTATTATCGAAACATCCCAGAGTTATTACTAGATGTGTATATACATATATATTTATATTTGTTTTTATTGGCACTCCTTTTCCAGCAGGCATACAATTTATCTGGCACCTTACTTTGGTGCTATGTAACTTGTGCTTTTAAAATTTTAACCTCTTAAATGCTTATGTAAGATTTTGTCTGGAAAAAGTTATGAAAAAAATGTGCAATAGCAAAGTTATTTGAGTAAGTTGATTTTAAATTATTTAAATTTAAATAATTTATACCTTCAATAACATTTGTTCAGTAACTGACTTTCTCCTTCAGAAAAAAAAAAGTATTCTTAAATGTATAAATAAAGCTGTATTGTTGTATATTCAAAATACTTTTTCAGTAACAAGAATGACAATGGAAAGAAATATGAACTCTGTTCAATATCCGATCTGCAGTGTTGAAAACTAATGTTTTAAGGGTGTTTGGAGAAATTACATACAGTCCATAGAACAGCGAAGAGAGATGGAGTGCCTTTTCGCTTGTTCATTCCTCATGTAAGCTGTTCTATGAGTTGCACTTGGTATCTCTTTTTCTGATGGTTTTCTGTGTCCATAAGTATCTGCTTTCCTAGCTTTGTTTCCAAAACAAGCTAGAACTTAAGAATACTTAATGACAGCTAACAATGCATACCTAAGTAATGGTAGACATGGGAAAAGCTTTAGAGTTTCTTATATGTTACTGTTTAAAGACAGAGCACGATATACAAGTTTAGAGGAAGAAACATCCTAGAAGTGTTCTTTTTTTTCATACTGATTTTTAAAGTAGAGATCTTCACTTCGAAATAAGCTTAAGTATTCTTTTTTGCTTATAGAGACGGTACTTTGAGAAAACACCACATTACACTTATGGAAAGGGGATGTCTGAGGCTTTTCAACCTGTTCTTAGAAATGAAGAGCCTCTTTCTCTCCTACTTGAGTTTTTCCACAGTCATTCTGAAAAAAAAAAGTTTTTTAGCTGAAATTAATATTAAAAAATCATTTTGTGCCATCTGAAGCAAACACTGACTTGGATGCCCTGGTTCACACCTCTTTTTAAAGATAAGCAGTGTAGTAAGGGAGGTGTTCGAAGCTGTAGTGCAGTGCTAAATGCAGCATTATTAAAAGACAGTCAAAATACTAAGCAAAATATGAGGTAATATCCTGTGACCGAGGAGAACAGGGATATTATTTAACTTAGTAATATCTGTAGTAGTGGCCTCGTTCTAATTGCTTTGGTTTACAGGACATACCAAACACTGGCACTTGGTGTGCATCTTCAACCTTGCTCGTGTGGCACACTCTCCTTGCTGCAGACCTGCAGGCACAGTCCAATGTTACTGGATCCATGCTGCATGGACGTGGAGGGCATAAACTTTTTTGCATTAGTAAGATGTAGACATCTTTTGGGTATGTGTAATGTTTATTTAACACTCACATACACAACAACAACAAAAATTGGGGAAAGGGGAAGGAGAGAAATCTCAGAGGTTTACCAAAACTGCCTTTAAGCTGTTCCAAGGTTTTCTTTCATGTTTTTCAAATTACTACTTGACTTAGTGTGTTACTACTTGTAATTAAAAATTGTTGGAATAATTTCTACTCTGTCCTCTTTCCATCTATTTCACAATTACCTATCAAAATATAGTTTTGCATTTGAGTCACTGCTGTTCTGCTTTCTAGCAGTGCTGAGAAAGCAGTGCTAATTTTTGATTAGAAAGAAAAGAACTTTTTTTTTTAAGAACTTAGAAAAATGCTGAAAAATGCTTTTTTCCATTTTGATATAGCTGCCTAATAAAGGCAGGCAACTGCTAGAAACCATGGAAGCTGTAGTATGCCTACAACATGTTCCCCTTCTGTTCTTTGTGAACAGGGTTTTGTGAGAAAGTAACTTACCTGTCTTTCTGGCTGTGCAGCTTGGCTTGTGCCACCTTTTGTTAGCATTGCAACAGTGTATTGCTTGCTTTATTTTTCTGAATGTTTGAATGGATGCTTAGTTGATATTTTATACAGTTGTATAGTATGGGGCATATTTTAAATTAAAATATTTTGTTGTCTTATAAATGTCATGGTGGTATTTCTGCATGGAACTGAAGTTCAGATTTTGGTCTTAAGTCTTCAACTACAAGTACACAAGCACATATGGTTTGAAAAAGGTAAGATCATCTCACATCACATCTTTATGAAACAAATCAATGTATGCAGGGAGAAAAAAAGCCATTCTTCTACTAAGAGACTTGCACAATCACAGTTCAAGTATGAGAATCTGCTAATGGATAAAATACAGTACAAAATACTGCTTAAAAACTGATTCTTCTCTACCTAAACTTGACCTGCTACCTAGTAATGGTATTACCTTTTAAAAAATAGTCCGTGCACGTTCATAATATCTTTTCTTATCTTCTGCAACATTAGTAATTCTATTTTTAGGCCCCTTTGAATATGAAAAATATGCACGTGTCAGCATTGAATGGCTTCACCAAGTCTTTGGTGCAGAAGTGCTATGACCATTTCACTGTCAGTCAGAGTACAGGTAAAATACATTCATGATATGAAAGTTATATAAATGCCACTCATTCATGGCTGGTGAATATTGACATTTGTAAGAAACTGTCCCTTACCAAATGGCGTGAAATAACAAAGTTCTGCTGCTGATAATAGCAGACCTGTCCAGTGGGACTTCCTGTAGTGAGTAACAGAAGTAATTTGGTCCTGAAGGAGTCAAAAGTTGCAAGTTGAAATAGCAGTTCTAGTTGAAACAATATGCTTTAAAAAGAGTGGTGTGTGTGTGTGTGTGTGTGTTTCTTTATGGAAGTGTAGGTTGCTCTGTTTTATAAATCTGGAAGTGATCTTGGGTACTTGTCATTTTGCGAGGCTTGGTTTCCTGTTTATTGATACACGTGAAGTTTCTGTTAGATTATGCATTTGTGCCTTAGCAAATTAAGGGCCTTGTTACCAATGCTGATTTCAAAATATATAAAACTAAAGTTGATTTATAATCACATGGTCCTTTTCAGAGCAGCAAGTGTAATAACTTTGATACTTGAAATACTAGACAAGTGCATTAGCTGGTTTTGTGTAGTCAGACTTGTCAAGGGTGGGGAGAGGAATGAACTCTAGCAACTCTGTCTCATACCACTTCTAACAGTTGCAGCATGGATTTTTGCCATTGACATAAATCACCTATCAAGTGTTCTTTTGTCACACTAGAAAAAATATCTTGGGGAGAGCATATTCTTTAACATGCACTGTGGTATCTGTCTGTAAAGATTGTTTATATTTTATTACACCCAGAGCCCTCTCCTAAATACATGAACTAATAGCAAGGGGTGCGCTGTTTACTGGCATAAACTGAGTTTGGAAACTTACTAGGTCTCAAGTTTAGTTCTTGTATTTCCTCTTTCACCTTTCTCTAATCCTAGATTAAGTTTAACATACCTTAAAACATTTTACAGAAAATCTTACCACTTTCAGTAATTCATGTTTGGATGTTTAGAGAGAGATGCAGAACAGCCAGTAATAACAAAGATAATTCACCTTGAATGCTACAGTAATAAAGCAGGATCAGGAGGGTGACTCTGTTAAGTAGATAATAGGATCTGTCAGGACTGGATATATCCTCTGGCAAGAGTTGCATTGATAAGGAATGACTATCATATTTGAAATCTTTTCGTCACCTACCTAACCTATATAACAGAATAGTATGTCTCTCTTTCTATCTTTTGCATAACTGACAATTGGCTTGTTCTGTGGCGCTCTCCATCTGAGGCCTAAAAGGAATTAAATGGTGTAGGTTTAAGTAATGCTAAACATGCTAAACAGGAGGAGGGAGGGACGGAGATGCCCAAGGTGGCGTTTTCACTTGCGACAGTTGTGTTGTCACCTGCTCTGCAGACTCCCTTGTCCCAAAGGCCAGCCCTTGAAGATGCTGTTCTTCCTACCTTGCTCTTTGCTCCCAGCCCTGCTCCTCAGGGTCCATGTTTCCAACAGACTGAGGAACTCTGAGACATAAAAGTGTTTCCTCAGTTTCTGAAATCCATTTTCAGGGAGGGCAGAGCTTGATACCTGGGCCTTCAGAAGAGTATTGAGAGGCCTTTGCCTTGTACACTGGTAGTGTAGCATGGGGGATAACCAAGAGGAAGTCTCTCAGTACTCTTCAACCTAGCACTGCTTTGGCTACCAGCTTCTGAGCTTCAAAATAACTTGGAAGTGATTATTTCCAAGACATTTAAAGACACCTGCATACATGGAGTGTGCGCCTGTTTCCTTATTGCTGAAGTATTCTGTTGGTTATGTTTGCAGTTTCATCACAACCACATCCCCCTGTGTGACACCTAAGTGGTGCTGAGAGTTTCTCCTGTGTGCAGCGAATGCTCAGGATGTCATGCCTTGTATCACTCTTAACGAAATGACATCTGGCTTTGCTCTGTGTTGCATGTCTACAGGGGTCACCTGGACGTGCTTACCCTTTTGTTTTTCTTAGTGGCCCAGTGTGTAGTGCCCTGCTCTGATGCGATGCATCCATAACTCTGGCCAAGGCATAATCGATTTCCTGATTCTTGGCATTTGTTGTGCGCTGTGTTATCCTTAATGCTTCTGTAGGCCAGGGAAGAGGACTGATTCTCATGGATGCAGTATCATTGTCCTAGTGTCTGGAAATCTTGAGGTTGTTTGTCTTTTGCTACCCTCTCCCAGATTTAATGTAGAGATCCTTTTGCAAGAAGAAAAAATGTAGGAGTTTGACTTATATCACTCTGTCCTTTTTATTTTCTTTTTTTAAAGTGTATCTCCATTTAATCACTTATTTGTTAGTATAACAATAACATTTTAGTCAATAGAGAATATATGTTTGTCTTAGTACTTGCATTTGATACTGAGTGGTTCTGCAGGTAGCCCGTGTTTTGATTGCATACTATTGTTTACAGATCTGTTTTACTCAGTTTTGTGCCAGGAGTCTCCCAGCTTTAAAGCTGTGCCCCATGGGGCACAGAATTATTGAGGCATTGCAGAGCTCTGGAAAAGGAAGCACAAAATATTTGTGTCAGCCTCTTTTTGCGCTACCTGGAGTTACGCCTCTCATGTGGCTGCCCGAGTCTGTGGAGTTACTCCAGTATCAAGCAGTTATCTAAGCCCATAAGAGTGCTAAAGAGGAAAAGTCTTCTTCTAAGAGTCATTCAGGTAGACATCATTATTATTTGATTTGGATTTCCCTTTTGGGAATGTCTTGTGCTTTCTGGGGTGCCCAAGGGAGACACACTACATCTAGGCATATAGTTCTTGAGCTCTTCTTCCAGCTTCCTTCCACTGTGCATTAAAGTGGTAGAAAGGTTATGCTATGGCCTCTGCCAAAATGCTATTGTTGCTTTCTGCTCTTCTTCCCATCATGAATTTATGGCCCCTGATTCTTAAGATCATTTTATTTTTAATGCAATCGTTCTTCTAAAACTTCAGTTAAGGTACATCTTTGAAAATATGATGGCCTTAAATAGATTTTGGTGAAATCATCTCAGCATTGTTTCCTTAGAGTGACTGTTTCTTGTCAGGAAAATTAAATAAAATAGTCCAACTTCCTCATGAAGTATATCTGCAATATTCAAAAGCTAAATAGAAGTGCCCTACTTGTTTACAAGTTACAGTGTTACCAGTGTTTGCTTTTGAGGGAGCTGAAAATTTATAGATGTTTCTGCTTTGTTTTTGTGGTCCAGTATACTCAAGTGAAATTAGGAATGGCTTTCAGTGAGCTACTAGTTCATATCAAGTTGTTTGACAAGGTCCAAATAAGTTTTAGAATAAAGCTAGAGTTGTTGGGTCAGTTTATAGCTTACAAGTCAACTTTTGTTTCAGAAACTTATCAGAGTTATTTATAGGTAACTTCTTAAAATAAGTCTTAAAAGCTCAGGCAAGGTGTACTACACCTTGGTTTAAGAAGGTCAGCCACTGGGAGTGACTTAAGAAAACAGGTCATCTTTGTTTATTCTCTATAAACAAAGTTTGATTTCTTTCATTTTAAAGACAAAGTTGTATTTAGTTTGCTTCACCCTCCCATCTTAAGTGATCTACATGTATAAATGCACAACTCATGAACAGTTCTCAGCACAATTTTACTATTTTTCTGGAATAAAAGCATGGTTAGAGCTTTAGAACAGAATTAAATTCTTTAAATTCAGTGGCTTGAAAGAGGTATGTGAAGGTGCCCAATAGGTGGAGCTAAATATCAAGTAATGTTGCATTGTCTGCTACTGAATAAACCTAAAAATTCAACCTGCAGCCTAAGACTCCTGTCAAAATAGATGCAGAAGAAAAATGATTTTACTTTTTGATCATGTAAGCAATCTTCCATGCCTCTAGTCACTGTGAATATAGTCGATTAAGATGTTTCTGTGGTATACAGTAAGTCTTGCAGTGAAATACTCTTTAAAAAATGCTGAGCTTAAGCATTTAATCCTGAGCCGTTTCAATGGTACACTGCACGCTGCTGTCGCTCCTGAGAACTCCACACGTGTGAAGTGTTTGAATCTGTTAATGAATCTTCATTTCTCACATGAGAGTTTCACTACAAGCAGCCTGCAGAGGTCTTTTTCCTATGGAGAAGGAGAGAAGCAGTAATCGCTGTAATGCTTATGTAATAGGAAAATCAAGTTATAAAAGGTTGGCATGCATTACAGTTTTGCAGTGATGGGCGGTGTTTGTAATTTTGACAATATCTTTAGATTGTACTCTTTCAAACTAGTGTTAATCCAAATCCTACACTTAAGCAAACCAGGTCAAAGAAAATATAACCAGCAGCAGTGAATCTACATGCTAAAAGTTGCCTGGGGTATTTGTACCACATGAATCAGAGTAAAAATGCTTGTGGTATATAGACAATAAGCGTGTTTATTATAGGAAAAATTTAAAGACATTTTTAAACTTTCTTGCAATCATTTGTTTTAAACAGGGCACACAGATCATTTACAGTAGAAACTGACTACAAACTGAAAAGGTGAAGTTTATATATCATGCTTTTTGTGGCCACTATGTAAATTTATATTAATTCACAAGGAGCATATGACTTAGAGCAGCAAGGTGAAAAACTGTATTTAGTTCAGCAAGAAGGTTTTCTTAGTGTAACTCTCTATGCATTAGTCAGACAGAGATTCACACAAAGTGCTTTTAACAGCATTGTGGGTGTTTTGTTTATTTCTGGCCTTTTCCAGGATGAGAGTTCAGTGGTGTAGGATATGACCTTTTTATGATAAGTAAACTAACAATCAATTTATTCATTTTATATGAGCTAAGGAAACATGTGACTTGGTGTAAATAGCAGTGTACAGCCTATACCTTCACACCTTTTACTTTCCACTCTTAAGGTTTTACCCACACTGTGATGTGGAGTTTGATCCCAATGGCCTGGTGTGCTCTGAAGGGAGCAAAGTGCGGAGGTGCTCATTAAATTCCAAAGTAGCAGGAATGATTCAGGTGCTAATGTACTTCAGTGTATGGGGCCAAGGGTGTTCAGCACTGCTTTGGTGTTGAATTACTGACCCCTTGCTCAGTAGGAGCAAACAGGATCTGGAGTCATCTGGCCTTCAGCTGGCATTTTACACAGTGAAAATATATGGGACTGTGAGTGCATTTTTTCCTTAGAAATATTTCAGTGTTTTCAGTATCTTCTGAATGTCCCTCATGTATTCAATGCCCTGTTCAAATATTTCTTAAAAAAAAAAAAGTTGTTTCCAGTCTCCTGGCTATTTCAGAAATTGACAGCCAGTGATTTGTCTCTATACTGAAGGTCATAAGGAAACTTTTGTTCAGTCAAATAATTACTTTTCAAACATACATCTTAAATGATTTGTGAATGCTCTGCACTGCGTTTGAAGGAGGCAGAGTATGCAGAAAGAATATGTGCGTTAATGAATTTGTTATGGGAAATAATTTCTGTATCTTCCTTGTTCCTTGTTCTGAAGGTCAAAATTATTGCATGTTATAACATGCAGCATTCTGACCCAAGGAAAATAGGCTAATTTGTGAGGGACACCTGGAAGGAGTTTTATTTCTTGTATGGGGGTGGTGGTGGTGGGGAAATGCTCTAAGACAAAAATCTTGCCTGTGATAGGTTTTTCAATTCTGCTTAAGGTAGTTGTTTCGTGTCAAGATGCACTCCATCAACGTGCTGAAGCTGCTCTAAAGAGAAAAGACTGTTGGTCAAGCTTATTTTTCCTCAGCCAGATACAGGATTTCATTTAATTAATCAGACAAGTTAATGAATCAAAAAATGAATGAATCAAATTTAGTGAATCAAAAAAAGGCCTCTGCAAACTTAAGTCCTGTGCAACAGACTCTTAAGTCAATCTGGCCATGCTCCCCCACCATGAAATTTCTCATGTTGAGATTTTAAGAAAGAAGAAGGGGCAACCAGATTGAGACAAAGGGAAGGAAAAGAGAGCATACTGTGGTAGAAAAGGTGGCAAAGTAGTGGTAGATCAGAAGAAAATATTTAGGAGCAGGTGAGCTGGTTTGGAATAGGAGACACACACACAGAACAGCCTTTGCTTATGTCTCTTGCTGTTTTCCTGCTGCATATCGAGGAGGTGTGAGATGTGGTGACCCGATTCAGGACTAGATCCAAATTGCTTCCAGAACCATAAGGCAGGCCAATGGGGAAAGGAAAGGAGTGAGCACAGTAGGAGCATCAACTTTCTGTCTAATTCTGTGGCTGGTGCTGATAGGAGCTGTGGGAGAGAGGGACCAGCCTCACTGCCATCCTGCCAGTGCTACTGCTGTACACACAGTCACATAATCCTCTTAGTAGCAGCTCCTGTTCCAGCTCCCAAGCCTTCCTGGCAAAAGAGCACCTCACCTCGCATGCCCAACACATGGGTTCCTCAGATGCACCAGTTCCCTCTCAACTTCCCATCTTGCTCATAACTTCTGAAGCGCGTCGAGAGCAAGCCTGTACTTCCTTGTGTTCCCGTTGCACATCTGTAATACTCTTGACACATTAACCACTGAGCTTGAGCCACATGGGAAGTTGCAATGGCCTCACTGGTGACTGTGCTGATCAGGGTCAGTGTTTTTTGAGGTACAACCAAGCCCAGGCATGGTATTCATTTTAAAAGTACAAATGAATACCATTTCAAAACTTAGTTTTAAAACTAAGGACTTTGGTGCTATCTGGACTTTCATTGTTCTTTTAATACATGTAATACATCTGATGGCAGATGTGCCTGCACACTTGATCTGTGTTACATAGCTAAGCTCATCCTCTAAAGGACTAGATTGGGGAAAACCTGAACAACATTGCTGCATGGGGAGAAGCATGTTTAGGTGCAATGTAATTGCTGTAAAGAGGGAAAAGCTGATGCTGGATGGGAAAAAAAGTGAGTGAGGACTTCTGCTTCTGTAGAAGATCTGTTGATGAAAGGCAAGATGAAAAACTTTGCTCTTATGAAAATAATGCAGTTTGTACTGCCTGAAATCTTCAAAGAAGGATAAGGGAGCTGTTGTACCTGTCAGTGAAGTCTTGAGTTTGTTTGGATGAGTAATGGTTAAGTATTCAGTCTGAAGCCTCAGCTACACTTAACACAGCAAGCAATTTGTTTAACTAGAGTTAGCCTCAGCTCTATATACATACGGTCTCCTTCTAGGGCAACGTTATAGAGTGGAAACTTTGACACAACATTAATTATAGCCTAGTGCTGCTATAAGATAGCTCCTGTAGGTAGGTCAAAAAGCTTCCTGGCCATAGTACGATGTTACAGCATGTACTTGCTGTAGAGCAGTTTTCATAGCTGGCTGCGGTTGAAGAGCATTCTAGCAGCCTAAACTTTTACATGAGATCAAAAAGAAGGTGCGTTCGTGATACCGATAATCTCTGCCAAATGGTATTGCTTAGGAGAGGCATTTAGCAAGAACTCTTCCCTGCTTTGTCAGTCTGGAATCATCCAGAAAATGAATAGCACTTGTGTTATGGGAGTTTGCCGTGCCTTATGCTGGTTAATAAAGACCCAGGCCTCCTCCACATGTTTTAACAATGATTTAATGTAGGTGCAGCCTCATCCACATGTCTCAACTTCTATTTCCAAAGGCTTCCAAAATCCATCTGAGTGTTAACACTGCTCTGTATTCCATTTCTTTGCACTTACTTCTCTCGCACAGCTACTACCTTGCCAGATCTGTTCTGGGGCCCTAAGCATACTCTAGTTTCTATGTTAGGGAATGTCAGTAAGGGAGGTGTTTGTGTGTTGTTTTAGGGGGGCCTTGCTCATCAGATATCAGGATTAATGAGAGCTGCGGCAGATGTGGAGGCTGTGTGGAGGAGGCAAGAGGAATTTCTCAGGTTAAAAGCAATGATTGCTTGTACATAGGCAGATTTGAAGCGATCTGCATTTCCCTGTACATCTTTTGCAGGTTGGACTGCACGAGGTGGTGGAAAACAGGAATACAGTGCAAGCAGCAGATTCTTGAGAGCTCTTCACATCACTTACACTGGATATCTTAATCTAGTCAGCAAAGTTGTGCAGAACTTGAGCTTAGATTCACAAGAAAGTTTGTGAATCTAAGTAGATGCTGACTTGATGGAAAATAAATGTGCTGAACAGGCTCGCTTATTGTGTTACCCAAGGGGTAAGTCACATAGCTCGAGGATACGCTAGTGGTGCTGTCATCTCCCGCTTAGGGTGAGTGGGAAGCAAGAAGGTTGTCGCTTTGCTACGGTCGGTCTGAGCAGTAGTGCCATCTCAGAAACAAGTCCTTCGCAGCTGACGCTGCAAAATCCTCGAGGCTGGTTTTTGTTCTGGAGCTGGCAGACTCCTGCTGACGACACCACAGCTTGGCTGGCTGCGAGGCTGCTTGGTAGCTGCAAATGTTGATAGCTGTTTGGGTTCCAAGCTTCTCCTTTCCCCTCTGCTCCACTTGATTACAAAATACCAGATGGTGCCATGAATTCTGCCCCAGCTCCACAAAAATTCCACAAAGAGGGATCCAAACAGGAACCGTGCAGAGAATTTATAGTGCAAATATTCTTGAGGTCTGTCTGCGTATTGTCTTCTGGTAGAAGTTTCATGTAGGTATTTGGGTACAGGAGAGACATCCTGGTGCCTTTAAGGCTCCTCTATTCCTTTGCCCACATTTCCTTTATCAGAGGAGAAATTTTAGAGAACTGTCAACTGTGTCCTACCTTTCTGTAATTCTTCAATTATTTTTGGCATTTTTTTAGGGGATGTCAAAAAATTGAACTGCAGGATAGGGATGCAGTTTTCTTTGATTCTTCTGATTGTGGAAAATTTTGTTCAAAATTGTATTTACTCACAGTGGAAATTTTTCAGTGATGTTGCTCTTGGAGAGCTTTTAAAATGTAGTCGGTAGAAAATGTAGGAAGACATTTTGATATACGGCTCATTTACAGAGGTCCAAATTCTTTTCCAGCTCCCTGTCCCAGTCTGTCCAATGTGGCAGCAATATTGTTGGGGTATCATTGGAGAACCATAAGCACATTAAAAATCTGATTGCATTAAGCACCTGAGCTCATCGGCTGCGGTACAATGTCAGCAGTAACTGCCTTGGAGACAGTTAACTGTGCTACCAGCTAGGCCAGCCTTCTCATTTGGCTCAAGTCCAAACTTGGAAGCGCTGGAAATCCAGCCTCTTGTGATTACTGCCTTTGTCAGCACATCAGACACCCATCTTCTGCCTCTTAAAATGGGTGTCAGGGCTCTAGATGAGGCAACAGATGGATCCTCAAGCACAAACAGCTGCTCTCAAATTTTCTTTCCCCATTATCTTCTAAGCAGGGACAAAACTTACCCTGTGGGAGGGTTGCAGGGAGAAATCTGCATGTTTATCCAGTCCCCTAGCACGCCGGATCACCCAAGCAGTGCTTCTAACCCAGCAGCCATTAAGCTCTTGCAGCCAAAAGCCATACTCGCAGCTCCGGGCAAAATTTTTTCAGGTAGTAGAAGGTGAACTCGAGCACTCAAATGCATTTCAAGTGCAACCTGTGCATTTGGGACTGCAAAGTGTTACTCCCTACCCCTCCCAACAGCTCAAATCTAGTTCCATAAATATTTAGAAAAGAAAACAAAAAAGTCAAAAAAAGTATTTGAAGAGTTTGATCCATTTTATTTTGAACTGGAAAATTTATTTTCCTTTGTTTCTTAGCACAGCTACCTATTGGGGATAGATTCACAAAACTCACAAGCAGGAGTTGTCCTCCCCTTTAGGCTCTTGCTGCAGTGATTTGATAGTCAAGTCAAGAAACATAGTGGGAACATTTTAATGTGAATTATCCCATGTCTTTTTTTCTCTCTCTTTTATTTCATTTATTTTTTTTTTTTATTTTCCCTCTCTACAAGAAATTCTATACAGAAAATAGAGCAGAACGATGTCCCAGTGTGCATGCTACCACTGGTAAGGGTGACAGACACGTGCTTGGAGTCCTTGTGTCACAAATCAACATATTCCCATTATTTCAACCTCAGTTAACAGGATGTTATCAAATAAAATGAAAATCCTGGGTATTTTCACATTGGTGACAGCAGAACAGAAGGCTTTTGTGTTTGATGTGTTCTGGGTGGAGGGAAAAAAAAAAACAGCTGCTGGTCTAAATATATATGTGTGTGTGTGTATGTACATATACATGTATATATATTTGCACTATTATGACCTTCGGTGCATGTTACTTTGTTGACTGATTGATGTTTGGACAGGTAGGTAAATTGTGATCCATCTTAAAAGAAAGGTATTAAATCTGTTTTGACATATCTGACTGGAATCAGAGGCTGGAAAGTTGTCCCAGCAGCCCCAGCTGCATGATTCTTGCCAGGGAATCGTGTGGGGCTGTTGGTTCACGAGCTGGCCGGAGGCTGGTCCATGACCTTGTGTGAGATCTTTTCCCAGGGAGATGCCTCCTCTAGCAGATGGCAGCTCCCTCCAAAGGGCACAAGCACCCAGCTCAGGGTTTTGAAATAAATCTTTTTTGTTTTGTTTTATTCTGCTTTCTTTACAAGTACCTTGGTTGGTTTGTGCAAGTCTGTTGCCAAAAAGGGCCCTTGTTGTTTGGGGGTACTTCAGCATCCGGTGTCCTGTTCCTCTTGCCCAAGCACGGTTGATGGTTGCTGCTGCCCAAAGAGTTTGGTCTGTCACGTTTCCTTCATTTGTCATGCCCAATGGTAGCAAGGTGGCTGTGAAAGAGATGAAGCTGAATGCAAGAAGCCACAAATGCAATTCATATAAACACATGTTCCTGAAATGAAATTTTATGATCTTTGATGATTGTATTGCATTGGGAGGAAAAAGTTCAAACAGAAAGACTAAGTCACATGTGAGTGCTGGCAGAACTTCTTCAGCTCTGAGACGTATGTGCATCTCCTAAACTAGCCTGAAGTGCAGAGTGTTGCAGGGTGAGACTCTCTGGGCACAACAAGCCATGTCAAATGTGAAGTCTAGTGTAAAGAGAGCATTTGTAGCCTGGCTAATATGTGTGGATTTAGTCTTAGGGTTTTTATCATCATCCTAAACAGATGTTAACTAAGACCTGTATGTTTCTTTTCAGTATCTAGTGATTCAATTTTAAAAACAAAGCCTGCAAAAAAGTGAATAAACAACATGAAATATCAATTTTGTGCTACTAAATAATGACTTGTGCTATCAGCCTTCCCTCAGCATGAGATGGCTCTAAGGGAATGAATCACTGGGAAAGACGCTGAACGTAGCAGCCCACCAGCCCCAGCACTGGTGACAAGAGATGCACCCTGCCCTGGCTGGGTGCCAGGAGGGGAGGGCAGCACCTAGCACCTGGGCCCAGGAGAAACCAGTGTGTACTGCTAGGACAAACTGAGGCCTTGACCTTGTCAGGTTTTCGTGCATTATAAATTGTACTAAATAAAGCATGTATTTAAACACATGCTTCAGACCTCTGGGAATGAAGCCTGAGAACTTGCGAAGACATTCACTGGATACTTTTCTGAAACATAGCTTTTCATGTTTGTGTCATTATAAGAGCCATTATTTTGGTGTTGTTTCCTACAGACTCAAGTGCCTGCAGGGTGATCCTAGTTTAAAAGAAAGTCATGAAGAAAAGGCACAAAAATGCTGCCTTTGAACAAACATATGAAAAATCAATGTCCTCAGTCTTCCTGAGGACATTGTCCTTCTGATTTTTCTGATCCTTTTGATTTTTGTATGTTTCTTTTCTCAGTGAAGATGCTGCAGTGGGTCATCACGGTGCTATCATGTTGCAGCTTGAGAACAGCAATGATGTCAGCAGAGGAGCCCCTGAACTTGGCAGATCCTCTCTTCTAATTCCCTTTAGAAGTCCTACGGACGCGTGAGAGGAAGGGGAAGCAGAGCAGGTCTCTTGCCCTGAGCATCTGAGGCACTATGGCTGTTGGGATGCTCCATCTTAAGACATCTGATGAAAACACAGGCATGGTGGTGATGGGTTTACGGTTGGATTCAAGGATCTTGAAGGTCTTTTCCAATCACAATGATTCTAAGTCAGAGCCACCTCTGTTATGGACATCTCGGCTGCTGTGTGAGGGGGATCCCAGTGTTTCCACAGGACTGGAAGTCTGTACTAGCCTGTCGCTGGTGTCCAGCTCGCTCCCTGCTCTGTTCTGAATTACTGAGCCAGGATTTTGCTATGGACAAGGAAGGGAAACATGTTCCGCCACTTTCAGCATGAGAAGGCAGCCACTGCTGCATTTCTGGGGCCCGCTGTTGTTTCAAGAAATTGTATTTTTGAAAGGAAAATGTAGCCACAGCTTAAAAGTAAATATTTTACTACCTGTCTTCTAGTTACTGAAAAGCAAAACTACATAGCCTTCAAGTCTTTCATGGACATCCCCTTTGTTCATTAGAAGGGAAAGTTTTGCTATTTTTTTACATGCCATACATGTGCCTCCTTTGTGTCATTAGTATCAGAAGGGACTGAGTAATTTTTGTTTTCTCTATTTGTTGGTTTTAAGCAATTCTGACACAGCTACATTCAGATCAAAGGCACGTGTAGGTATTATGCATATGACTTTTTTATGGAATTAAAAGTGAATAAATAATGGAAACATTTTGCTCTTCTGTGGAAACGTGAATGGAGCTGGAGACAGAGCTTTAAGAAAAAGTAGGTGTGATGATAGTACCAGAGGCAAAAATACTGATTTAGTGCTACTGTTTTATTCTAGAAAGCTTTTCTTTATGGCTGACTCTGACTTTTCCCTTTGACTTTTTTTTTTTCCGGGAGTTTGTCTCATCTCCAGCAATTAAGTCATGGCTGTCCATGTATTCAATTTATTTACCATCAAGAACACTATTGCATTTTGTGAAGGATGAGAGAGAAGCATTTAATTTTGTGAAGATCAGGCTTACAAGACCGGAACCGATTGGAGGAGAGTTACAAACAAACAGCGTCTCCTATGAAAAGGATTCGAGTATTCATTCATCTCCCAGCTGTTGTCATGGCAAAGCCCTCATCGTGCCTCATGCCGCTGCAGTGCGGGAACGTGCTCGAGCACGGAGGAGGCGGCAGCAGCGGCTGCAAAAGCCTTTTCTGCTCTTTGCAGCAGGGCTCCGTGAGACCTGCAGTGCCTGCTACAAGCACGTCTTTTGCTTTTATGCCCTCCCTGTCCTCTGAGCATGTTGGGCTGCTGTCCTTCCTTGTATGTAGGGCCATGCATGCAAAAACTTGCCCCAGAAGAGTCATGACTGCAGTGTGCTGGGCAGTGAGAGACAGGGATCGTATGGGGGAAACCGCTGGAGGAGTTGGGAGCATTGGCCCACGATGGGACAAGGGAAACCTTTGCCTCCTTGCTTGGGTGCTGCAACAGCAATTGGGCTGAGCCTCGTCCCTGCTCTGAGGCCAGTCAAGCTGAAGGCTGACGGGCCCTGGCAGTGGGAAGGGAGCACAACAGCTCCAGCCTGGCTGTTTGCCAGGAGATGCTGAGATCCTGGTCCCAGGATAGCCCGATGGCTGAGGGTCTTGGCAAAACTGCTCTCTGCCTCCCCTGGGAATCCAACAGGTATTTTCATGCAACCTTTCCTTTGGGTGAGTCCATGTCCATGGAGGCAGTTTGGTGGGTGAGTGGGCGAGAGCAGAATTTCCTGCAGAAGTGGAGATGAAGTGGCTGCCCAGTGCTGTGCTGCATCCCAGCTGATGGCACAACCCGCTGAGCCCTGGGGAACTGGAAGTAAATGGTGTTTCCCCATAAATGTTGAAAAAAACTATTGATGAAGTCAACTGGTTGTTGGGGAGATGTAGGAAGAGGCAGATGGTACCGCTCAGGAGTTTGGGACTCAACCTGCAATATGCTGAGATATGTGATTGTCCAAACCGTTGGTTCAGGTAAAATATTCAAGACTAACACTCTCAACCTTTTGAGTAGTTCTCACTGGGTAGACTGTTCAGGTGGTGCTTCCAGGTTGGGAATTGCTCACGGTTTTAACTTCTGAGTAAACAAGAAGCTTGCTTACTCCTTTAAAAATCATTTAGGGGTGAAAGACAACACTAAGGGGAGCTTCTGGAAATGAGTAGAGATGGTCAGAACATCAAGAAAAACATCCTCTTGATGAGATCTACTGGAAACTATTTGGATGGTAAATCTGCTACATTAATACAGTTTGAGTAATGGATGGTGTTTGGAAACTAAACTTTCCAAACAAAAGTAATAATGTCCTGCATCTGGGTTGTTCACTGAACAACAGGAATTCACATTTTCCATTTCCCAGTGCAGAACAAAGTAGGCTTAAAATTAGTAAGTACGTTAGTCACTGTATTGTGAGTGGCATGATAGAGTTGTTTTGGTTCCCTATATACAGTTTTCTAAATAACTGCTTGCTGCTTAGCCTATGGGCTTCGCCATAGTAAGATGGAGCATTTGATACCTCGCTTCCAGTTAGAGCACCTTCATCTGAACGTGATGAAGAGCCATGAGCACAGGTGGTGGACAAGGTCTAGCAGCTAGGAGTCCCCATTGGGAGAGCTGGACCAGGGTGTCCACAAAGCGCTTTGTAGACCGAGCCCTGGGGCTGCCTGGTCCTCCCAGGGCACCTGGATGGGAGGCAAATCCTGAGCACTGTGACGGCACCGGTGCTTCTGCCATGGTGATGTTGTCCACACTCGCACCAGTCTGGTGTTTCATCTGCTCTCCCATTGTACGTCTGTATCTCCCAAAGCAATTTTGTCTCAATCTGAAATTTATTTCTAGCTGGAAGTTTTTTGTTTAATGGTGATGCATTCTCTGTGGACATTTGCTTTTCAGTAATGAGAAAGCATATGTTCCATCAGGGATTTCTAAGAGCAGAATAATAGATTAGTTTGTTAAAATGTCTCAATGATGGATTCTAGATCCCTTTTTTTCAAGCATGGTGATTAAACTCACCTCACTATTCGCTTGCAGTTGGGTTATCTCCAGACTGTGGCTCAGTAGGGCTTATCCCAGACAGTAAATTGAGTATGGGCAATAAAGAAGGTGTTTGTCGAAGCACCATTTCAGATGTTGATGACTGAGCAGCAATGGACATTATGAGTTTAGCAACAGTCTCTCATTAAATGCATAGGAAGAGGAATGTGTGACAGGCTAAGTTAAGGAGAGAGAGTTTCATTCCACGTCTAGTCCATTGTTAAAAGTGAGAGGGAAATAAAGAAAAAATCCTTGTGAGGAAAAGATGGCTGAATGGCTGAAGCAATGAAAATGCGGTGTGTGTGGAGAAAATGTTCATGCACACACATTTAAAGTGTATTTGTGAGGGTAAAAATACATCTATGTAAACTCCAGACTAAGAGGAGGTATAAAGAGCAGGGCGCCTGCACTAGGATTCCCACGGGATGCTGCAGCACCTCTGGGCAGGGCGATGGATGCAGAGCCAAACGGGCAGCAGGTATCGCAATACGGTCTGATCAACAGCATCAACGTGAAGCCGTCTGGCATGTTGGACCTGCATATTCTCCACTTCCCCCACAATCACTTTTCACTTTGATTTATTAGAATTTCCTCTAGACAAAAATTCTGGCCAAAATGGGACAGTTTTTATTATCTAATAATTCCTCTCTTCAGGGATGGCCGAATAAACAGATTCTTGCTTCCTTGCCAGTCTTAAGGACTGAGGGTGTAGAGCAAAAATATTTTGATGCCTCATAGAAAGCTATCAGATTATGAGGGTGTGCCCTTCAGGATCCCAATTCTTGGCCAGAGAGGGTGGGGGGGGAAACCCACAGTGGAAAGGACTAGTTCCTTTTCCTGAACTTTCTGTTGAGCTTGCGTTTCTAATGCATTTTTGTCTCTCTATCTCTTTTAGGTCTGCACAAAAAAACAGCAATAAGCTGAGGGCTGGCTTTTAAGGCTTTTAGTATATGTATTGCAAATCATCTGGCCAGTGTTTCAGTGGACTGGCCCAACCATTTGAATATTACCTTACCCATCACTGCCTTTGACCACCAGCCATGTGAACCACTAGCTTATATATTCTCCAGCTGCCTTTTGCAATAGCCTTGGGCTTATGTCTCCAGATGACTGACAGTAAAGGTTAGAGTGGAGCACTGGCAGCCTCTCTCCCACAGTTAATCTCTCCTGGGGCACGCGGGAAGTCAGCTTTGCTATGTCATTAGGTGGAGCTACAGCCTCTGGCACTTCTGGGAAGCTCTGTGTCTGTCAGTCATTACGCGGACTGAAGATAGAGGAAAACTTCAAAATCAATTAAATATCATCATCATTACTTCTAATTACATCATGCCCGAACTCTGTGAATGATTTTCAGGTAAATGAAAGATAAATGAAAGATGAGGTCCCTGCCATGAGGAAGGTACAATTCGGAAATGCAGTGCTGATACAGACAAGGAAGAAAATGACTTGCCTTGAAAAAGTGAGAAGACTAGTGATGGGGTTTGCCTGCGCTGAGATTTGCTTCACACTTCGTCTCATCACCTCTGTATTGTGGGTCCTGCTCCGAGATGCTTAATTCAAAATGCATAACGTAAGCCCAGAGCGAGTCTAGTTAAATCTTATGCTTCCTGGGGATTTCTTGTCCATCAGTTCTGTGGCCTTCTCAACTGGTTCAGGTCACAGAAAAAAATATTAGCAGAAATGTGGTTAAAACACCAGAAGATGCTTGGATGCTGCAGGGATGGACATGGTATAATAAGCTGTATAGAATGAAGCTCAGCCGAACACCCACCAACTGTAATATTGTTGATATTTTGGAAAAAAAAATCTGTGATTGCTTCTTTATTTTCAGCACCTTTATGGGGTAAAGGTATTATATTATGCTGAATCAATAGGCTTAAAGCCATAGCAAATTTGACATTTCCAGACAGTATTATGCTTATTTATTCCATTAAGCCATTTTTGTGTTTCCTTTTCTGCACCTATTTTGTTGCAGGAAAACTCCAATCTTTTTTTTATTATTTGATTTTTTTTTTTTAATATTTTATAAAGGTCGATATTGTCCCCAGGTACAATAAGACATGGGAAAGCAACAGTCTAACAGGAGGTTCTGTGCAAGCAACATCTACAACAGCAGTGGCTGACGGTAGGTAAGGGGCTAGAGGGTATATAGCTTGAAACTGGTTGCTTATCTTTTCACTAAACATTCGCATGTTGTCCTCAATGGGACTGACTAGTTACAACTGTATATGGGATCTGGTGAATGCTTCCTGGAAAAATGAATCACCACATGTGCCTTTGCTTGAAGGCATTTCAGAAGCTGAGTGCCCTTGTCTTATCTTTGTGTCTCCTAAGTCAGTCCACACCCTTTGCCTTTCCTCCTGTGAAACAGGTCGAAGTGAAGAGGAACCGGGCAGAAAACACTGGTTCCAGTGAGTAGAAATGCTCTTGTGCTCTCTTTCCTGTACTCTGCTCCCCTGCCCTAGATTTCATTTCCTTCTACTTGATTCTGATCATAAAGGAAAGATGTTCTATGTCCTATGACCAACTAAAATAAACGCTGCAGCAGCAGGCAGGTTTTTTGCTCGCGATTGCTCATTCTTTCCCATAGCTACAAGACATGGGGGAGCTCTCTGTCTCTGCTGTGTCCTCCATCTCTTCATCTGTAAACCCCTGGCTGCCTTCCTGGGGGGTTCCTATTTCTGATGCAGAACTTGGCTTGGCCCATCAAGGCCTCCTTGTACCCCTGCCCTTACTCAGCCTGTCCTCCAAGGATCAGCATGATGACAATCCCTGCTCCCACGCTGGCTGATCCTGGGATTTCTGAGGAGGCATTTTGACACCTGCAGTGTCTGCAGTGCCTCACCACCCTGCTAGGATGGAGACCCTGTGGCAAATGGGGGCATGGTCAAGACCCATGAAGAGCTGAATAGCCTCTCCAGGCCGTCCCTGGGGCCAAGGTCCTGAAGTTGTGCCAAGGGCTGGTGTGAGAGGTGCCACCAGCAGTGGGTACCAGAACAACCAGAGCGTCTGGGAGTGGAGGACAAATGTCAGAGAGCAGGGGTTACATTTGCTCCTTGTGCAGATTCTTGCTAGCACATCAACAATGGTGTTTTGTGGTTACAGAAATATCTGATTGTGTGATGGAAAGACCATGGTGGCCATGTCCTAGGCTGACAGATCTTGGTCCTCTGCTGTTCTTTGGGAAGGTGTTCATACTCGGCCCAGGCAATAGTGAAAGCCCTGGCTGTGCTCACGGGGTGAGTTACCTTACTTTCCTCACACTAAACAGGGAGAAAATCTATTAATGTGGTCAAATCTGTAGAGAGGAGATGCTCAGCTTCTTGACCAGTGACTTGAAGAAATCCCAGTTGGGTTTGAGAGCTGTGAGTTCAGAGAGCACACATCCTGGGGGCAGAGCTGGTCTACACCACCATGGGTCAGTGAACCAAAAATGCAAGGAATTTTGGATTTCTGAAGGGTGGCAATTTACTCATACCACTCACATGTAGTGTTTGCTCAAGGGGGAAAAGGCATAGCAGGAAGATATGCGTGGTTGCGGTTGGAGAAAGGCTTTTCTATGCCTTACTATAAAAGACAGGGTGTATGTTAAAAACAAAACAAAGAAAACCTTGATAATGCAGCCAAGGTTGGACCTTTCTTTACATGCAAGCATTATAAGCTGTGGGTTGGATGTGCTAGGGTGCAAGGACCTAGTGTTAGTTTATCTAAACTGGAATAAAGCCATTCTCAGGACAGTGTATTTGTGCAGGTTTCCCCTTCCCTGCAATTTGGCCTCTTTTCTTACTGGGTGCATGTTTGAGAATAGACTTTCTTGAGTGTGAAGGACCCTCCTTCCCCAGCCTTAACCTGGCAATTTAGCACAAACTCTTGAGCAATTCAAGGGAACATTTCAAAGCACCATTAAGGGATCCTTCATCTTGCTTTCTCCTCACAATGCAGGCTGTAAAATCAGTTTCTGAACATGTAACATCTCTGCTTCTTGGTGTCCTTGGAGAGGGCAGGTAAAAACAGATGAGTACCACTCAAAGGTGGTTAGATTCAGTGAAGGAAAAGCCAAAAAGCAGCACATTGCCAAAGGAGAGCAATGAAAACCTTAAGCTTAAGCTTAAGGAGAGCAATGAAAACCTTAAGCTTTGATACTTCAGATGTTGAATATGCTCCCAACAATATAGTGATACTGTTGTGAGTTCAGAAAGTCCTGCTTTCCTGACTTTAGGAAGCCAAACACTGTGCTGCCCGTGCAGGAGTTGGATGTGGTGGGGGATTCTCTTTTTTTTTTTTTTTTTGAAATACTGTTCTTTAATGACATGAGAATGATTGAGTATTGGGAAATCTCTCTTATGAGCACTTTGTGAAAGTAGCCTTTTGCCCGCTGGTCTGGTTAGTGTTGATGTTTGTCCGTGTTTTTGTGACTCTACATCTGCCTGGTGTTTTGCATCTACCCGTGGGTATGACATGAGGGGAAGGAGTGATTTGGCAGCATGTGTGTTGATGGAGCACCACCCACCCAGTGTGGATCTGAATTTCATGTTCGAAGGCAAAGTCTCTGGCTCTTTTTTTTTTTTTTTTTAATCACATAGAAGTATGGAGGGCAAGTCTTTCAAGAGAGGAACCTCAATGCGATGCTTAGTAAGTGCAAGAAAAACTCTGCTTTATGTGTAAGGTGTCCACAGCCCTAACCTGAACTAAGCCAAGAGGTCAGCTCAGGTTAGTGTCAGGCTGTTTCCCTCAGTGTGGTCAGAAGTTTCCAAGACGTGGGTCCCTTGGGTGCCATTGGGAAACTCTTGGGGTCACCTATCCCCTTAGGGGAGGCAAGGATTCCCCAATGGGGCAATGAAAGGGAATGTGTCTGGGGAACCTCTTGCGGAACAGGGGTGCTGCAGTCTCCCAGGGAGAGGAGCAAGAGCCACGTCACAGATCTGCTACATCCTTTTGGGCTTCCGGCTCAGACCCTTGTGGGTGTTGCAGGGTATCTGGTAGCCTCTCGCCGGCTGCTGCAGCAGCAGAGGTTGCATGGGGAGGTGCAGAGGCAAGCTCAGAGTGAAGCGGGAAGCAGGCCTTTCTGTGCTGTCTGTATTTTGTAATGGGCAAGGGAGCTAAGCAATAACGACTGCTCGGTCACATGCTCATTTTATACCTCGTACATCCCAGAGCCTGCATCCAGTGCATGCTCACTTTGGAAAAAGTGTTTTGTTCTTTAAGGGAGCCTAGCATACATTTAGGTTCCTGTAAACTGTGAAAGAGGAGGAAAAAGTTTTAAATATTTTCCTCTTGCTAGCTCCTGTGGGTGTGAGCACAGCATCAAAACATGGACGCTATGGTGCTTTTCTCCACTGCACTCTTTTTATAGAATCTTTGCTTGTAGCTTTTTATTTTTAAGAGTACATAGTTTTTTTAAATCTACCTGGTTTATGCAGTAACTTCAGGGAGCATCTCTATATCCTCCCCTCCCTAGCTGTGCTAAGTACTGTTCAGCTCCTGGAGGCACCTAACCTTGCTCAGGGCCTTCCTGAAGAGACCCAGCTGAAGAGTATCCCCGAGTGGGCCAGGAGATAAGGTCCTGGGGAAACCAAGTTTGAGCTTGGGATCCAGAGTCCAATTTTGCCTAAATCTTGGTGGGTTCCTGGACAATGGGCATGTGTACAATACATCTAACATGGCCCTGCTAGGATTGAACATCTTATAAAAAGTTTTCTTGCTTTACATTTAACTTGATGATGGTGACATTGAGAGGTTACAGTGCTTACAAGGGAAAGATAAGAATTTGATTGCGTGCTCAAAAAAAGCTGTTAACCAGGCCACCTACTTGCAAGGGGAGTGCCTTGCAGGGTGTTCCTTAGCTCCAGAGCCATTTAAATTTATATCGCTGTGTTAAATGCAGGAATTGAGATAAACACAAGAATTCAAGTCTTTGTGAACTCCCCTCCCAGGACAGGGTCCTAATCCGCAGATTGTAGCATAGGATTCCCTTTTCCCTCCCCTTCTCTCCACAGGACAGAGCCTGGGTGCAAGCATGGGCATCTCGACAGGCGTGGGATGCAGATGGGCTCCCCTCTCACGGGAGCAGGAAAGAAAATATATGCTGGGGTCTGCCACAGACTGCTATAAACGGACCAGGCTCCACTACCACCGCTTGAGGGTAAACATGCTGTCCTCTGAGCTGGCATCAGGGTGATGATGCCTGGGGACGGACATCCATTCATATACCCATGCATTCATGTGTATGTGTGTATACATATATATATGCATATTTAATGTTCACGGGACTGAATGTTACTATGAGAGTGTGGTAAGTAAATTCAACGAAAAGAAACAAATGTAAAAAAAGGGAGACTGATATTTTTCAAGCGGAGTGCCATCATGCTCGTGCTGGCCGCGCAGGGCCAGTGCTGCTGGTGGCTGCTGTGAAGGGGCCACCTGTACGCAGAGAGGAGCAGAGACCATTGAACACGATTGCTGTGTTCTCATCCCAGGAAGTGCTTGTTCCCTGGCAAGATTTGGGCAATTTACTGCTGTGAAACAGCTCTGCTAGCCAGTAGAAACACAGCTGGGAATTTTATGGTGGTCTCCATGTACCTACAGAGTGTGACTGAGATTTTTTTTTTTTTTTTTTAAACCAGGTGCTGTTTATTGGTTAGGTGGCCGTGCTCATTTTCACGTGCGCCTGCAGTAGTGCCTCAGTGACCATGCAGTGGTGACGTGCTGTAGTAACAAGGGAGCGCGCCAGTGCTTTGCCCACAGCCAACCCGCTGCAGACCTCTGGAAATGCTGCTATTGAAAAGACCCAGGAAACACAGCAAGAGCCGATAACTGCAGTTTGATCTCAAGAGAGGTGATTATGTACGAACATGAATTTCTAGCTAATGCTCAAGTCTTCCCACGATGCTTGATGAAGAGTCAGAAGAATAAACTACAGCATCGGTCACTGATAAACCAAATCTCTCCTCTCTGGTCATTAAAGCAATGAGTGCTTGCTGATTGGGGATGACTCATCTGAATCATCATCATAAAAATGTAGCACTCTAGCCTTCATGCTTCTACCAGTGTGTATGAATTACTGTTCAGAAAAGGAATTGCATTTAACCTTGTTATGGGTGTTGAAAGCTTCTCCATCCAGTGCTTTTTCTTTTCCAAATGCTGCAGGTGTCAGCACATTTTTAATTTTACGTTGTGTTTTTCACAGTCTAAATTGCATTTCATTATCAGGCTGAAAATTGTAAGCCAATTTCCCCAGCTGGTATAAACCCACACAGATCTGTTTACTCTGCTGCAGCTACTCTGATTTATACCAGCTGCCAATCTGATCTGCGCTATCACTCCTGCTTCTGCAGCCAAGTAAACTTCTATTTTCTTGTTGGGTAATAGCAGAGGATGTGCAAAAAGAGGAGAGCAGGTGGTCCATATCCTTGTTTTTTAGAAATTGGATGCACTTGACTTAGCACTGGGTGATCAACAATTGAATTAGTGTCACTCTCTCAGCCAGAACTGTTAAACGCTATGCACAAGCCTGAGTATTTTCATTTTCGAGTATCCAACTTGGGACTTGTGGTGGAGCTTGCTTTGCAGAAAGCCAGTGCTGTGGTTTTACTGAAAACCAGTCTTCCTACAGATGCCCAAATGACTTGTACAACCCTCATGAAGAAGTCTCTTGAGCACAAACCCTGCAGAAAAGCATCCCAAAAAGGTCTGCAGAGGCCTTTAGCATCAGCGTAGTTCCATCCAAAGTCACTCTTGGGATTCGCAAGGGAGCCGGAGAAGCCCTTGGAGCACCGTCAGTACCCCAGGAGCTCACGTGGAAGAGGGCAGAGGTGAGCAGGCAGCTGTGACCTGCAGTGAAGGCATCTGCCATGGGCAGGGGGAGACCAAAGGCAGCAAGCGGTCAAGTTCTGTACCCACCACGGGTGGCCCTAAGTTGGGTTTCTGTGCAGGGCCTTGAACCAGAGACCAGCAAAACCCTACCACTAAGTGTTTGCATAGCCACCTGCTGATTTTCCCTCATTTTGAGGGATCAAGATGATATCCATGGCTAAGTGTCAAAGATAATCTGCTGGACAGAAATATTATATTAGACTTTATGTATGCATAACAGCCATAGCAACAGTCTTTCTAAGAATGATACCCACTGAAACAGTGGGTATTTACTCATTCTTAGAATGAGTATTGAGAACACTCAGTTCAGTGTTTCTTTTAACAAAATAAAGACCAATTTAAGAAAAAGACTTCCGCTATACCCACATACACACAGCAGGAATAAGGTTACAAATGACCTGCAAGCTCTTATGTTTGTGAAATGTCTCTTATCACCTTCCAAAGATAATCTATGTTTGCTTCTGATGGATCCAGTCACTCTACATATTGTCATTGTGCTGAAAATGAAACCATCAGCTACTGACAGATCTGGGAGGGCAGCAAAACTTTTTGCCAGGAGTGGCTTTGTAGCTTTTGTGTCTGGTCTTTGTATATTACCATTGTTATAATAAATTAATCTCCCTGTGAGGTACCTCCAAAGTCAAATAAAAGTTACCTGGATCCTTTTAAAAAGACAAATTTGCCCTTGCATAATGAAGACCTAACTCTGCTCAGTTGTAACGGAGCTCTGCTCGCTTACTGGCAGCAGTAGAGAGATCACACGTAGACCTTGAAATCTCTTTTTGAAAAAAAGTCCTGGCTTTGGTTTGCTCAGCCCCTCAGCTCATCCCCTTCAAAGCTGCCTGAATTACTATAGTTTTGCTGGAGGTTATGCTAGTGCTCAGTGGCATGAGGAAACAATGGGATGTCGGGAAGTGCAGCTTATGCATTGCCTTCACTTTTGCTTTTCCCGACATCCCAAGAAGTGACCTAGTAGGATCCCATTCCCAGATTTCATGCTGATTTTAGGCATACAATTGCAAGTACTGGCAGGCAGTGAAATAAATCAAATAAATCAAACCCTGGGCTTATCCCTTGCCTGAAGGTCTTTCTTTAGTGCCGTGAAGGCAGGAGGTGTTTACGGGCTGCAGGAGGGCTGTAGGGGCTGGTGCCGTTGCATATGCCAGTTGCATATAAGCACCTTTCTGATTGCCCAGGATGGAGGACCAGCAGGGCAAGAGGCCCGGGAGGGGACATGCCATCACTGACGCATTGCTCCTTGTGACCTGCTACCACCCAGGACCTCAGAGGAAGGCAAGTGGACGCAAATTTATGTCAGTGTTCATCATGTGTTGGCCAAAAGTTGACAGAAATGCAATGATGAATGGTCACAGTTCATGATTCCTGGGGCCTGGGGGCTTTAGTCTGTGCCCCCTCCTTTTGTCTTGCTTTCCTGGTAACTTGGTCTCAGATGAAAGACGCCTTCAGTAGCTCTTGTCCTTCGTGTCAGTTGAGTCTCACCGTGTCAGTGTCTTACCGAAAGGAGACATGAAATCAGGCCAGTGTGACTAAGCCCTTGCTCAGAACGCCTTCCTGGGATGCCAGTGTCCAGCCCGTGTCATCTCCTTGTGGCTCCATCCCCACACTGCCCTTCTCCAAGAGGAAGGGCATGGCCATCAGGCCTACACAAGGGAAATATTCCTTTTTCCTAACACATTCCTACACACTGATAAATAGAAATAAGGAGGGCAGATCAGGAAGAGAAATGATATAATTTGCTATCAGATTTCCCCTGTGAGAAGGAAGCAAGACCTGATTGTTTGCTCTCTCCTGTCCCTGAACACGTAAGTTTCCTCCAGCTCTTTTCCTTATTTCTCACCTCTTTTCAAACTCTCTCCTGGTATAAGGTTCGGCTCTCAGAAACCAGAAATGGAGTAGAATGCAAGCAGGCCAACATCTTTGCCACCTGCAAATGCAGAACTCTAAACTTGCTTTTCATCTATCTGCATTATCAGAGGATTTATCAATTTATTTATCAAGCAATGCATTGCTCTCCTAATGAGCCACAACCCTTCATTATAACATTTTCTTTTCTCAGAAATCTCTCTAGCATTCTGTTAAATTCACAGCAACTCTTTTTGGGTTTTTAATTAGTTCACACATGGGCATATATGTTCCTTTGGGTTTTTTTATTATTATTATTTTTTCTCTAGCCGCTCATGGCTTAGAGGGCAAAAACATTTACTTGAGTGCTGGGGGCATGGTCCCAATCTGCCACTGACTTGTCCTCTGCTTTTGGGTCATTCATTTAACTTCTCTCCCTTCCTTAGCTCTATAAACATTACACTTTATGGCATGCATTAAACATGCTAAAAACTTCTCGAAAGGTGAATGCTCTGCGACTGCTTGGAGGGAGCATTAAAACAGGAACTACCAGGTCTGGCTCTAAACTTCCCAGAAGTTAAATGAAACTGAATTTCGCTGCCCCGATGCGACCAGCCAGGACCAGCCCGTACCACAGGAGCCGATGGGCCAGGGCGATGTGCCCGTGGAGCTCCTGAGTAATGTGGGGCGTGACAGAGCACGGTCGCGGCAGCGCAAACCGCTGGCTTTATCTCAGCACAAAGGGGACCCGAGGGTGGCCTTTGGTTTACACGCAGCTCTGTCAGCTGAATGGATCAGTGGGTGATATAAATGTTTCTCCCGGAGTTCATCAAAAGAGTGTGACCGTCTTCCTGAGTTAGCCGGGTCAGCACAGGAGGGAGCGAGCCCATGGCTCAGCCCAAAACGGAGATTAAAACCCAGACAGCTAACAAATAATTCTGACGAGAGCAAGAGGCTTGACCTGGTGTCAGCTCCCGTATCCCTTCCCAGTGACTGTGGACCGCTGGCATCGTGAGGGTGAGCACACCGCAGAGACCGGCAAGGGGCATGGGGCTTGTACTGTGATTGAATCGTATATTGTAATAGCTATATTTTATTAAGTGCAGTTTACATCTGTATCATGATTTCAGTACATTGCTGTATCATTCTGCTAAATCAAAAATCCCATCTAACATCAAATATCATCAAGAGAGCAAATTTTGATATGAAACATGGCACCCTCCTCGTGCAGGATATCTGGAGGGGCTGGTTAGAGAGTCCTGGAACAGGCTGCCCAGAGAGGTTGTGGAATCTCTTCCTCTGGAGATCTTCCAAACCTGCTTGGATACAGATGTGTGACACATGCTCTAGGGGACCCTGCAGGTGCTGGGGTTTGGCCTAGATGATCTCCAGAGGTCCCTTCCAGCCTTAAGGATTCTGGTTATATGACTCTGGCACTGGGAGGCCCTCAAATGACAGCAGAAACTGGTATGATTTTTCTAGGATTTGAGCTCAGCAGAACAGCTGTAGCACAGTCAACAGCCCTGTATCTAGATTCAGCCAGGAAAATTAGCCTGTGATTTTAAGAGCCTGCTCCCTCATTTGGAAGCAGCAATACCAATACCACACACAAGGAAAGCATAGGTTGCATCCCCCACCCAACTTAAAACATAGGCTAAACCCCTGGACATGCAAGAAAATATACCGTTTTCATTCATTTATGTCACTACCTCAGTTATCTTCCAAATTATCCCCCCGTGACAGTCCTCCTAGCAGGAGCCTTCAGCAAAGCCAAAGAGTGTCCAACCCAAGGGGGTGGCACTTGCCATGTTTTTTATGGACTTTCGAGAGTCTCGGGCCAGGATATTGCCTGGAGCAGCCACAGGCTACAACAACGGGCCAGTGCGAATCTGCCAAGGCAGATGAAGAAGGCATGTTATTCCCACCACTAGCATTGTCTGAGTTTGTTTAAGTGCCGCTGCCCTGGAAAGCTAATAAAATCATTTTATAGATTTAAGGTGCGTGCGCCCTATGGCTGAATGGTGACTACAGGCACTTTTTCTCCAGCAGAAAGTAGCTCTTTTCAGGTGATGAGTAGGTGTCAGTCAAGCAATGCCTCCCAGATCTACCTGCACATTTCTGCGTGCATGCACAGGCACTGCCAGTACTCGGCACGCAACAGTGATGGTGCGAGGGGGGCCACTCTGCAGTCCCTTCCCTAGATTCGCAGGCACATGGGTCATGGTGTGCACGTGTGTGCTTGCGTACAGGGCAGCAGGGAGGCTCCTTCACCAGCTGCCAGGATGCAGGCGCAGGGCCGGGATGACAGGGCACGAGCCAAGCTTGAACGAGGGGCGCTGCTCACAGCAGCAGGGGTGGCGATGCCCCAGTGCAGGGACCAAGAGGACCGCTGGTCACACCAAGCATCAGGGGTAGCACAAAGCGTCCTTGTCCCACCGGGGCGATGCCAGAGCCGCTGCAGTGGTGCAACGGTGCTGGGCAGCCCCTGGTGCTCCGGGGATGCCCGTCCAGAGCTGCCCGGTGCCCGCCTCCCGCCCTGCACCCGCACACGGCCGTGCGTGCAGCCCGGAGCAGGAGGCCGGCTCAGAGCACCCACGCCACGGCGCCTGCCCTCCCCCAGCCTGGCGAGGCCGGGACTTTTCCTGTTCGCCTCTTACCTTTTGCACTGATCCAGAGGACAGCGAGCAGCCGGGCTGCGATCCCTGCCGCAGCCGGGGCCAGTGCTCACCTGCTCGCACCCAGGCAGACATCCGCCCCTGGGGATTCCCACAGCTCCCGAGTTTGCAAATTCCCTTTTCCACAGAGGGGTCGGAGCCCTGCATCTGAACACACTCTGCTGCTGCCAGGTCTGTACCCACATCCAGCGCAGGGGGACCATGCGAGAGCGTCGGGGGTGGTGGAAGGCAGCGGGGCCATGGGAGCCCCGGTGCTGCTGAGCGTTTTGGAGGCAACATGATGGAGGAGAAGAGGCAGCAGCCGGGTTCTCCTCCCGCCAGCGGTTGTTTGCTGTTGTGGCTGTGCCAGTGTTTGCCGGCTCTTTTGGGCTGGGTACGAGCCCACGGCAGCTGTGTCTGGAAGGGTAAATCTCCATGTAGGGTTTGGGGGATGGCTGTGTTTTCCACTTCAAAATGGTGTGATGTGTGAACAGTGTGTGTGAGGGGAGTAGCTTTCTATCCTGTGACCAGATAAAGTTAGTCCTTTGGAAGAGAAGTGAGTGTATATCTGCTGCACAAGTGTTGATATTTAAAATGGAAACCAGGACTCCAAATCTTGCTGATGTGGGTGGTGGTGAATGGTCTGAGGACAGACCAGACTTTCATCCCTCCTCTGCAGAGGCTAAAGATCTGCTAAGAAAAGTTGGGCACTGTGGAAGGTGGGCATCTGCTGTACTTTGCTGCACATCTCTCTGCAAAGCCCTGCCTGCTCTTGGGCCCATCTGCAGTCCTGTCTCCGATGGGATCACCGTGTCCCGCTTGCTGCACTCTTGCACAAGCCTCCAGGAGCTGCAGGGAGGAGGGTCTGTCCTGTGCAACGCTTGGACCTCCAGCCATGCTTGTAATGAGTAGCCCGGGGAATGAGCCAGGGAGGTCACCAGGTCCCTTGCTTTACAAAACCAGAGAAAAACAGCGCTGGCTGCAAAAGCATGGTGGGTGGGCAAAGTGCTGGGCTAACTTACAGCACTAGCTCAGCACAGGCTTTCTGTGAGTGCCGTCAACTCCCGAGAAGTCACTCCTATACTGCATTTTCTAAAGCTATATGTTCCTCTGGCTTCACTGAGGTTCTTCTGCTTGGTTTCTACTGATGCTCCCCGCAGCAATGTGAGGGAGAGGTTGCTGGAGATCTTTGCTCAGTGTAAACTGGCATAAAGCTCTTTTGATTTATGAGAGCTGAGAAAACTATAACAGCAGAGGAGCATCTGCCATTTAACCTCTGTCTACAACATAAATATCATAGTTTAGCCTCAGCAGCGAAGAAAGCTACAGCTAGCCAAAGCAAATCAATTTGCCCTCTTAGTGTTCAAGGACAAAATTCCCATTAAGCCCCAAAGCTGAGTCTCACAACCTCTAGGAACACTGCATGACAGAAAATTGTACCTTTTCTTCTTAAAACCTGTCAGTCAGCTGGGGCCCAACATCTCACAGCATGTGCTTCATTGAAGCTCAGATGTCAGAAATCAGCCTTGCTCAAATCCTCAGACCTAACAGGATGGAGCGGATTGCTCCGGCTGGGTTGGATGCACTCCCCTCACAGGAGTCCCAGGCAGAGGCAACCAGGTTTCTAGCGCAGCCTTCAGCCTGCCTTTGAGCAGACAGACCCATTTTGTCTTTTTTTTTCCCAGGGGAACCAGTCAGATGTAAGTCAGTTCTGACATTTGCAATGTAGGCAGAAGTAAATATGAAATGATACCAGATGATCTCCAGCTGCGAATTGCTCTACTTGAATTCAGATGTCAGTTTACAGCAAGTGGGACTAGCCAGTGATGTCCCGCTGGCAACTCTACACTTCAGTAGCAGCAGATGCAACTGCCCTGATACAGAGCAGGGCTAGTACTGTTCTCCAGCTGCTCAGGTTGGCCTCTCTGTGGCCCCAAAACAGGTCAGACTGAGCCCAAATAATCCAGGCAGTTTTGCTGACTTCTGTTTCACAGCTCTGTCCCTCTATCACTGTAAGCACTTGAATGTTTTAAAGAAGAGATTGTGAGACGTCTGTTGTAACATGGTCATACAAGAGAAAAGTGGCCTCAGCCGTGCTCATGGATGGTCTCTATGCTGGCCAAAAGCAGCTGCATGTGTGGGAATTCTTCACACTCACATCACCTCTGTCCTCCAATCCTACAGGGTTTGTTGCTTCATGCCTCCAGGAGCTACAGGGTCCTCCCAAGGCACAGCCATCACAGCCCTCCAGAACAAGCAGTCTTGTCAAACCAGGGGGGGCCTAGGTGGCTTAAAGCTTTCTTCACGACTTCCCTGTGTGTTAAAGTGCTATCTCAATAGGTGTCCCCTGCCAGAGGATCCTCCTTGCTCTCACCTTGAGGACTAGGCCAGCTCTCCTTCCACTTCAGAGCCCTGCAGCAGAGGGAAGAGGCAACCACAAGCCAAGTGTCCACCAGGGATTTATTTTACACTCTTCTCTCTAGAGAACAGCTTTCCATCAGTAGGAGGCTGCCCTTCTCTGCTTTCAGTTGTGCCCCATAGCTCTTGTCCAAGCCGTGGAGAAGCGGGTGAGCAGCAGGTACTCCTACAGGGATGGTATGGAGGCAGTGGGCAGTGTGAACAGACTTCAGTGTATTTGGACATAAATGAACCAGGATTTCTCTCCTTATATGGGCTTTTTTGCAGGCATGTGAGGGATGGGAGTGTTTTTTTGTTTGTTTGTTTTTGTTTTGTTTTGTTTTCTAAAACAGTGAAATCTCATCATTATAAGTAACAGTTAGCACTAGCCCACCTGTGTACCACCTGTGTAAGTGCAATCCTGTGGAAACTTTTGTATAGAATAACTTCAAGGATAAAATATCTCAAAATAATACCAAACATTAAACAGCAAAAGGAAACACTGGCCAAGATCCTCTGATCTTCACTCAAGTTAGATGGAATTGCACTGCTAGATCTGCTGAGAACCTGCCCATTCAAGCAAAGTTTTAAAATGTTTTGGAAGGGATGGTAAAGCTGCCTTCAGATGTATTTTCCTCTCTATTGATGAAGAAATAGTGGATCATACACATCTGGCCAAATATAGACTCTCATAGTGTAGGCCTGTCTCCTCGTGTCCTGCTCTTGGGTGTTTACCAACGCCAGACCCTGCCTATGGCATCTTGCTTGTCCTGTTAAGCTCAGTTCCTCCATGAAGAAGCTGGCCAAATGAGATCCTTCTATGGTTTGAGGGAAAAAGGGCAAGTGGCACCTGGCAGAGAGAGGAGGGACAGTGCTCAGGTGGGGAGGCCAATCCCCGTGTGCTGCCTGGGGCTGTGGGCCACCGCCAGTGGAGCAGAGGTTCGGACCCTCATTACCATTTAATGCAAGATTATCTTGGGTGGTGCTGGCAGTACATCAGCACTGCCGGGAAACCTGAGCACGCCTCCCATCACAGTGTGAGAGAAAGAAACAGAGCATCACTTTGCTTTGGAGATACATGTGAGCTGGTTTTAGTGTAACAGGCAGAGGAGCAGCAATACAGCTGAGAGTAGGATATGGCTCAGGTTGCTATTAGCCTTAGGGAATTCCCTCTAAGTTACTGGCAAGCCAATATGTTGCTGACATATTTACTGTTTTGCCTGGGGTCATTTTTTAACGTGGGCAGCAAACTCGTGTTGCTTTGTGTTTACTTCCCAGAATAAGGGGTCATACAGGTTACCCTGGCACAGACTGAAGCCCTGTTGGGCCCTGTGGGGTGAAGGCATCTGTCCCAGGAGGGGTCCCAGCTTGCAGAGGTGGGACCTGGGTCATGCTGATTAAAGGATCAGGCATGATTCGAGTTGAAGTGTTGCATAACATGGGGATAGGGACAGTGATCTCAATCTGCTGCCCATCAGCAGTCAACTGGTGAGAGCCACAGAGAGCAAAAAGACACTTTGGTTCTCATAAAAAAAAAAAAAATCAAGACTGAGATAGTGAGATGGGACTACCTGTTATGGACTAGACCACCATCACAGGTGGCTCTTTCCAATCTACTAAATCTCTGAACAGTAACTGTAGGGATTTTGGTGGAGTTGAACAGGACTTGTGCAGTGGTGAAGGAGGCCTTTAGGCTTCATAAAATTTTAGGAGCAAATTTCCTAGGGAAAATAGTTTGCCTTTTCCTTCTCTTAATCTCCCTGGTTATTGCTGTCTGATGCAATTATGGAGGTTGGGCCACTCTGACAAGCTCCCTGCTCCAGCCCAGTCAATTGGCAACCCTCAGAAACCTCCCCCATGTCTTCAGTCTCCTTGTGTGCATCTCAGGTGCAGATGACCTGTTCAATTTAGCTGGGACATATTGGTTCCAGCTCAGCTTTTGATCAGCACTGAATAGACGGTTATGGTATTAAGGTGTAACAAGTAGAGTTTGTGTACACTTCTTTTTATCCCACTCTGCCTATTTGTTTTTCACTTGCATGCAGTTAAAGAATTAATTTCTGGGTTTGGGAAAGAAAGCTCATTCAGGCATTGTAATTTATGGGAATATAGAGAGGTACCTGAGCATTTCTAACCTCAAAGTGTCAACTCATAAACACCTAAAGTGTCTTCAGTGCTACTGATGATTATCATGAGCAAATATTTGCCTGTCTTTCCAGAATAGGGTAAGAGATCCAATGACATTCTTCCTTGTTTTGATTTAAGATTATTGCAATGATTTGTTAGCAGTTTTACATTTTACAGTATTGACATGCTCTCCGCGCTTAGGAGGAGTAATCTCAGATAAAGGTTTGAACTTCATTTTTGTCTCCCTTTTCTTTTAAAAAGGGTCTGAAAACAGCTGTGCAGTGTAAATAGATTTTAACTATTAAGCTCAAGATGACAAGATGTTATTTCCTGTAGCTTTGACTCATACAGCTAAAGAAACAAGCTGGATGAAAATATTAGTTTGTACAGGGGATTTTGTTCATCTCTGCTAGCCCCAGCCTCAGCTCTGTTTAAAGCCAAAATAACAAGGCCCACATTTGTGTGTGTGCTCATTTTTTTTCTGCTGTCTGAGCTCCTTGCCATACGAACCACCTGATGCAGCATGAATCTGAGTTCATGGGAGCCTCTTCAGCTCCCAGTTGTTGCCTACCTGCCGAGTAAAGGGATCTGATTCCACCTGGTGTGGGCTGATGCCACTGCTGTTCCCTGAGACTGTATGAGGGAGTGAGGGGAAGAGCACTGCTTTCTCTGCAGAATTTATAGTCCTGTGCTGAGAGTCTGACTTTTAAGTAAACCCAGCTCCAAATCCATGACTGCAAAGCTTGGAGGTTCAGACAATTCTGGAGTTAAAATGAGGAAATACAGTTGTATTAGCAAATAATTTATCAGAGTATGTTTGGTTGTATTCATGTCTGCATATTTCATATATTTCATCCTTCTGTAATGGCACTTGCTAGCTCAGATTACACTGAGTAAATAATTTTGTCTATATGAGGAACAGAAGGTCAAAAGATGAATTATCTTTTCTCACTTCCTCTATCTCTCAGCGCCTCTTTTTACAGAGTTCACACTATAACTAGGCACAGATAATTCAAAGAAGCCTTCATATATATATCACATCTATTGCAGTGTCATCACTGGCAGCTGGAGGCTGTGTGCACAGTTAAGCTCTCTCCTTTGCACAGGACCTGCAAATATCGATGCATCATTAATATCACCCTCAGAGAGGGGTGTAACTGCTGCCTAGGACTTTCAGGGGCTTTCTGCCCAGGGGATCCTTTCATCCTTGATATATTATAAATGAATACAATATAGTATCTCTTAAAAAAAAAGTATGCTGGAAAAGTTTTTGGTAATATACTGGCCTACTCTCACAGATTTAAAACTGTAGAAAGCACTGACAGCCATCTTATGTTATAAGATAGCATAATAACTAGCAGAAGTAACCTTGAATAAACAATACCTTATTCATGGGTACTAAGGGCAAAAAAAAGAGAGCAACTATTGTCTTCATTTTCTAGAGACATTTTAATTAGGTACTGTAGTGAGATTATCAGTCACACTGCCTGGTCACAGAAGCTTTGGGAATGCAGTCCTGACAGTATTGCTTCTATTGAGTTATTTACAGCTGACTTTGGAAAGTGCAAAAAGAACACTTCACCTTCTGTAAACCAGACATGCCATGACTGGAACACCTTGGGTGCTCACGTGCTCCTTGGTGGTACCATCTACTGCCCTATCTGGAATCTGCAGCAAAGACAGTGAATGTCCTTCAACTCATACCGTAAAACATAGATTGTGTAGCAATTTACTTTGGAAAGGAAACAGCGAACTAGCTGGGGAAGGGCCCCTATCCTATAGGAAGGAGGATGAAGGGAATTTCATGTCCAGTATATAACAGCTACTGCTGCACAGGCAATCACTACCTCTCTGTTTATCCATTTTTTGGACATGTGTGCCCTGTATGCTGTGTGCCACCGTGCATTAGGAAGCTGTATTAAATCAGCTTAGGATAAATTTATGTAGGACATTTGGTTGCTTGGTTTTCCACGGTGCATGTTATTATGATGGTTACAGAAGAAAGGCAAAACTTCTCATCAGGAGGGAAAATGAGGGACTTGCTGTAGAGCTTGAGAGTTGTTTCCACACGCTGAGGCCCAGATACAAAAGCTGTGTTTCCAAATTCAAACCTTTAGCTAAATTTTGAGGAGCCTGAAGGGAATTACAATAGCAGTTTTCAAAACTATAAACAGTTGCTGTGGGAGCAAGACATTTCTTGCACCTGTCGGGGATCAGAGAAAAAGTCATGGGCTTTAAAGAGTAGCAGAAGAGGCACGGGCTGGGTGTCAGAGCGAGCGGCCATAAGCTGGGGCAGTTCAGCACAGCAGTGAGTGAAGACTGAGGACACTGTGTTGCAGAGATTTTTAAGACAAACTTTTCTGAGGGATGAACTCAGCCTAGCTAGCTGTGCCTTGAAACAGGAGATGAAGAGAGTGACCTTTACAGGCCCTTCCAGTTGCATTGCTTCTGCCCTTGCTCTGAACTAGTTTCCTTGCTGAGGAGGGAAGCCAGTAAAGAGAGAAATGAATATTTATCTGACCAAATGTCCCTGATTTTTATACTTTTCTAGGAAAAAAAAAACAAATAACCAAGAAAGAAGACAGGGAAAAAAATGCTGGTGCTATCTAATGACACAGCACTGAATTCACTCCTTTCCAAGCTGCTTCAAGACTACTTGGAGCGGACAAACAGCTCTGCACCCTCTCAGGTCCAAAGTGGCGGCAACAACCTGGAAATCGTCTATGTGCTGCTGATGATCGGCTTGTTCGGCATCTTCACATTGGCAGCCACGCTGACCAACATCCGCTCCAGGAAGCTGGAGGACCCCCGTGAACCCTACAATATGTACATTGACTCAGACATCTGGCCCAAGAAGGACATGGCATATTTTCAGGCCAAACTCGTAGAAAACTACAAGTTGTGCTCTGTCTTTGAAAACCCACTGGCTGTTGAGCAGCCAAACACACAGATCCCTGAGGTGAAATCCTGCTAGCCAAACAAGGAGAAAAGATGAACTTCCCAGAGGGTCAACCTGAACATCACCTGGTATGAACCAGATTAGTTTTTTGCCTGGCCTGCCCAAGCAGAACTACCCGCGCTGGCCCGAGCCAGCCTGAAAAACTGAATTAATGGGGAAGCTGACAGGTTTGCGATGACCATAGGGTGGCAAAAGTAGCTGATCACAAGTCCCTTATTGCAATAAGATCAAGTAGGGCACATACCATCAGAGGGAACATCGTGGACTCATCAGCTTCACCCAGGGAAAAACACGAATGTTGGTGTTGCTAGTGTAAGTGCTTGCAGTAGTCCATGTAATTAAAACTGAAACGGATCAAACATAGGCCAGAAATATTAACAGTCAAGGACAGTTTAGTCAATTCTATTTTCAAGTAAGATCAAATTCTTCAAAGAAAGCATAGCTGACTGCAAGTGACTGGGAAATGGGTTTCCACTCTGATGAGCTGTCTTATAAAATTTATGACATTTAATCACGGATTCATCTCATGTCTGTGTTTAACTTTATACTCCTTTAGCTCCCAAGAGTAGCCTCCCTCAGTCTGGTACTTTATTACAGTATTCAGAGACGTCCATGCCAGTGACGTTTTCCTGTCCCTGGCTTCCTGACAGTCTCCTTCTGTGGGCCACCTCTGCTGAGCTGCTGGGGAAAAGCACCAGCCAAACTTGGCTTCTGTGGCAAGAAGTAGCAGCTGTCGGAAAAAAAGAAGAAGAAGAAAAAAAGAAGCAGCAGCAACAAAAAATGCAGCTCCCTTGGACATTGTGTTATTCAAAATAGCATCCTTGCCAGCTTGAAGCCTGTTTTCTAGTTTGGGATCAAAGCAGGAATTGTCTGGGCAGAAGGGGGTTTTCATTTCTACTCTGCAGATGCACATCCCATTTTTAGCTGCTGGGCAGTAAAGAGAGGTGGGAAAGGTTTGAAAGAAAGCCATGTAGAGCAGCTGCTTCAAAGGCAAAGTGAGGGTAGAGTGGGGGCAGAAAGCTGCCCAAGTGTTTGGACAGGCAAGAATACAAGTCGCAGCATATTCACTTTCCATGCAAAGTTATTTCCTTAGCATTGCACTTTCATCAAAGCAAAACTCCAACCATGACTGTGTTCCAAGAATAATTGAACTTATGACAATTAAAATACTTTTTTTTTTTTCCAAAGCCATTTATATGGCACCTACCATGAGGTTGAGGGCAAGGTGTGTTTTAAGTGTCCTGACCAGCTTGGAAAATCTCCATTAGTTTAATTATCTATATCTGAGTCAATTTTCCTTTAAAGGAATGTAAACCAAAGCAAGTCTTTGCAAAAATGCTGACTTCCTGTCTTGGAAGGCCCCTCTTCTGGGTCCTCACTGTGCAGTCTGTTTATTACTTGAATTTCCCCTCATCTATGGGAGCACAGATGCTCTTGCTTTCAGGTTCTCTGGAGTCAGAAACCAATATTGCTAAGAATGTTTAAACTCATGTTAAAAAATGACCTCTAATTGCATTAAAATCTTTAAATAGATCCCTCCTGAAGCTCCCCCTCTCCCTACCAGCTATTTTCAGGTATTTTGGGTGTGGGCACTGGTCACCTTGTTTCAATAGCTTCAGTGTAATTATTTGTGACAAAGGTGATTGTCAGCGTTAGTTAACTTCCTTTTTTTTTCTTTTTTTTTTGACTGACTTATTTATTTAAAGAAAAAGAAAAGAGAGAAACACAGTCACGTTTTCTTCTGTAGCCAGCGTACAAATTGTCTTTCAATAGCAGTTGTAGACACTCACCATGGACTTTCACATTACCTTTTAATCTCGTAGCTCTTCCTTCACATATGTTTTCCACTTGTACAAAACTAATAAAATATTAATCACACCCTGTGCCTTGTGGTCTCACGTGTTTGTCCCCAGAGGTGTTTCCCAGGCTCACAGAAAGAATGCTGGTGCTGTCTGATGGGTACCCGCTCATCCTCTCTGTTTCTGCACCCTACTAACCAGGGCTGGACCTGGGCGCTGCAATGCTTCTCAGCACACCTATATCTGGAGAAACATCAAAATGCCAGGGACAGACTCCTCGGGTAAATCTTAAGGTAGGTGATGCTTGGGACGGTTGGGGCATTTGGGGTTCAAGGTCCCTCTCTGAGCACACCCCCCATGGGTGATGATGTCTGTACAAACCATCAGATCTGTAGGGCTTAGGTCAGCCAGGATGCTCTGTGTGTTCTGCCTCAAAAAATCTTTAAAACTCCCTTCTGTATAGCTCTGGCTTGTTCAACAGCAGTTCTGGAGTGATAATGTGTACGCTAAGCTAATGTCTGCATTGCAAAGCATCCTCCTGGGCTTGTAAACCCCATCCCCACTTCCCCTGTCATTACAACTGACTAATGCCGGATGGCTGACATGGGACCCACCTCAGACCGCGCTGGACAGGAGACAGACTGCTGCCTGGCCAAGGAGTGCCTGAACATGTGCAATTAGTTCCTTTGCTCGTCACGCTTGCCACAGACAAAAGGCCACCAACAAAAGCTGTCACGTAATTATTAACCAGCGCCCACATTTTCCAATCTCCTGCTTGTTGGGGAGACTGAAGAAGCTTAAAGTCATTAGGCAAATGTGTTGCACTTTCTTTCGTCCAAGCTTTGAAAGTTTTTGCTCAGGAATACAGAATACATAGGCAGGCTGTCAGGGATTTATTTTTCTCAGTCACAACCAAGTCTGATTGTAACAGGCTCTCTGTTACTCATATTTGTGAAGGTTCTGTTTTGTAGGGCTGCAGAATGATCTCAAAGTCGTGTGGTGTGAAACCACTTGTAAAAAACATTAATTGCAGCACACGCCAAGACTGTCACACCTCATGGAGGGGAAGGTCAACCTGGGGCAGAAGTTCCAAGGTGTTTCTTGGCTAGGTTATTTGACCTCTGTATCATGGGTGGCCTCCATATCTTCTGTCAAACCTGCTGGGTTGCCCAAACTGGATGACACTATGCCCAGGACAGCCCCCAACCCCAGGCATACCTCTGCTGGTGATGTCCTTCTCCATTTTCATGCAGAGTGATGCATGGCAAGGAGCAGGGCTTACTGGGACAAGATTAAGTTTTCCTGGGGTTACGTTGGCATGGGTCTGCACAGATGTTGTGTGGTTGGACTGGCTGTAGATTTTAAGGCAGCCAGATTCCAGTTCTGGCCATAAGAAAGCACAAAGGCAAGGCTGTGGCTGAGACCTATATGCTCTGTCTCCAAACAAGAGCAAGAAGGGGTTTACATGCAGCCAGCACAGAGCCCAGGGAAGCAAGTCTGGGCTTATCTGCACCAGCCTATAACCCGATGCGCATAGCCTTCCCTTAGGACACCCACAATGAGAGCACGTCCTCTGCCTTTGCTGCAAACCTGCCTTCCCCTCTCACGAGCCTGGATAGCTTCAGGCCCTAGTTCTTGTTTCCCGGCACACTGAGAACTTGTGTTTGCAGCAACTGGCTTTTGATTATACCTAGCAGAAATCTTCTCTGCTGCAGGTATAAAAGATCAAACTTCTGGTATTAAGTATTCCATCAGCAAAATATTTCACAGGCNTTGCAGCAACTGGCTTTTGATTATACCTAGCAGAAATCTTCTCTGCTGCAGGTATAAAAGATCAAATTAAGTATTAAGTATTAAGTATTCCATCAGCAAAATACTTCACAGGCACATGCGGTCTGAGTGGGCAAGTTTGAAGTGAGTTTGCCCCCCACCCTTTTATTCTTTTGAACTCACTTAATAGTTATCAGTGTTATCTTTATTTGCAGTTGGTTAGGTCAGACCTGCTACACAGGGAAGCCATGCACAAAGACAAGCAGGAGGAAACCGATAAAAATAGAAGATATGAGCAATCAGAAGTAAGCAGCACATTCTTTACAGTTGATAACTGGAGTAGTAATTATCTTATATAATATTCCTATGGCATCCTGTTTCATTTTTACACTTTGTTATCGCTGTGCCAAACTCACTCCCTAGTTTCCTTATGCAGCTGGAGTCATCAGCTACGCGTGTGAAACCTCCATGAAGCCTTTCTCAAGCAGTTGCTCAAGGGACCAGCATAAACATGATGATTGCTCCGCAGCGGAGGCTGCAAAAGGTCATGCTGCATTTCACTGAGGACGTGGGCAGGAGGCTGTTCCTTGAGACCAGCATTGTCCACTGAGCTGTATTCTTGGACAGGTCCAAGCAGAGAAATGGCCCTAGTCAAGTGCCTTCAAATGACACGAAACAAAGGCCCATAACCTGTCAAAATGCTCCAGCAAAGTGCTTATTCTTGCCAACGCTAGGGCAAAGTTTGCAGCCTCGTTGTTTTTAAAAGCTATCTTTCAACGATGTTTATCAATGCCCTTCAGATCAAAGAAAAGGCAAGATGTACATAAATAATACATGGGCGCTAAATCTAGAAGTGAATATTATGACCATCTGATCTGATTCAGCAGAATCAGGAGAAGAAGAGCCAAAGACTCCACTCCAATACTTTCCCCAGCAGGCCCAGAACTTCTGGTTGGGCCACGGCATGTTATTTTTAGGGGCACACCCAGGCTTGCCGAAAGGCCACTCCATTCCCAGAACTGAAACACTGGCCAGGGGCCACCAACCTTCCACGATGAAAAGCCAAGGAAAATAAAACGGGACAGGTTGAAATAAGAGCCCTTGTTCTAAAAAATGCCTAATTCTGTATTCATCCCACGGGCTGCAACAGTAGTACTACAGCAGGTACACCACACATCACTGAACACAGCTGACCTTTACAGAAATACATTATTTGATATTGCCTGATGTCCCACAGATGGATTCTTGGAATATTTTAGTTCTATTTTTTTTTAATAAATGTAGTAGCTTGCACACTTTTATGAGAAAAACACAACTTATTAGCCCATCTGCAGGCATTCATCCTGATTTAACCTCAAGGATAAGCAGCATGGTTACCTGAGGTGGGGCAATGCTCATCTGCTCGGTATATGTCCTTCAGCAGCATCTCTTCTGCAAAACAAAATCCCACTACGAAATCCCCTATCAAATCTCCCTTCTCTGCCATGGTCCTGGCCAGCTCCCCAGCCTTCCCAGCCAATCCCAAAAACCTCTACTATTCTCTCCCACCTCTAACTCTGCAGGTCCTTCGTGGGCAGAATGGAGCGTAACCCTTTGGCCAAAGCGGGGCTGTATCAGGAGGATCTACCCCATTGTTCCTGGAGACCTGGCTCCTATTTCCTTTTTCCTTATGACCTCTATTTATTTGCAAGTGGCAGGGTAATTTGTCAAGGAAACTGTTGATTCAGCCGCCGTTCTGGTTCACTGTTGTGCACATAAGCCTGAAACCTGTGGTCTTTATTTAGGCCCATGGCAACAGCAGGCTTAAGGACCTCCAATCTGATGGAACATTTTGCCTTTGCATTTTTTTTTGTTGTTTATTATCAGCTTTTCACCTAACAATGCAAAATGATTCTGGGAAAAAAACGTGCAAACAGTAACCTCATACCAACTCTGCACGTGCAGGCTAGATTCCTTGTCCAGGCTGTTCAAGACAAGCTTGCCCCACAGGTGCCTGTGCAGCTTTACTCACGGCAGTTTGGTTCCCAGGACCTGAGAGGTGAATCTGGGTTGAATTTTAGCTGGACACAGAGAGCAAAGAGGGAAAAAGACCCAACTCTTTTCTAATGCAAAATGCAGATAATCAAGAGAAGATCTTCTTCTGTTTCCAAGATATTATTTCAACTAATATGTGCACATCAAATTGCCTCTCCTGGATTTCCTTGTATATATGTTACTCCTTACCTTTGTTCCTAGAATTCACCAAAATGCAGAAATTGCATTACTTTTTGGAGTTTACCACACGGCCTGGGAATGTAAAATAAAGGAGATGAGCTTGCTGAGGGCTCAAGGAGACCGAACAGGAGCATTGGCAGCATCCCAATGAAATTTCCTCTTTGTTCTCTCATGGAGAAAATTACATAGAAAATGTACTTTCAGGTAATGTGCTGTAAGGCCAACACACTGCCTTTATAGATCTTTTCCTAGATGTCCTTTTAGAAAAGAAACTTTAGGAAATATTGCCAGGAAAAGATGCTTCTCTGCACATTTGGAACAAGCTCCTGAGTACTAGATGCTGTGGCAGAAACTCAGGACATTTCCCTTCTTACTTGCTCTCTAGACATCCACTGATAGCTACTCTCTCTGAGAGGTCAGGGCTAGGTAGATATTGGGTCTGACTATCAGGGCAGTTCTTCTAATCTTAAATTATGATATTAATTTCTCTTAGTTATGTTATCTTTACAGCATATGGTTCCCATTGTGTGGCCTGAAAGGGAACTGGCCTAATCTGAAGATTAATATTACGTATTGAAAACTGACATGTTGAGCTTCTGAGGTGTAAAAATACAAATGGAGCTTCCTCACCTCAGTTTTCTGTGACACACACGTGGGTACCAAGACATTATCACAATAAAAACAGAGATGAGTGTCAGGCAAGTTAAACAGCAATGAAGCTTGTTTCCCCCTCCTGGAGGCCAGTAGCCTTAATTCTCCTGCTAAAACCCCAGGAACCTAGACCCAGGGGTAACTGGAGGCATCACAGCCACCCACACCAGCTCCTCCTTCTTTCCTTCCTTGCTTCCTTCCTTGCTACCTTCCTCCCTCCTTTCCTCCCTCCCTCTCTCCCTTTATTTCTTCCTCCCTCCCTCTCTCCCCTTATTCCTTCCTCCCTCTCTCCCCCTATTCTTTCCTTCCCTGCTTCTTTGCTTCCTTTCACCCATTCTAGGGAGGCTTCTTCCTTCTCTGATTTCCTCTCTTGAGGAGTGAAACAGGCAGTGCCTTATACCTTACCCAGCATGTGGTCATTCCTCTTAATTTTTCCACAGGAGCACTTAGCCCTGCTTGGGGCTGGCAGAAAATTAATTACTCTGTGGAAATGGATACTGCAAACTGACCATGGTTCTATTTTTTTTTTCTTTCTTTCTTTTAATGGTTTTGTTAAACGTTACGATTTTTCAATCAGTGAAGAGGGCAACGCCCATTGCAGGGACCTGACCTGTTTGTGCCATCAAACCCCACTGCTCACGTGTGTACTCCTAGGAAATACTTCCTGCTCAGAGGAAGCATGCTAAGTCCCAGTGCAGATGGTTCAGGCTAACACATTTTATCTGAAAATCTTTAGAGGAGTGGGAAGAGGAAACAGGCAATTATGGTGGCTGAGACAACACAGGGCAACCTGTTAAACTGCCTGGCTCACAGCCATGAGTCCCTAGGTCATGGCCCCACACAAATTTTCCTATCATCTTGCTCACACCTCCACCTTCCATTTTTGGTACAGTATCCTAAGTTGTTGCCCCCAGCTGTCCAGAATGATTTAAGAAGTGTCCATGTCCAGATCAATATTCTGAACGCTCCCTATAGTGGTGGTGCCCTCCTCTTCCACTTAACCTGGTGACCAACTGAGTGGAATATGGGAGGGAAATGGAATATGGAGGGAGAGGGGGGGAATTGTGCAGTTTCTGCCTACAAATCCTGCCGCAGATACACCGGAGCGTATCTCTGGTCTTGCTGGTCTCCTCCTCCAGGGAGGGCACCTCTCAGGTGTGGCCCCTAGCCGGTGGCCACCGCCGCAGGCCACACTAAGGGTGTTGCAGGGTGATGTTGTCCCAAGCCAGAGCTCCTTAATGTGTAGCCTGTGGTGGAAACAGGAAGTGAAGCACAGGATGGGAGTGGCGATTGCCTCTATTGCTGTCCTGAAGATAATAATACTCAAGCTGTGTTACTGTGTGTTTTGGAGAGAAGCCAGAAACGTGAACATTGAACCACAGTAAATGAAGATATTTTTGTTTCCCAGGCACAATTAAAGGACTATACCCAGAATTTTACTGCTAGTAGGTGAGTCAGAAAAGACAAAACCTGCACGTGGCTCACAGACAACACTCCTGAAGTGGCTGCGTCTGTACAGAGATCACCCTTGAAGTGATTAAGGTGATGGAGCACGGAAAGCATTGCTTTTCCTGCAGCACCCTCGCTCTGAGAGGATGGGTCCAGGCACCCTGACTGTGGGGCTGCCTCTCAGTGATGTGATGTCCAACAGCACTGGAAAATAAAACCTCCTGATAAAAAAAAGAGCCTTAGAATGATGGGAAAACTGCAATGTGCTTAGAGGTCTGGTATGGGAGAATATCAGGAATGTCACATTTAGCAGAATCAAAGGTAGCTGAAACAAAAACAACAAAAGATTTTGGAAGAGAGCAGAGAAACAAAGAGGAGACCAAGCTTAACTGTCCGATACTCGTGGCATCTGAGTGGCACTTAAGACAATCTAATAGCATGGTTTTACCATCGGACTCACGCTGCATATCCCACGGAAGGCAGAGGGTCTTTTCTATCATCCGATGGGTTCAGGTCGTAGGCAGCTTTATGTCTATGGCTAAGGACACATTACAGGGACATCTAAAGGTCCTGTTGGCATAACCAGGTAAAAGGAGTGTAGGACATTGAGGGAGCCACCTGAGCACACTCATGAACAGGACTTGCCATTTCTGTTTAGCCCTACAGAGATGCCAGTTCACAATCGACAATGTTTCACATAAATGCTCAAGGATTCAAATGCACATTTTCTCACATCCAGAGACAAATGGCCACCAGATAACCAGGATTAGCCCAGAGGCCTGCTATTGCAATTGCATAACAAGGACTCATCCTCAGCCACAGAAATCCAAGCAGTGTGATTCATGACCTGAGCAAGAGACCTTGCACCGGCACCATTACCTGCAATTCTTACTGCCAGCCACCATGAACACCCCTTCTCAACCTCTTCCAGAAGGATGACTCAGCCAACACTGAGGAGAAACTGGGAGAAGACACCACAGATAATCACCCTGCCCAAACAGCGTCTTTGGAAGTTTTTGCTTGCTTGTTTGTTTTTCCTGCATAAAATAGCTCAGTGCTATAACAAACTCTCCCATCTTATGCCTAGTTTTCTGCAACCTGGGCATAGTTCCCCTCTAGTGTGCTGCTCTAGCACATCTTCCCTCAGAACTGCAGCAGCATGCCAGTCTTCCCAGGCACCTGCCGCTGCCTCCCAGGTGAGCCAAGCCTGGCTCTAAGACACCTTGGAGCTCTCCAGACAACAGTAACCCCCAGGAGGATCTCTGGGGATGGGGCACCCTTCAGTCTCTCTATCTGGGAGGTGGCTCCTTCCACCCACATTCCTGGAGCAAATGCCTGCTAGTGAGTGACCCAGTTTTTTGGAGGAAGTCATGTGGCTTGCATGCAAGGTACCACATGGGGTTTTGATCCTCTGTACTCCTGCCCCTGATGACTGGTGTGGTCTGTCTCAAGGTCTTGTCTGCATGAGGCATGCTCTGTTTGCTCATTGTAGATCCAGACATTCTTTCATTCCACTTCCTCCATGGCAGTCAGGTCACCCTGGCTCAACAGGAAGTATTGCTTGAAGACCTGATCCACCTTGCATCCCACAGGGGTGAGAGCATGGAAAACAAGTTAGCATGCTGCAGAAGAAAGTGTACATGGGAAATGCTTAAAATCTGAAGCTCACCTGGACTTGTCTAGGTTCTTCTTCTGCTTCTGGCTCATTCCCACCCAAGGGATTTTAAAGACATGTCTGCCTGTCTTGATAATGCTCCACTCATGCTTCCAGGAGTCCTCGGATCCTGGAAAGAGGGATCATGGAGACTAGTTCAATTTCCAACAGCCCTTTTATTCCTCACCACAGTTTTGATTCTTGCTCTAATGATGGCAACACTCCAAAATTCTACATTAGTGCAGATATGATTGAAGTACTCTTGTTGATTTTTATTTTTTCTTATGTTATCTGTAAGGAAAAAGTAAGCTTAAGTAGTATATTGGGATTAGATCTTGAATTGATATGCCCAAGATATCTCCTGTAAAGCTAATGAAAACATCCCAGTTTATTCCGAGACCTCTGTATCTTCACTGAAAGACTGTTGGTATTCTCCCACTAGCCTGGCTATTATGTCTGTGCTCCAAACTCATTCCCTCATCCCTCATTCCTTTTTAAAAGAAAGATATCATCTGGCACCATCACAGACTTCTAGGGCTGTGGGTGGAGGAAGAGGGCTGTCTTCATTAGGCAAGTGCTGAGTGCTTTTTCCTGCTTAAGGGACATGTATCTCCATCCATACCGCAGTGGGATCCAGACCTATGATGCACTCCCACAACTTCCGTCCTTGTGAAGAAATCCTATCCCCACATAAACATCTAGGCTACCCCCAGCACCTCCATATGCTTTACAGGGAATTGTATCTGGATGTTTCCTCTAGGTAATGGGGGACCCTTTTTGTCCTGCCTTGAGGAAGACGTAGGAGTCCTACATACTCAGCCCCGGTATGACTGAGGGTGATGTTTATCTCACAGCACTTTTACTGTCTTCAGGCTAGAGGTTGACACTAATTATATAGTCAACAGAAAGAAAGCCCCTCTTGAGGGCATGTCGTGGTAAGAGAGATGGATTCGTCGACTTTGGCACTGCCTGTCCCAGACAATTGAGTAGAAAAGCTCCCCACACAGTCCTAGTCACTGAGACATATCCTGCTTTAGCTGTATGTATGACCCTGTCCCTGTCCTATCCCCAAGTGGTGTGGCACAGCAGGTAGACATCATCACCAATGGGTTTGATATCACTGTTAATACTTTTATGTGTTCATTAGTTTATTTTCTCAAGAAAAAGGACCATCAAATCTAAAGAATGGGTATAAAAACAGATGGCTTTTTCGTCTTTATACTAGAAAGAGAGGTGAAATAGGAGATGCAAAGCGGACTTGGAGATATATTTGATGTGGCAAATGGTCAAGGTGCATCCTCTCCCTAGCTTGACTACACTATCTCCAGAGCTGGAAACAAGAGAGTGACTTTGTTGGCCTTTTAATCTGATGAGCCCTGCAGAGAAGCAGGCTAACAAGCCTTATTGCAAAGATCCCAGCTATGCCATACCCAGGCCCTCGCTGGGATTTCCGCATGGCCTTGCTCTGTGCCCTGATGACATACTGGCTTACTCACTACCATCCTCAGTCCCCAGCATAGCCCCAGGCAAGACAGCGTAGACACATGAGCTGATATTTTTTCCTTTCCACTGGGTTTTGTCTCTTGGAGTGACCATGGCTTTAAATTGCTGATACTCTTGGTGCCACATTTCACTCCTAGAGCTGGGAGTGTGACTTAGAAGCCCTGTAATATTGCAATCATGCAGGTTATATACAGATGAGGAAAGCACAGGAACTCACCTCCAACTCTCCTTCCCAATATGCCTCGCCTCGAGTGTCCAGACCCTGTTTTCTCCAGTAGCTCCCTGCCTCTGCTTTTGTGCTCTTTCTGGCTCTGTGTTTGTTAGTCAAAGGTGCAGCTCATCTAACAAGCTGCTGATACTTCCAAAGAACTGTGTTCATTGAATTCAGCAAAGATTAGACCTGAAAAAAAAAAGGAGCAGTTTGGAACTGAGTCCCGCAGTAAGGTTTATCAATCTGTCTGACCACAGTTTGACAGCAATAGTTGCTGATGCTTTCTGAAGGCAGAAAGACCCTATTGCCATGGGGCCCTGCTTACCCTACCTTTTAATAGTCCTACCCCCTCCTATTTTCTGGCAGGGAGGGGAAATCAGCCTACTTTAGCCTAGGATTAACTCTTTACTGAGCTGGCTGTAGTGGGACTGTCCTGGCGTCACAACGTGTCCTGCTAATAGTGTATCTCTCCTGTGGCAAAACCTGAGCTAAATCACAAATGCTGTAACCTGTGGTGGGTCTTCTGCGTTGATCATAAAAGAGGGCTCGAACATTAAGGAGTGCAATTTGTGCTGTTTTACCATATAAAGGGTAAATGAACTGAATGAAGTATCCATGCTCATCTAGCAGAACAGGACAGAGGAGGCTGTGGCAGAAGGATGTAAGATGAAAGATAGAAAGGTTGCTTCATCAAGCATCCTCCTTCCCATTCCTGTCAATACTTTCTTTCCCTATCCTTTCTCCAGAAGGAGGGTGAATCAGGAAGAACAGGGATGTAGGTGTGCTCTGAATGCGGAGATATAACTGTGTATCCTCTTTCCTGCTGCTTGAAGAGGTGGCACCAGCCATGACATTGCTGGACAGATGGTTTAGAAGATGGTTTCTTCCCCATTTCTGAATGCTGCTGACTTTAAAAATGACAGATCTACGGTGAATAACGCCAAACCAGCCTTGGACACATAATCTACACTTACACAGGCCCTATCCAGCAACGAATATCTGTCTAGATAAGTGTGTGCTGTATTTTGCCCTGAACTGAGGCAACTGAAGCAACTGAGTTCTCAACAATGTTATTCTCACCCACTGCAAAGTGAGGGAAATATAGCCACTTGCCTGGAGTTCCCATGTTGTACAAGCCTCATATGCCCATAGGATCCTGTTACCACATTACTCTGGCGACACTCCCTCATGCATAATGTGTCTGTGATTAATTGCTAGAGGCGATAAGCAGAGGCCACTCCTCTCTCACGCTCCTTAAATAGTTAAATGCATTTAGTCAGCTGGGAAAAGCCTCACAGCTGAAAAAGGTGCTGCTCCCATGATATAGCTAAGTCTACAATGTAAGTATGCTGTTGGAACAAGTACAACATTTCATAGCTGCTGTTATGGTACCTGGTGGGTCTGGAACATCTACATGGAGATAAATAGGTTCTATTTTAAAGGGGCTATTTTTGAGATCTTTAATCTTCTCAATTATTGTGGACTCAGTTTTTCCCTTGTGCTGATCTCTGAAAAGTAGCTCTGTTTAACACTGGAATTACTAGTCATTAGTCATTTTTAGAAAATTGGCTAGATAGGGCATTATAAGATATGTATATGTATGTGTGTGTATGTGGATATATATAGAGCTATATGAGTGTTCTTATATCTTTGTATGTTTTTGTTTTGTAAGGAGGGGAGAAACATATGTACACATATATGTGCTTATACCTTTATCTCCATGGATTTATACTTATTTATGTGATAGATGATATTAATGAATATTTAAAGTTGATATGTTTGGAACAGACCTATGCATGTACTCAAAAATTGTTAAAATGGAAAAAATAGTGCTTTGGCTGTGTGGAGGGAAAAAGCAGCAGAGAAGAGATTGTACAGAAATGAGATAAGACCCAATGTGGAAAAAACAACCAACAACAACAACAAAAAAAGCCATGACAATACAGTCACCTGAAGTCTCGAGGAGCACCTATGTGGCATCCCTGTATCTTTTCAACATTATATGTGGGGGCCTGTGTGCACCTATGTAGACAAATGACAGTCTTATTTGTACAAAACATCTGAAACCTGTATTCCCTCTCCAAAAGGCCTGGTATATTACAACAGGAGCACCTAATTCTTTTCTAGATGCCACTGAAGGCAGACCCTGTTCCTAACTTTATTCCCTCTCATTCTGGGGAGGTTTTGCAGGGCTTTCAGTTGAGTTGTGCTTGTTCTTGGTCTCTGAAGTCCACTGGCTAAAAATCCTCTGTGGGCCTGATAGGAGGAGAGTTAGGTAGTCATTAAAGTAATAGGTGATGCATTGCCCTGTCGGCTTGTTATATCATTTGCCTCAAGCATCTCATTATTTTTTAAATGAATTTTCATCTTTAGCATTGTTTTCCTATTGTATTTCATATGGGAGAGAAAGCGCTTCAAAATGTGGCTCATTACATGTATCCTCTCATGTTTTCTGTACATAAAGGCTTTTAATGCAGTCAGATGATGCATGGCTCAGTAATAGTCACACTTGGCAGACTTTTCAAGGTGTAGTCCCACATTTAACTTGTGTCAGTTTTGTAGAGCACAAAGTAGTAGACACCTTGGAGAACAATGCATGAGGAACTCCATATTAAAAAAAAAAAAGTACTTTTCGATTGCAATTTAAAAACACAGCAATCTGTAGGCCTCACTAAAAGACCAGACTCAGTCCAGTAGTGACAGGAGTCATGGAAACCAGTGCCAAGCGTGGGAACCCAAGGGCAGAACTGAGTCACGGTTCCCAGTCCTAGATCATCTTTCAAGAAAATAAGACGAGAGGTCTATCTAAATCCATCCTGTCTCTAAACATGGCCAACAGCAGAGATCTGAGGCAGTTTAAGGTGACCCATAAAGCACCAGAATGTGGTTTTGAAATGAGTGTAGACTTCCCACCACAACAAAATGCTAGCAGTGGTAGGCACTGGAAGTAATTAATGTGAATAAAAGAGCACTCAAACCTTAGCCTCACTTTGTTTGTAAATGAGTATAGTAGCAACGATCAGGCACAACGTAGTCTGGGAGCAGAAGGGTATTTCTCAGCAGGAAGAGGACTGCAGAAAGCTGGGGTATCAGTAAAAATAAGGAACACTTCTGTATCCTGGAACTTCGGTGCTCCCCAAGTGTAGCAGCCCATCATGGCACTGGCCACCATACCCATGGAGGCAGGTATCACAGGATATTGTGGAGAGAAAGGACTGGTTTTTGCAACAAGAGAAAAAAATCTTTTTGTCAGAAGTTAATTCACTTTCGGTAAATCTTTTTCAAAATAAAACTTTCAGTCAGCGTCCACTTGAAGTGGATATATAAATATATATATATATACATATACATTTAATTGCGCTCTCTGCAAGGAGAGCCAGGTTTCACTTTTGCAAAGTATTATGAACACTGATCTCTGCCTGAAAGAAGCATGTATAGCCAGATTGGATTTGGCTGCAAAGCTATTTTGTAACTTAGGGGCAGTTTAATTGCATCTGATTTGGAAAACATCAGGGATTTTATTTTTCTGCACAGATCCCAACCAAAGTCCTGATTAGCTAAATACTAAATCGTACCCCAGGCAGGTGGTAAGTGTTTGCAGTTCATGACGTTTCCCACATGTGCTCCCAGTCCCTGTGCTGCGGTTGTGAATCTCCTCATGCCTCTGCAACCGGTTGTCATGTGAGCCGTGCGCGCGGCTCGTGCCACCAGCAGCAGGCGTTATTCGGCTATTAATAGATTCCAGGGAGACCAGTCACAACACAGCTGGCGAAGTAAACACATCCATTAAGAGATAATAACTTCAAGGAGGAGGAAGCCTAACCAGGAATAGCTAATCTGAATCATGCAGGATGTTCAGGCAATTTCAGAGGGCCAATCAGCGCGGGCGCGTTCGGGTGGCGGGCCCATCGCTCCGGCCTGCGGAGGAAATGCCTGCCTTCCCTGAGTCAGTGGCAGGGATCATCACAGCGCGGGGAGCGGGGAGAGGACATAAAACTTCCCTCATTTCCAGCGCCTGCTCTGGAGGGAGCAAGAAGGATGAAAAAGAAAAGGAGGCTGCCAGCTGGGGATGCCGGTTGCCTTGACGTTGGGCTCTGCCCATGAGCTTTTCCAAGGGTAATGCTCATCTTGATGCTGCCAGATCGCTCGGTGATTGGAGGAGTGAGCTGCTCTGAGGAAGCTTTCTCTAGCTTTCCTGCCAGAAAAATATCTTTTTTATTTTTATTATTATTATGACATCCAGAGCTAGCTCTCTAAATGTTTTCTTGTGTGAAATTTAAGGAAGTGATCAAAGCCTCAGGTACTGTAAATCACCAGAGCTTGTTCTGAAATATGTAGGGTTGTGTCTTCCTTTGAAACCTTTTGAAACCAGGAGAGCAACACAGACTTACCAGCACTGGATGAAAAAAATCAACAAAAACAGCAACAAGGGAAGTAAATGACTTTAAATTCATTCAAGTGACGTATTTGAGATGAAATTCTTGGCTTCCATTTACCGCTGGACAGACTGTATGAGGAGATTTGCACAAAGCTTTTCTAAAATGATAGCATACTTCAAAAAGAAGGGTATTTTAGAGAACTAAAAATTACACCTAGATTTGTATCAAATTGTCAAATTGTTGCTGCCAAAAGATAGCTTATTCTTTAGGTGTGGGAGATGGAGTCAAAACTTTTCATCTTGAGTTTTTTCAAAAAGGATTGGAATTTTTTTAGAGACAGTGGTAAATTTTTTCTTGTACTAAAAATCTAAAAATGACTGTGAAATAAGTTTGTAAGTACTGAAAGAAGGCAGCCTCAACAAATGTAATTTGACAGAAAAAATAATTCTTTCTCAAGTTTCCTTCTTCTTCCTTCTCTTTTCCAGTTCAATTCAGCAGGTTTTCCTGTTTTATTGCAAATTGTCCTCTCATTCAGGGATTCAGGATCCAGAGCTGTTCTCTCCTTGCTTGAGTGGTACTATTATTTGAATTATGGTGATACCGAAACATTTTATCACATTTGCACCATGACAGTCATGGGATTTGACAATGTTATCCCTTTGTTTGATTTTGATGCCATGTCACTATCAACACAAAGTCAGCTTAATGGGGAGTTGTGCATGCCCATGCATGTGCATGCATGTCCATAATGCAGTGAGCAACAGCGTTTGATTCGGGAGGCTCTTAAAAATTCTTTCCACTGCCTTTGACGGTGCCTGTGTGCATGGAAGAATTGGAGCTAGGAGATACTAAATGTAATAAGAGAGGAGAGGCAGTGTGAAAGACTTGAACTAGAAGACATGAAAGGGCAGGGATGCATTAAACAGCTAAGTTGGCTTATTGTTTTGTGTTGTTTAGCTTTTGCAGCCAGAGTGGAAACAGAAAATGGGTTTCAACAACCACACAAATGACAGTTCAATCGCGCAGGATTTGCTCCAGATGTTAGTTGATGAAAAGAAGACCCTTCGGTTCAATAATTTCAGCAACCCAGCCTTGGAGTTGCAAGAGGAGATAATGGCCTCTTTCTATATCCTCATCATCGTTGGTTTTTTTGGCTTTCTCCTGTTTGTCATGATGCTCAGCAATATTGTTTCCAGTAAGCCCGAAAACTACATTGACTATCTCTACTCTGGGAAGTTCAACCTGCCAACAGCCCAAGTGGAGCTTCCAGAAAAGGACAGCAAAGACACGCTGGTTATTATCAACAGCACTGCCCTAATGGAGCTGCAAAAGCAAGACAACAATAACAACACTCTGTTTGAGACACCAAACACAAATGCAGCTCTGAGGAATGTATGAAAGTCGGGATTTTTATTATTTTATTGTGCGTAAGGATCTGAAACAGGGATATTTTTCCTTCATGGAAGCAAGAAACTAGGAGTTGTGCCAGGACAGATGCAGACTGGTCTTGGGTAAGCTTCCCACGCGCAGCTGTGAAGGTATCTGAAGTGAAACCTTCGTTATTTCAGCCCCAGGCTTTTAGAGAAGAGGCTGGAGAGCAAGTCCCAACTAGCCCAGTGCTTCGTGAGTCTTTTTATCATGTGTTTTTATAACTTGCCTCTCAGGAAAATATAAGGCTTTCCCCTTCCTGCTGTTGCTTCAGTAGGGTCAGTATGTTTCCAATTGGGGTGCTCTTGGGGTGTCCATTTTCAGCTACTATTTATTTATTTACTTGGGGGTTGATGTTGCCAGCAAACTCTCGGGTCTACGCGCTGCAGCAGCCTTCACGACACTTCTGCCCACTCCATCATGCTGGGGCACCTGGAAATGGAGGTGAGCTAAACCCCATGTCTGGTCCTTCTGGAAGAAAGATTATTTCAAGCATCTGCAGGCACATATGGGACTTCAACTTGTTTGCTTGCCTGACAGCCTTCAGCCGGAGCGAGATTTTTTTGCCTGTGGTCACTCATTTCTCAGCAGGTCTCTTCCTGCACAGCAAGATTTTCACCAAAGCTCGGGACAATAAGGAGATGGAGGACATCTTCACATCTCTCCAGGGTCCCTCCCAGTATCCAGCAAAAGGCCACTGGAGCTGACAAGCCACAAGTGCTGTCCTCAAGCCTGAGCCATTGTTGTATCAATAATGCCTGATAATGCCTTCAGTATTTAGTGCTAACCCCATCAACATAAAAAAAACCCTCAGCATCTGCTTCCTTGGGTGGTAAACAATAAACAGAGGATTACACGGTAGCTCGAAGGTGCCATCTGCCATGAAGCCTTGGTAAGCACAAGAAGCAGCAGCTTGCCCACCAGGCAACTCCATGGTGTTCAACCCATGTCCTGCAGACCTGGGGGTGCAGGGGTTCGGGACATATAGCCACAGTGGGGCAAACCTATTGTCAGGAGGCTTTGACTTGCTATACTGGGTCCACATATTCACTGGAAAATATTTCAGAGTCTGCAAATCAAAATTACCAAGAACTACTGGTGTAACTAATATAAGAACTTGAAAGTATTTTATTGTGCAAGAAAAAAATTTATAAAAGTCTGTAAAATAGTATGCCTGTGGGTGGCTGTTGCTGGTTCTATTCAACTTTTTTTTGTCTATTTTTTTTGGTAGTGATGGGAGAAAAATTATCACCGGTTTTGTGCCCTAAAAAAATTGCCCCCCACCACCTTCTTCCTCTAGCTTTTCTTAAATTGGCTTTTCTAAATCTGTTGCTTCATGTTTTGCTCTTCTGACTTTTTTTTTTTTTTAATATATCCCTTGCTGCCATGATATAGAGTTATTATTATGGTATTTTGCCACTGTTCAGCCCAAGCCAATTGCCTGCAAATGATTTATTTCATGCGAATTATACCCTTAAAGGGAATTTCCGAAGTCTGACTTTGTAAGACAGGTTCCAAGGCTGATACTTTCAGCTGATAGGCAGGATGAAATCCACACTGCTATCTTGGCTCTTCATGTTTCTTGCTCGAATTCCAAAGATTCAGCTTTCCAACACAGACATCTCCTTTTTTGGACAGGTGCAGACTCCCCAGAGACTGTCTCCAGCAGAGAGTTATTAGGCAGTTCAGTTAGTTTTGCAACCCGTTGTTTTTGGCTTCATTATTACGTCTGGTTTAATAAGTGTTAGATTAGAGCCAGATTCTGCTATTTATGCTCACAGCTCCTGACTGCACTCAGTAGCCACGCTCCAATTACTGCAGCTCAGCTATTCAGATCTAAAATTGTGAGGTGTTTTGGAGGTATGAAAAATGTGCAATTCCAAGACTGTCCCTTCTTGGTGTGGGTGTTTCACAAAAGAAGGCAAGTATCCCAGTCCATTTTGGAGAGGGATCAATTTCTGCCCAATGCCAGCATTTAAAAGAGACTTAGCATGACTTTTTGCAATAGTGACAATACTTCCTGCTTTGCAAACTAAGTTTATCATTTTTTTCCAGTCATGCAGAAGCATCAGGAAGCAGAGTCAAATCTCTTTTTCCATCATGAATGTTAGATACAGGCTTCAGCCTTCCATCATGCCCATGAGGTCTGGGCTGTGAAATCTCACCTCCTGCAGGAGCAGCCAGTCCTGTTCCTAAAGGGCTGATGTGAGGAAGGCCCCAGGTTAGATGGTGAGCTCCAAATCCATGTGAAGTGTCACTGGTCTCCTTCCAAACTGAGCTTCTGAAAGTAATACACTCCTAATTCATCATAGAAGTCTTTATTGGTGCACTCTTGGATGTTCCCGAGGGGAAAGCACATTCCCACTCATACCCACTGTGGTAGTTGGCTCTCACAGACAGTTTGGAAGGGTGGGGGAGAGGTGAAACCCCTGTCTGTACTCACCATCCAGTGGGGACTCAACACCAAGATCTTGAATCAGACCTCAATCCCAACCATGGTCCCAACAGGTCTTTCCTCTTCCTGGACATATGCACACGCATCAGATTATGCCAGCCCCAACACAGGACAGGGTCACCAGCATGATCCTGCCACTCAGGGGACTGCAGAGAAAACCCTCAAGTGCAAAGTGGGAGCTGAAGGCTCCGACAGATTTATTTCATCTGGATGGATAAAGGATGGGGCCTTGAAGTGTGATCTGAGCATCATTTTTCTGTATCACTCTTGAAACAGTCCATAGACCTCAGCTTCTGGGAATCTCACCTCTCCACTCCCCTCCATTAATCTTCTCAACTGTTCATCTGGATTTTGTTGATAAACTGGGACAGAAAGGTTCTCCTGTAGGTGCTGCTGATTTGGGGCAATATGCTCCCTTTCCTCCCATAGTCCTTGCAGGCTTACAAACGGTATCAACAACGTCCAGCCTTGCCAAGCTCTTCAGCTTCCTCGATTCTACAACTATAGGACCCAATATCAGAGCAGTTTGAAACTTTTCTGCTTCCCTCAGGGGAAGTTTTTCCCACTACCTCAAAGAGATGCTGATGTATGCAAATGCATCTGTTGGACAATTTCAACTATACCTGATAAAGCACTAAGACTCCCGAAGTTGTCCCCCTCCTGCAGATTTCAGGCAACAGATGGTGGGACTCTCAAGAGTAAAGCTATTAAGCTCAACTTTTGTTAGACAGCAAAGAATCCCTAATGCTGAATATCAAGTTTCATCAGTTTTTGCAAAATTTCTCACAGATCTTTCTGGGACACCTCCAGCAGTTCTATAATCCGATTTTAAAATGTTCTGGGCTGTTCTATTAAGTTTTGTTTCAATATATTTTCTTAAGTTTCCACCTTTATCAGTGTTTCCACCCTTAGACCATCTTTGATTTTCGCAAGTGCTTCTTTTACTGGGTCCATCATGGATCAAGAGCTAAGGTTATATGCTTCTGGAAATCCTCTTCTGCACCAGAACTGCCACTTTGGCCTGTGAGTTTAGGTAGTGTTCAGGACTTCACTGAACAGTTGGAGGGAAGATGAATTATTTAAACGTGGTAGAAGATTTGTTAGAGCAAAGAAAGTTATTTTTTTCTCATTCCATATAAAACTGAAAAAAATCTCTGTAGAATAGTACTCTGAAGTTTTGGTTTTAGGAGAAAAATAAAACAAACTTACAAAAAAATGTTTAGATAAAATTTAAAAGTTTAATTTCAAAATTAGCAACTTAATTTTAGCTACTACACAACATAAAGCAACGCGGACACCTCTTCTGTTTGTCTAATATCATACCTACTGTATGTCATTATGTTTCAAATTTCACTATGATTTTTTATGTATTTCAAAATAAAGGATTTCTGATTATTTTTATTTTGCATATAGAGGAATGATGATTGGTATCCTAATAATATAATTACTACTGAGATAAATAACTGGTATGTAACCAATAATTGGTATCCTAATTAGCTCATCAATAAGTTCATGAGTAATTGGTAAATTTGTCATTTAGCTAAGTGATACACTGGAATTTGGTACACGAAGGTGCATTAGGCACCTTGCTAAGCCAGTGCTTGGCGCCCACTTTACAAGGCAGGGGCTGCACTGCAGGATGCCAGCCCACCTACAACATGTGGATTCTGTAGAAGGTGGTGACAGTTTGACCATCCCAGTGAGTTGCCCCATGGGTTGCTGCCCATGTTCCCCATATCCACAGGCATATGGCAGGAGCATAGACAAGTTCAGCGAGTTCCTGGTGCCTGGCTGTAGGATGTGATGGTTACACATGCTGGGGGTGGGTGAAGGAAGACAGGTAGCCCTGGCCTTGAAGCCCAAACCCTGAACTTCACGGGACTGCTGCATTGCAGTCCTTGCACCACAAAAAGCTCCCACTGGTGCCATGCATTGGGTAACCATGCAGGAGAGCTGCTGCCAGTGCACAGGAGCAGCAAATTGCTGCTTCTTGCCAGCCTATGAGCGCCGTGGGTGAAGGTCTGCAAAGGACAAGGCAGGCAATGTGGGAGGACCACCTTGGGCACAGATGGCCAGCAAGCAGGCAAGGATATGTGTACTCCTTACTGCACTCTTGACTATGGGGACCCTTCCCAGATATGATCACATTTGCTCCCCTGCCCTGTTTCCTACTGGTATCTATTCAAAATGAAAAGGCAGCTAAAAAACAAGAGTTAAAAAAGGGATCATGCCCTGTTTGCACGATCTCAATGACAATGTGCTCTAATTTATTTGCAATTCAGTAAATCTTTCCTTGGAGAGAAGGAAAAGGCACCTTCAATCTGAGTACCATGGTTTATGATCTGCATTTCTAATCAGTGCCATGGATGCCTTGTTAATTACACATAAGAAAATACAAACCATGATTTCTTTACAGACAGTTGTTTAGTAGACTTCTAAGCATGGATGCTTTTCAAAATTAATAAGCATCCAGTAATTCCCTCCAGGACTGCTCCTGTCAGCTTATCCCCATGTATGTTTTTGTTAAGGGTAAGTAGCTAACACCAAAAGAAAAGGATATATGGCAGAAAGATAAGCTAATAATAAAAATATGAATGTTATTTTGTGATGTGTTCTCATATGAATAGTGCTGCCAACTTTCTTTTTTGTATGTACAGTCTTTATTGTACTTTGCTAACAGTTAAACCATGCAGGCTTCTTTCTAGGGTATACCCTTGTCATATCAATTTCCATATTTCCGGGCTTCGCTTTGCCATGATCCATTGCTAACGCGATCACTTATATCTGCCTCAGCAAGGAGCGCAGCCAGGCAGCTGCGTTGGGCCCTGTAGACCATGTTCCCGTTCAGATATACTTTGACTTCACAGTGTTTCTGACAGCTTTTGGGGGATGGCAGTAAGATGAGAAATGTTTAAGAGGGGACGACATAAGCCATGGGATATCATTATTTCAGTGGTAGACAAGGACATGTGGGCCATCATCAGGGACTGACGTGTTTGCGCTGTTCAGCTCCATCTGGCAGCCTGGTAATTTTGCCAGCATTTACTCCTGGCCTCGTAGCTATAGCTGAGTGTGAGCAATTTAACAGTCATGTTACGGACGAGTTTGTTCCTGTGGTAAAATCCTGCACATGCATCTGAAGGGAGGAGGAGGGGCACGTAAGAAACTAGACGGGGCGAAATAGTCTTTAGCTTCTGTTGCTCCATGCCCTTCCCCAGCCTAGCACCTGCTGCCCGTTGTGCACCTACCTGTGCACACACACGCACGAATCCTTCTCCCCTCTGGCTGTTCGTACTCATCTCCCACACCAGCGGAAGCCCCCACTTTGAAAGACCTCAGATTCCCCAGCCATGGATATTTCTTACAGCCTGGCCCGGGCAGTGGTCTCTGTCACCTCTCTGTGCTGATCCCGAGCAGCTCCTTCCTGCACCTCCCAGCCCCTGCGGACCCCTCTCAGAGGCCTGTGGCTCGCCTGAGATCCCACCCAGTGCTCCGAGAGGGCAGTCATGGTATTTAAGACAAGCAACATCCCCATGCGAGAAGCCGTGAGGTGCAAGGCCGCAGTCTACTCGGCCCGAGGGCGCTACTGCTTTCCGAGGCACCGGCGTCCTGCGCAGCCCCGCGGACGCCGCGGCGCCGGCGCCTGTGACACGGCCGGCTCCTTGTGAGCTCGTGGGCTTCCGCCTCCTCTCGGCAGGCTCACGGCCCTCTCGGGACATGCAGCGCTTTGCAAACCCGCTCCTCAGGCACGTCATCCACAGGGGCCGCTTCGATGCTGCATCACAGACGCGGTGCCTGCAATACTTAAAAGCTCTGCGGGCGCTGCAGCTTAAGGGCTTCAACACCGTTTTTTTAGGAGAAACGGATATTCCAGAAAGCCTCGTAACAGGAGATAAAACAGCCGAGGAAGACAGCCTGAGCTGGCCAATATGGACACTTGTTCATGCCGGCAGCAGCCAAGGGTGGGTGCCTTGGAGGTACAGGCTGCTGCTGAGAGATGAACTGTCCTTCGACTGGCAGGAAGCCATCTTTCAGGAGCTGTGTGATTCCTTGACTCTGTCCTATGGAAAATGTGTAATCGTGACCAGGGAGAAAAGGCAGACGATGCCCGTGGGGACCAAAGAAGTCAAGGATCAGGAGACGGGCACTCAGCCTCCAGTCCCACCAATCATCTACATGTCCAGCATTAAGTGTTGTCCTGAAATTGCTAGAGCCAATGGCCACGAGCTTCTGGCTGTGCCCTCATCTTACAGCTACCTCTACCCACTGGATGTCGCCTGGTCGTCTTTGAAATGGTTTATTATAAACAACAGGCAGGGCTTTGCCCTGAGGTCTTTTGAGAGGACCTACTCCTATAGGTGCATCCTCCTCAGCGACTTGATTGTGAAAGGAATAGAGAAGATGACTCCAGGCAAATGGAAGATAGCGACCAACAAAGCGAAGAGATGGGAAAACTACTACCTGGACACATTTTCTTAAATGGGTCTTTCTGCAGGCAGGCCTCAAAGAGGCCTTGGCTGATTTTTAATCACTTAGCTCCAGCCCTGCCAAGCCCTTTCCTTCAAAGGGTGAAAACCTTGACAGGTCTTGTCAATAGTTCTAATAAAAGACAATATTTTAAATGTGAATGTTAAGTTTTAGATGCATTGCAGGGCTAGGTTGCTATGTGTTAAACATGCACTGGGTAGGGAAAGTTAATTTGGCTTATCACAACAACAGGCTCAAGGCAGATTGAGGTAGTTTGGGTTCTGGATAAATTTGCCTTTTGTGGAAATCATGAGACCTAGCCACAGATGTAAATATTGCAAATTTTGACAAAAAAAAATGTCCTGCAAACTGAATTCTGCAGGTCAGGCCTGTCTTTGATCCAAATAGATGGACTTTCCCAATAATATAAGTATTAAGATCTGATAGCAGCTCTAAAGTCCATTTTGCCTACTACCTTACTTCTAAAAATAGTCATCAATAAATGTTACAATGAAAGGTAAAAGAAATTTTCTTAAAAACAAAGTTTCTTTCTAAGGACTTCTAGTTGGTTCAGGCTCTAAAACATGAAAAGTTCAGTCTTGTAGAGCAAAATATGGCCTCCATCACTGGAGTTTTTCTTTATCCGTGATATTGATGTGAAGTACTCCTGTTCGGGTCCTACATGGGCCCTGAGATGCAATGATTTCTCATGGAACAGAATTCAAAAGATTATTTATGAATGATGTAAATCAGTATTTCTTAACATCAGTTTTAAATTAATTACTTTTAGAGTTCACTCTACACTCTTTCGTTTTTATAGTGTTTACCTATTTTGCTCAATACTCTTGTATGTGTGTGTTGTGTACTTTTAAGACAGAGAATCAAATCCATAAAAATATAAAAGAAATAAATTATGAGATGATTCACAGGTGTACTAAAACATCTCAATACACTGAGAAAAGTCTGTAAGGATTTTCTAGTATGCATGGAAATCATCTAAAAGGGCACTGTGATTTGGTGTGGCAAAGATGTATCTAATAAGAGGGTCTACCTTCAGAAGAATTGGTGCATGTAGAGCTAAGAAGTGAATACACAGTGACAAATAACCATCTCTTCTCAGCTCTGTATACATCACTCAAATATGTCATATTTTTGTGTATTTTTTGAAATACAGAAGGAGGGAATGGAAAATTAAGTGCCTCAATTGCAGGGCAGAAAGAGTGGTGGAGAAGAGAGGAGAGAGGTTGGAGAGGGGCTCGAATGCTTTTTTTGGCCCCTGTCATAGCCCTGAATTCAATTCTATAGTGTTTTAGAGCAGCAATTGCTTCACTAAATGTCAGTGAAGTGGTGTGAAAGCAGAGGAATAGCTCCAATACCTCTTTATCACAAGGGCAGACGATAATTGCATAGTAATTTGGTTTTCTGAAGAAACAAATGATGCAGAACCCAATTTCACAATGACTCTGTCTGGCTTTACCCAATGACACTGCATTATGCTATTGGCATAAAGCTACAGAGAACCAGCCGTACACCGATTGCAACGCCAGTCACATTAGCACAAACTCCATGGCACTGCTTTAGTCTGGATTTACCTAAAAATGAGTGAGCGCAGAATTTGAACAGAGTCCCAGACTGATGCCTCATCACAGCTTAGCCTTACCAGTGTCTCCTACCACTTGTTTTCACAATTGTGAGTTTAGGGCCAAATTGCAACACTTTCATTCATGGCTAGGGTGTGCCGTACACGATCAGGAATTTTCAGTGAAGCCAGGGGAACGATATACAGAATCACCTGCTTTCGATTAACTTTTAGTAATAAGGACTCATAAGGGAGTAGTTTCTCTTACAGGAATTTAAGTCTTTTCTATTCTTTGCTAGAATGAGGGTAAAGCCTTTGTGGAAATAAGAATGAGGAAAGAGGAGGTATTGGGAATCATACCACCCAGGGAGCAAGGGGAAAACATCCTTTTCCCGCACAAGACTCTTGATTTGGGAAGATCTCTCTAAGCCCCTTGACTCTTCCCAGACTTCTGCTTGGAGGTTGATGGGTTATGAACCTTTTCTAGCCAGTCCTGTTTTATGCATATGTAAGCCTGTGGGCAGAAAAAGAAGTGAGTTTGAAATCAAATGAACTTACTTTGGTATTTTTTACAAACTCCTCCGAGATGAGTACTGTACTTCCTTCCTCCCTCCCCCTTTGCTGCTCCATAGGAGTAATTACAAATCATGTTTTCTACAAAACCTTGCAACCCTTTGTACTGAAGAAAAATATTGTGGCTCATACAGTTCTGACTCAACTGGTAATTTAGGATGACAAGCAATTCCTTTAACATATGACTAAACATTCTATTAGGAGGATGTTACTAAATCACATGTGCCTAATTCAAGAGCATTTGAAATAGTATGCATGAGTCTAATATCTTCTTGGTAGGATTTTAAATAGGTATTATTTTATTAGGTTTGCTAGCAACAGCTCTTGTCACGAGGCCCACTATACCTGACTGCTGCAGGATGTCAAAGTGAGTAATCTTTTTCCCAGCTCTATGTGACTGAGATGCATCACTAGAATAAAAAAAATAAAGTAGCTTTGCATAAAGAGGAGAAGCAGATGCAGAAGTGTATGTTGACAAAAAAAACTATAGCAGATGTCCCTTTGCTCTAAGCTAGCTGGAATGCAAATCACTTGAATTTACATGACATCTTATTGACTAATTACTTCTAAAACCATTCCCAAGCCTCCTTTTCATGAAAAAAGGACATTCATTTTCCTCCAGTTTATGAAGCAGGGCCGTAATGATCATTTCAGCGCAGTTCTTCCCCTATTTGGGGGTTCTCTGTTTTAATACTGTGCTACAATGCAAGGTGCTGATGGGGCAAATCCTGTTATTTTTTCAGTCTTCAACACTTGGCATCGGTGGCAATGGCAACACCTAATCTAGGTGAATGAGATTTTGTGTAAGGTAAAGTGCTGCATCTCTACAAGTGCCCCATCTGTACAATGTTTTTTTTTTGGTTGATGGTGGGTTTTTTTTTAAATAGACTAATTTTATATCTTTTCTTTACCACCTGAATAGTGCACCACACTTTCTGGGATAGGAACATCTATAAGAGAGCCCCATGTAGCTTCTCTGCCATCTAAAAAGCTGCAAACTCATACTGCAGCTGTCAAGGCTCTCTCTTCTTGTTGTCTCCTCTTACTTGCAGAAACTCAGCTGAAATGAATTGTTTTTTTCTTCTTTTAAGCTTGCCTAGAGTGGTCACATAAAGCTTCTTTCTACAAGAAACCAGGCTTCAATGTCCTCATCTGCTTTTCTGAACAAGAAACTGAAATAAACCTGAGCTGCTGTCTCCCCCCAGTGTCAGCATATTTTCTTGCCTAAGCCTTGAGCCACAGCACAGAGGAAGCTCGAGGTGCTGGAAGAGGAACCCACACAGAGAAAGGCAACATGGGCATGTTCCCCTTCCCAATTGCCTTTCACAGCATGGATCAGACCTCCACCCTGATATATCAGAGAAGAAACTGATAAAGATTTCAGAACAGGTACAGTCTCTTCATTCTGGAAACTCTAGTTACGAGGCTGCTGTGATACCCGCTGCAAACTCTGTGGGTGGTTTTACACTGTAGCACTGCTGTAAAGTTAAGGAAAAAACAGCCAACTTGGAGCACATTTGGAGTCATAAGCATACAAAGAGGTTTCTTGATTTGGCTGTAGAGTGAAAGAGAAAAATGTAGAGGAGAGAAAGAGGAGATTGACTAGGAGACTGCCTCCTCGCAGCTGTTTGCTCTCCATGTTTAAGCCATTAAGAAAGAGGCTTCTTGTGTTAATTCACTTCTTTCACATATTCGTCAGCTAAGGTCCCCAGATTTTGGTGCGGGTCTTGATTGCTGTGGGTGCTCAGTGATGCTAAACTGTATTGACACTAAATTACTTTCTTTAAAAGGAGATTTTGTACCTCTGGTTCTGCCTTTGGAGTAGCTCTGCTGAAGGGGAGAACACCTCTCCTTTCAGTTTAGAAAACAAAAACAAAAGCACATGCTTTTGCTGTATCACATGCTAGAGCCCTTGCTCTAGAAATGTTACTCTTGGATGGGACTCTAAAAAAATCTAGATTGGGACCAATATGCAAAGGCAAGTCTGGACTGCACGAAGCCATCATTTTGCTTCCTTTTGAAACTCATGGACCCAGGCCTGACAATGTCCTTTTGTGGGCCATGTGGGTTAGGTAAGTATCTTGGTGTGTTTTCCTCAACGGTTCCTTAATGGGAGTGGTTAGCAGAGTTCTAGTAACATAGCAGAGCCATTTAATTAAATTACCATTCAATTAAATTACCATGTTTGCATACACAGATGACTGCTGAGACAGCAGAGGAAAACTGCGTCTTTTTTTTATGATGGCATTAGTTCTTTAGCCAGATAATACTGAGATGGATGCAGCAAGAATGTTGGTCTATCCTAGGAGTGCAGCTTTTGCAGTACTTTTATGTTCCCCAAGGCAACCTCATGAACAATGATATTATAAAAATCACTGGAGTTCATGATAATAATTTCTGACACACCGAGAGCTCTCCAGACCTCAGCTGCATCAGTTGCACCCACATTTAGCTCATTAATACTGGTGAGATGGCACTGCAAGAGTGTGCGCTTGCCTGGCTGCAGCGGTTCCCAAGCCTGCAGCCACAGGAATGGGGCGGCCCTGGGGGCCTCTCGCATCCCACCCGGCTCCCAGACTGCTCCTGGGTCCTCCTGCCTCTTCTCCTCCCTCCTCTGACTCTCTCATGTGGGATTTCAGCTTCACCTTAACACACAGAAGGTACAAGCATCTGGAAGTGCTTTGCAAAGGAAACACAAGGTCCACTCTGATGACTGCCACTGGTACACGACTAAACCTTTATTTCTACGCTAAAATTCTTCTCTGTTGATTAGTCTACAGTGACTGTGTTAGCTTATGCTGCAGGATTTGGTGGAACACGTAGGAATGCCTGGTTTTCAGCTGGTAAAAAAATCTGCTTCGTAGGCTGAAAAAAAGGGAGTGCCATAAATAGCATCCAGATATTGTGCATAGCAAAACAACAGAAGAAAGTTTCTGAGTTCAACTTCCTCAAAAACTGATTTGCATTGGTGTAAGGAAGTCTGAAGTGCTGAAAGTGCTTTGAGAAAGACCTTCCCTGACAAGCTCATGCCTTGGATTTTGCCTAGATTCAGGAAAGGGCCCATGAGAGCCAGATGCACATACCTGCAGGAAGTAGTTCCTCTGAAGGAGTGATGCAGAGACCTCCCAATGCCCTTCTGTCTCTCCATAAACCTTATATACCTCCATGATGGATCAGAGGTTTTTACCTCTTTAAAATCTGCCAGCCCTTTGCTGCTAATCTTTAAAAACTGCCTCCCTTGCACCAATAATAGTAGCATTTGCAGTAAGCAGCAACCAAGCCCATTACTCTTTTTTTTTTTTTTTTTTTTACAAAGGATTATTTTATTGCATAAATAGAAGCTCAGATATTTTGCTGTATGTATAAAAAAAAAGCGTTGAGATAGAGTTTAAGTGAATGTTACTCTTCAGGGCTTCATTCCTTTGCAATATCCTTCATCTGCAGGAAGGCTTCATTCTCCCAGGAAAGGAATCCAAGCAAGCTGCCAAGAGACGGAAAATCTGCAGGGTGAGGACACAGTAGTGAGAACAGCAGGCCTGCTACGCTGGCAGCCCATGGGCTAGATCTGCCTGCCCACATGGCACGCTGCAGTCGGAGCTAACCACGACTCGGCCGTGCAGGCAACAGAGAAGGTTTTCAGGGTAGGAGAACCCACCCCTTCTTGCAGTCCCAGGATAGACAGGGATGACAGTCCTAGAAATGGCCTCCTCCAGTGGCAACACTGGGTGACCAAGAGAATTTTTAGCATATTTTCTGAGAAATTGGAGACTCTTTAATGTCACTTATTCAAAAGGCCAGTGTCACATGCCAGACCCACAAGGACAAGCTCTATATCTCAGTGCAGCAGTTCTGTGGGCTAAGGACACTACCAGGCAGAACATCATGGGACCTGCTGCTGCACACCCAGCAGAGGACCATTATATTGGTAAAAGTAGCAGGCTGCTCACTTGCAGGACAGCTTGTCCTTGTGCCTAATCTCTCATTTGTTTAGCAAGAGAACTCCATTTAACTTACCCTTATCTGATGTATTCAGCACAAACTAGTCCACACGGGCTTTTCCAATTGCTAGCTAAACTGATCTGAAGTAAGAACTTAAGATGGCACAGGTCATCCCAGAGACATGTCCCCAATGTGACATAAACAGGAGACTAAAATACACCTTTGTTTCTGTTGTTTTTTCCTATGGGAATGAACCACTCCATTGCCATGATTATTTCCAGGTACTGATTTCTAGTCACAGTTTCCAGTCCCTCTTGCAGGAAATAATACATCAAAGCTAGCAAAACTTCTAAAAACTGAGAATGTTCATATGTAAGGTGATGGACTCAAAAGCAGAAAGTAAGACTTCCAGTTCCATAAAGAGTAGCATTACTTTAAATCCTCACTGAGCTTACAAAAGGCAGGTAGGAACAGAATTCTCATTTTTCTGCAGAGCAGAGCAAGATGAAATAAAATTATAAAAAAAATCACATGGCCAGAAATGAAGAGAATACAATCTTAATGCTAGAAAACATTGATTTTTCTAACAGACTTTTGCTAATGGACAGTCCAATGAGGTGATCATTGCTTAAGCTTACTTTGAGGAGACTGGGAAGTAATTTGGCACACTTGGCACTTAAACCCAAACGTTTTTGAACTTTGACAATGTTCATTTTGCTCTTTCTGGAAGAAGATTTCCCTTTTTCTTACTGAAATATACATATACTGTAAATTACACAGCATAACCTGCAGCATTTGTATTATCTTAGGAAGCTCCATGACATGAGATTTGGCTCTGCCAGCTATACCATCTACCTGTCATGCATTTAAAAGCATTTAGCATGGAAAGGCTGATCCTTTTCCATTTTAGTTATAGTCTTTAAGGCCAGAGAGTCCTGTTATGTCACCTATCTGAAATGTTTATCATGGACTTTTTTGCCCAGTTTAACAACCGCCTCAATGTATTGGGACATCCTATGCAGCCAGCTGGGCATAAGAGTTCGGGGAGCTAAACAGCAGAGGAATACCATGCTCACATCTCCGAAATCACGAATCATGGTTACCAAGCTTTTCTGGTGGTAATTGCTTTCTTGCAAAAAATAGGCATGATATGGACATACAAATGTGCTGAGGCATCAGAGAACACAAATTTTGAAAGAACTTAAGTGTAGTTCTAAACTGCATAATCCAAACATATCCAAGTCAATGCCATTATCGAGCACCAGGATGTCAAATAAATTCTATACCTGAGAGGCTCTTCAATCATGCTTCTTCTCTGCTTCTTTTTTCAATTTCTCTTCACGTTCCCTCTTCAATTTTTCTTCAATTTTTTTGCTCCGGTACATTTTCACTCCGGCAAATGCTAAGCAAAGAATCAATGTTTTAGCTGCCAAAATGTACATCAGCAATGGGAAATTCTCCAGAGCCTGAAATACAAAATAATATATTTAAGCAGTTACAGGAACACTTGGGCAATTAAAATTGAATCTACAGAGATATTATGCAGCTTCCTACAGCAACAATACTATTCCAAGCAGGGATAATACTTCTGTTCATGCTTTTCTGTAGGAATTTTTTTAACCAGGCAGATAAACAGCTAGGAAAAAAAGACAAAAATAAGTTTACTCATTTGTGTATCAAATCACTTTGAATGGATTTTTGTCCCATGTGTTTGCTTTACAGTAAATGGAACAGCAGCAGGATCTGGAGTTGAAATAGAGAAATAACTGATTATTTGAGGATAATTGGAAAAGGCAAAAGTCAAGCAATGCTTCTTAGTAAGCAATGCTTCTGAACAGTTCTCAGGAATGATATATTTGTTTATCTCTGCCCTCAGACATAATGCCTGAGGATACTTTTTTCTTCCTAAAAATTTTAATCCACAAGTTTTGCAATCAACTTGTCCACATCTAGAAGATATAAAAGTCTTGGCGCCAGAGAGAAGTAAAACCAACTCATCCTCCTTTTTCGCATCCAGTGATTCAGTTTCAAGAGCTTTTAATGCTTGGAATGAATGAAATTGCACTAACTGTTTCAATGTTATGAAAGCATGCTATTGTGAATGTGTATGGGATAGTATTGTGGAACTGGAGTACAAATACTGTAAAAGTGATGCAGTGAAAGGCATCAATTCCAGGACTGGAATTGCAGGTACTAGAGGCACTGGAACATCTCAGCACGCTCTTCCTAACAGACACTCGGCCTGCAGGATCGCTCCTATCTGTCAGAAATGTAGAGTAGATTCACAGTGAGGCTTCTCCCTAGCACGTCTCCCTGTACCCTTAGCAGGTCTCCCAACACCCCACAAAGCTGTTTACCACTGTGATACTCCTGGATTTAGGAAAAGCTTTGTATCCATACACCACTGAAGTGTCTCCTTGAAGTAAATATATCAGAATGTCAGAGTGCTCAAGTAAGGGTTTTCATAACACTGATTTATATAGAAGTTGCATATGCAACCCCTGACATGAAGTCCCTCCACACTAATTTTGCAAAAGATATTCTCTGAATCTCTCCACACATTAAAAGCAGCACTCACTTTTAACCATAGCTCTGTAACACCATACACACAGAACAAGGCTTGTGGTTAGAGCTGTCTTCATGATAACTGTTGTAATCCAACTTATTAAAATTGTTAGTACATGACATCAGTGTGCGTTATGCATGTGCCCTGCAGAATATTTATGGCCTTAACACACCAACAAACAGGATGGAGAAACCTCCATGTACTGGTGAGAAAAGTATACGAGAAAAGTCCGGAAATCCTGGAACAGTAGGAGCACAAGCACTGCATTCATGTCCAAAAGCATGAACTAAAAGCACTGACCCCTAACACATGCACAGGGGTCAGTTTGCAAAGGAGCTGAGTATGAACTGTAGGAAACGACAACAGGCGGACCCCAAGCCTGAAGGTGAGACAGACAGGTGGTTAGATCACATTCATGTAGGCAAGGGACATTAAACACAAGACTCAACTACATCTTAAAGCAAGAGCAGAACTTCACTGTTTTATAAATATAAGCCATCCTCACCTTCCAGTTAAATGCCACCATCTTGGCTGTGTAACGAGTCCCGGCTTCTCCCACAACAGGCTGCGCCCAGCACCAACGTGTGTCACGCTTCTAAAGGCACAGATCAGGGCAGAAACATCTTGAAGAAACACAAATTAAAAGGCATTAGCTAATCTGCTTGTATTCAGTATGTCCACATTGCACCTCTCTGACAAGTTCATCGGCTGCGCAGAGCCCGGCTGTCCGTGTCAGTCCCACGGCGCTCGGCAATGACCTATGGGGGTCTTTCTGGAGCTGATTGACAAGAGCAGTGTCTGTGCTGCTAAAGGACAGGGCTGTGACAGGCCCGGGGCAGGTGCCGCGCTCGCACAGGAGGGAGGCTGCGCTTGTACCACACGCCGCACACCCCAGCAGCTGCCCGACTGCAAACACAGAGCCGGCTGCCTCCGAAAGCTCAAGACACGCACACGGCAAGCCACCTCACTGGGGTTTGAGGTCTGGCTGGCGGGAACACATTCGGAAGAGTTGTCTTGCAGTTTTTAAGCCCATCTGCCTTGTTCAGAGCCTGAATGCCTAATGAGATCCTAATATCCAGCAGTTTTTCTCTGATTGACTCATAAATTAATTTCTCCTCGCAGGCCATAATAACATGGGAGCAAATCAACTGGTTGGTGGATCCTTAAGAGTTTCAGAGCTGAGAAACACCCAGGGCCCACAGCATCCAGCTCCAGAGCTGCCCTCTGGCCTCTGCAGCAGCTCCACTGGTGCTGATACTGTTTTGGCTGCTGGGTTTCACATTAGGCACATTCCTCTGCCCACCCCCCTCGAGGTGCTCCTGTCAGTGCAACAACAGAGCACAGCTGGCGAGCAGGAGGAAGCCCTAGAGCTCCATTCAAACCTTCACTTTCCCCTCTTCAATCACGCAGCTCAGAAAAAATGGCTTCATGAAGACTTACTTACCAAGAAGCAGAACTTGTGATGTGCAACCACAAATAGCAATATATTGCCTAGAAAGGGGCTAGAGGCAGAAATAGCTGCCAGGACTTACCACGTCCTTGTCTGCAGATGCCAGTGTGTGCAAGATTCATATCCCGCCCCCCAGTCTCATGCCTCCTGGCATGACCACAGCTCCTCCGCCCCTGTGTTCAGACCACAGCAGCAGGGCTTTGCTCCTGCTGCAGCAACAGCAGGGAAGCTGGTCACCCACAGCTGCAATCCACGTGCAGTTGCGACCGCCACAATACTTAGGGAGCATAGTTAAGCTGTTGTATGGCACAGCAGTTTGGGGCCAGGACAGAGGATACAGAGCACCTATGCACAAACCAGTAGGTCAGCCTCTATTACCAGGATTGAGCTGCGTCTAAACAGCGGCAAAGCCAACCTGTTCATCGGTATTTAGTATATACTAAGCTCATCCTGAGTTGTGCAGCTCTCTTCTGTTAATAAAATATGAGACCAGCTCCACTAACTAGAGTGTCCTCATACCAAAATGTTGACTGCCATGGGTCTTAACCAAATACCATTCTCACTCTGCTCCTAAATTGCTGTAAATTCTGTGGTTCATATGGAGTTAGTTTTGCAGTATGTTGTAAAAAAGCATGAACTCAGCCACTCAAGCACACACTAAGATCTGGCAGATGATGCTGAAAGTAGGATTTTAGTGTTTTTTTACACACAGAATATTTTTAAATTCAGCATATCTGAGAAAAGCCTGACCCCACAGGGAAGCCTGTGGGGTCAGGTGGCAGGGTACTATCCTACCAATGAGAAGCAGCACACAGTGTGCACTCCTGGGAATGCTCTCATTTCTGACATAATTATTTTAGCATTCAGTACAATACTTAGTAATACTTCCAGTATACTGAGACAAAAAAACTGATCTCCCTCCCTATATTATGTATCCATAATAGCTGTAGCAGCACCAAATAGTATAGCTGCACCAAAGTCACAAATGATGGGAAATAAAGAAATCCTCTCTTTCCTCTGAACAGCAGTGCTGCAGGCAGAAATGCTTCCTGTGAGAGCTGGAACTTTTGGAGGTCTCTCCTTACAGTGCTTTCTCCTGAGGGAACTGAGTGGTGAAGCTACCCCATTCTCTCTACATTGCATTTACACCTCCCTGTCACCGACCTCCAAAGATCACACCCATCTATTTCATCTATCAGATTTTCCAGTTTCCATCTTGATCTAGACCTTATAAAACACAGTTGAAACCTCCAAATAGAAAAAAAAAAATGGGTAGAGTTAGGGCATGGGAAAGAGAGAGGAAAGAGGGAAAAGGAGTAAAAAAGCTAGGATTCATTTTGCATTTGAAAAGCAACTCTTATTAGCACTGACATCATCAATTCAAAAGCAAAAACTCACACACTGTACTTTCAAGGTTGTGATAACTTAAAGCAAGCAAGCCAACAATAACCAGCCAGAGCTCCGTGTTTGCTTTTTTAGAAGCAGATAAGGAAAAGATAGGAGTTCAAAACACATTTACAGTCAGGCATTGTTTGTTCCCCAAGAAAATGCAAGCTCCTTTAACAAACACAGCAGTAATGGAAGTGAAGGCTTGGCTCCACGGAAGGTCACCATTACCTTCATTTGAAAGCAAGAAGGTCTCTTGCTGAGCCACGTGAAAAGTAACTAGAAGCGTTAGGTTCTGCTTGAAGCTCTGCCAGAGACTTTGTGGCAGACTGTCCATAACTTGTCTATCACATACTCATATGAATCTATATGAAATAGGGATAAACTGGCAACCTTCTCACACGTATCTACATCCTTCTTCACTGATTTGCACCTTCCAGTCACTAGCCTATTTACCTTCTGCCCTCTGTGAAGAAGGATCAAAGCACTACAGATGGGAATGGGAACAGAGGTGCGCATCACACACCTCAGTGCTGCACTGTCAATTCTCAAGTAGCTCCGAGTGCAGTGAAGTCTACAGGGTGCAGTGCAGACAGGCAGGTACTAAACCTGGTGCTGGAGGCCCACATATTCGGCTGGGCTAGAGAGCTCCCAGGGAGTGCTGTGCCAAGTCACAGAGCCAGGTTTTAGCTGACACCAGCCCTAGGTTCTCCACATAACACATGTTGTGCAACACAAACCACCCCAGACGGGCTAAGGAGTCAGGCCCCAATCAGAGGAGAAGGCTGTGGTAGAGCATGGAATTGAATCCAGGTCTGTCAGCCACTGAGTTATAGCTCTCCTTTACCACAACCACATTGCAGCCCAGCCACTCACACTATACTTTCCTTAGGAGCACCAGAATATTGACTGGTCTGTGTGCACAAGAACATGTCTACACAGGCATACGGGGCTCACAAAGCCCCTTGAGTTGTCTTGGCTGAACTTCTCAGTTAGCTTGCCAATAATTCCATTCACCCAGCAATAAAATGGGGCTTGAGATATTCCTCTGTCCAAGATTTCTGAGTACGTCCATTTTATTTATCTTTATTCATCTTGTGAAGAGCTATAAAAGTCATCAGCTGCAAGGCCTCAGAAAGTAGTGCAGTATTTAACTGCATTCAGAATGGAGTGATGGCTGAATACCTACTGAACTAGAAAAGGAGGGTTGTTCCACCCGTCTCCTCTTGCTGCTTTCTTTGATCCACTTATTTCAGAGAAAAAGATGCACATTTAACAAAAGAGGTTAATTTCAGCAGTTGGATGATCCAGGAACTATGCTTCACCTGCTGCATTATGCATCAGGTTCAGTATCTTAGGACAGGANGGCCTCAGAAAGTAGTGCAGTATTTAACTGCATTCAGAATGGAGTGATGGCTGAATACCTACTGAACTAGAAAAGGGAGGTTGTTCCACCCGTCTCCTCTTGCTGCTTTCTTTGATCCACTTATTTCAGAAAAAAAGATGCACATTTCACAAAAGAGGCTAATTTCCGCAGCTGGATGATCCAGGAACTATGCTTCAGATTCAGTATCTCAGGACAGGACCAAGACTCCTCAAAATGAAAGAAACAACTAGGTATGTAGAAATGTAGTAGTACATATGGCATAGCCCAAAGGTTATAGGGAAATGCAGCGGGAGCAAAGGTGTGCCAGAGCTGCTGCACTAAGAATCCACCACAAACCACTGCTCCAAGGCACAGCAGTTATATTAAGTCAGAAGCACTCAGGCCTGTGTACATTTATAACTCATACTGTGTACACTGGCAAGACAGCACTCTACTGCAAGATCTATGAAACTGCTCAGTTTACATGATTTGTAAGGTAATTTCAAAATTAACACCAATCAAGAGAACATCAGAAACATAAAACCATACGAGATCTTCATACCTGAAGAAGTGGAAATGAAAACACAAATAACTCCTTTGGCAGTGCTTCATTCGTATGCTCCAAACTCTGGTAAGGAAGCACAGAGCAGATGGGGTATGTCAAGAATGGCACCTGGATTAAAACCAAATAGAAAAAAATATGTCAGCAGCGCGTCAGGCTGTTCCGCCGCGGGCCCCAGGGCACCGGCCGCACCAGCCACGCGCCAGAGCCCCGGCGAGGAGGGTTTGCAGGGCTGGCGGCCTCTCCTGGTCTCCATCCTGAGCCCAGCTCTGCCCCAGCCCCTGTCACCTTCCTGGACCTGGCGGCAGCGATACCAGCACCGCCAGGGACTTGCACACACACACACACACACACCGCCGAGGAAAACAAAAGCTTTTGTTTTTCAACATATGATAACCTCAGAGCCCTTCTACTTATTTGCTTTAGCTTAGTTTGGGAAAACAAAGAAAACTCGACAGATTCGGATGCAGTGGCATGCACCTTGGCGCGGTGGGCAGGGGGGCGGCAAGGGCGCAGGAAGGAGGCCGGCATGGCGGGCAGCAAGGCAGGAGGAGAGCCCACAGGCAGCAGCAGGGCCCACAAGCGGGCGACAAGCGGCGGGCACGCGAGGGGCAGGCAGGGGCGCAGGCAGGCGCAGCACAGGCCAAGCAGGCCGGCACCGGGGCGGGCGGCAGCCCCGCTCCTGCCCGCACTGCTGGGCCCCGGCGGGCACCGCACGGGCCCC
>VWPW01019436.1:0-16405 GCA_013389825.1 Crypturellus undulatus | reverse complement strand
GCTTTTTCTGTATTATTCGTAACCAGGTTAAATCCAGATCAAGGTTCTCAAATTCCAAATTTGTGCATTCTTAGCAGGTAGTCAGACATCACTACAGTTATGGTCCCTACCTTTATTCATATTTTATCTTAATAATAAGAGTATTATAAAATATTTGAGCAGTTACAAGCCTAGAAGACAGCTGAATGTAACTTAAGACAGAAGTGATGTTTTTAGTATGCAAATTTACCTGTCACACAATGATAGGAATTGCCTAGACAGTAAAGAACTGAAAATACTTCTGTATACACATCCTACGACTACAATGTTTTTTTCTAAGAGTAGTCTTATTGCTATACAGAGTCACCATTTTTAAGTTTGAGAAAATAAGTTTATCAAACAAAATTAAATGTTTTTACACCTTTACACCTGCATATTGAGGGGGGAAGAAAAACAAACTCCCCTGGAACTCAGATATGCAACAGACAACTTCTACATAGTCATATCAGCAGTGTCAGTACTGACTTGACATTAATAAGCACACCTCATACTGGAGTTAGTTACATTATGATTGCTAATACTGTACACGATGGTCCATTTGCAGGAGCTGAGGGTGTCCACTAAGGAACAGGCCATCCAGCCTGTGAGAGGATAGTCAATGATGCTCTATCTGTTCTGCCAAAAGTTCCTTCCCTTTTCTGGTGTTTGATAGTGTGCTGTAGGAGACGTTCCCAGTGCTACTGTATGAACAGGATGCTGAAGGCCATCACCACACAGCATACAGCTATGTACAGGCTCTTCCGTTCACTTGGGTGGGGAGAAAAAAAAACAACAACGAAACAATTCAGGCACAACTAAACACCTCTAGGCTGATCCTAGCATAACATGGTAATTATCACACTGCAACAGTTACAGCTGATTAGTTATAGTTGTGTACTGGGGAAAATAGATGCATAAAAGTGGGAAAATTAAGATATAGGACAGGACATATTGCTTCATTAATCTCCTTTGGCCCTGAGAGAGTGAGGGGGCAGGCATCAGAAAACTGATCAAGACACCAAATCTTTTCCTGGCTCTGTTCCCAGTTTTGGTTGCAGGCAGAGGTTGTTCATAAGCTGTTCCACATCAGCTGAGAAGAGGTGCAACTCGGTGCTGTCTGGCCATGACTGCTGCTGTATGCTGCATATGTCTTCTGTGTGTGGTGCCATGCAGGAGCTGGCTAACTGGCTGAAGACCTGTCCAAATCCTGCCTTTTTTCACTGCTAAAGAGACATAACGCTGCTAGTGTGTGGAAAGAATCTGCTCCCCAGATTGTCAGGTTAGTGATGAAACAGAATTACAGAAGGTTACACAGACACATCATTTCTGACTTTCAAATTGCTCAGTGGCATAGTTATCCACTAGACCACGGATAAAAATTTAATTTACTCCGTTAACAGACTTAATTTCTGTGTAAAAGGCATTTAAGAAAGATCTGTTCCTGCCTCTTAGGGGATGGTGCTTCCGGCCTCCAAAACTGCCCGGCAGTGTCAGCGCAGTGAGGATTCCTTGAAGCAGCAAATTCCTGCTGTGAAGCACTTGGAGGTATAAAGGCAGCATCTGAGCTGTTTGCTTTAGACATAGATCAATTTCCTTTTGCTGTGCACAGCCTTCCATCTTACTGTGAACTACCTTTTCCAAGGTACAGTTTACAGAGAAATATTACAGAAAACCGCTAAGGCTCCCAACTCCAGCATTAAGTTGTAATCCTCAGAAAAAGAGGCTCTTTCACTAGCAGGACTCTAAAATGCAGTAGTAACAAACTTTCCACAGCAAAAGAAAAATAAAATCTCCCATGACACCTCCCATAAGTAGGGGCGCCTGCTGCAGTGACATTACAAGATGTTGTCATCACCTGGCATATATTTAATTAAACTTCAAATAACTGAGTGAATTAATGTCTGTAGTTTCACATGTGATTAAAATAAATTTTTGAGGAAGTCCACCTCCTACAGTTTAGAGTATTACAATTTTCATATGGATTTTACTTTCCTACTCTTCATTTTCTTGAAAGAAAAATCACTATGTGACAGGATTAAACATCGTTTTGCACAACTTTGTAAATATGTAACCACTCACTGGTACTCACTGATTATTAAAGTCTTATGTGCATGTGAAAAGGTTGTTTAAACATACTGGGTAAGTTAAATGCAAAAGAAGTTAGTAGGCATTCTCATTTAAAAAGAAAGACTGGGCTCAACTGAAAGTTTTTATGAAAATATTATTATTCATAGCTTCAGGCCTGCAGATGCATTTCCTGGATAATTATCACATCATGAGAGGAATAAGTTACAGATAAAATTCTCATTCCCTTGCAATTTTTTTTTTGCTTAATACATTTCTCATTTTTATTGTGATCAATGTGGGGCTTTTCCTTTAGAATACTTGGAAAGTGGATATTAATAATCCAAATGCCTCGGACTTGCTGCTTGTTGAGGCATTACATGCTAATTGAAATTCAAGGTCTTGTGATCAAAATCTGCTGAACCAGATATCTTCACACTACATCTATTAATATGTTATTCCTCAAAGATTAGAAAACAAGCGAGAAAGAAGCTTGCACTTGCATCCGTTCCATGACACAACATTGATATATTTTGAATTTACTTAACTAGTTATTAATTTGGAAGGTTATTTAATTTTGTGAAATCTAATGCTGAACATACTAGACATGCATTTGTCATGACAAAATAAATGGACTGCAGCTGCAGGACCTCTCCACTCCAGAGCACATCGTGCCATCTCAAGTGAATCAGATGATAGACTCCAGTTCTGCAACAAGCTGAGATCCAGTGATACAGATGCAGTAGGATCCTGCAGTTCATTAAAGGTAGAAATCCCTCCTCTTCCCCCTACCAAGAAACTGAACCAACAGACAAAATAAATTCCCAATGATAGAGAGCAAAATCCCTAAACCTGTGATCAAGAGCTACTCAGTCAAAATAAAGGATCCAAAAGGTTATCATTACGAGCGAAGTTTCTAGAACAAATGATATGCCATCACTACAAGTGTAGGACTGATTTCATTCAGATGCATAGAAATATTTACTTCACCATGTCTTCATGAACTCACTTTTCCATACAATACCCTATGTCATTTTGGGATTATCATCCTCTTTAGAGTAAGATTTTTAAGTTGTTTTCCCAGAATAAAAAGGACAGAAAAAATGCAGAAATTGCTATCATCAGACATGTGAGTCTGCAAGGAACTGTGACTTTACTTGTGAACAAAAATGATACTTCTGTCAGCCTTCTTACTTAAGGAAGCAGATGGGAGGGCAGCAACACACACACACACACAAAGAGAGAATGGATTCACTTGAAGAGATCATATAATGCTTCCAGACAGATTTCCACACACAGTGATGCATATCTTCAACTATTTATGAAGAATGATTTTTTAAAAAAAGAAAAATGATAATAGCATGAACACTAGATTTGCTATGAAAGGGTTAGATTTGGAGATTCTTTTGTTTTATTTCAAGGAACTGGCAAACCCTTTATTCTTTCATATTAGCTTATGGGGCTGTTCTACATCCCCAGCTACAAGGAGCCCAAACAGATATACATAGCCTGGTGGTATTGCTTTCCCACTACCTGAAATTCCATAAGAAATTCAGATTTCCTGTGAAAAAGCATTGGGACTGGGTTCTCCTAGAAACAAGTGTAAAAAGAAGGCAAAAATCCATATCTTTGATGATGGGGATTTGGTGCATTTTGTTTTACACAAGCACAGGGCTGTTTTCCTCTCCCCATCGCTACTGCTGTTAAATACCAGAATGACAATTAAGATGCCAGTTGAAACTGGGAAAAAAAGAAGAGGAACTATTTAGAGGGAGAAACAAAGAAATGACTTTAAAAAAGAAAAATCATTTTGGCTCTCTGTGCTAGAAAGTAAGAGCAGACTAATCAAAGGGCCATTTTCTTCTTGGCCTAGGAGCCCATGGCAATGGCCTTGGCCCAAGGGTAGGGGCCGCATGCATGAAGGAGAGCAACAGGAAGCCGCAGCCACCTCGTGTCACAGGAAAGCACCCAGGTGATACTGGCAGCTGCAGGTACACGCGGCTGTGCCCCAGCAATGCATCCTGCTTTGTTCTCATTTCCTCTCCTTAATTCCCTGCAAGTATATGCTGGCTCAAAACAAAAGAAAGGCAATAGTTAACAGCAGAAAAATAATTAAAAAAAGCTTTAGGATGAATGTATTATTCCATATATGCTGATGGTGCAATTATTTCTCTCCTGTGATAAATGAAAATGTTTGCTAATAAAATTTGTTCCAGACAAACAGAGGATTATTCCATTATGCTGTCTCAATCCTAACAAATTCATCTTTTTTTCCCCTTGAAAAAAAAAAAAAAAAAAATCAAACTTTGGATCATTCCAAGAACCACTATTTAAAAAACACATTAAAGGAAGAATGGGGGGGGGGGGGGGGGGGGAAACGGGACAACAACACACAAACAAAATAATGAAAATATCTGTTTTTGCCAGTCTTAGCCAAGAAAGAAGCAAGAAAGGATCACAGCCAGAACATGCTGTACCCAGCTCTTACTGGCTGATGATTCCCTTTTACAAAATTAACCCATCTGACCTAATGCTCTACCTCAGCCTACAACATCGGCTGGGAAACAGAGGCCCTACCCATATAAAGCCAATTAACTCCATCACTCAACAGCATAGTGAGACATGTAGAAGCCAACAGTCACCTCCCTGTGTACAGTGACCACGCAATAGATCCAGGAGGGGACATCAATACATCTTTCTCTGTTCTGCTTCATCTTTTCTGTTTTTCCTTTGTTTAATCCTTACCTAGCCAAGCACTGTATACTCCCCCCACCAAAGCGGTATGGGGGGTGCTCCCTGCAGTACGTGCAGGGCAGTGGGTCAGGGAGCAGGGCTGGCTAGGACACAGGAGCTCAGGAGCTACTCGATGCACTGGAGCATCCTGGCAGAGCTGGCCACTAACACTAGTGCAACGATTTAAAGAAGTAACCTTAAAGTACTGTTGCCATCCCCACAGTAAAACATCAAACTAGTCTTGTGTTAAGGACAGATGCCTTTCTAAAGGAAGGGGGGGGGGGAAACACCACCACAAGAAAACAACCACACACACACACACACACACAAAAACAAACCAAACAAAAACCACACACCAAAAAAACACACACACCAAAAAAAAAAAAACCAAAACAAAACACCAAACCAAGGCCTTTTCTTAAGCTTTCACAGAATGAACTCAGCTTAGGGTACAGTCTGGCCCTGAAGTTAGTATCAGCCTTTTCACCCAAGGAATTCTGATAAGTTCGGTATTATTCTAGATTTATGTCTGTTTTGGCTTCGGTCCAACAGGTCTAAAGTAATATTATAGACTGCTCCTTTTGTTATGCACTTTTTCCCAAGGCCGAGCACAGAACCTCAGAGATAAGCGCAAAAACAGCAGGAAAGACATTTTGCTGGTTTGCCTTTGCTTGAAAATATTCTCACAGCTACACAATACAGAGGAAGGGGGAGGTGGTGATGATTCAGTAAGAGGTCAAAGAGTAAGAGAAGAAAATCTCTCAAGGAAGAAAGAAACTAGTGAACAAGAGTCGGGAACAGAAAGATGACTTATGCCACAAATATAAAAGGTATAGTCACATAAGCTCATCGGAAAGAAAATGAGAGCTGATATCCTACAATGCTAGATTGATTAGGGAAGACTTGGAACATGACCAAGGTCTACGAATGGCATGGGAAATCATTTCAAAGGAGAAAGAACCTCACACTCGGCTATGGGGAAATAAAGCAGTACAATAACACACAAAGAGGATATTGGAGGGTTGCCATGAGCCCTGTGCTGAGAGGAAGCAAAAACATACAACAGTGTTTATAATGGATAAAATTATAAACAGTGTTTATAATGGATACCTGCACGTTTTGCACAGTAATGTGAATGATTAACGTTTCCAACTCGTCTGAAAAGGGACAGATTCAGGAGTCCAAGGATGGCCTTCCAGTCTGTCCTCTGGTTAGCCAGATCCCTGCTAGGGACTTTCTACAGTCCTCACACAAAAACAGTGTAACAGTAACATAGATAAGGCTGCACACCTGGAACATGTCCCTCTTCTCCTTTGTCCATTTTCCCTATCTACCCAACAACTGAGAAAATGTCAAAGAAATGGTAAAGATTATGAACAAAACTATAAATATCCTCTAATTGTAACTCTAATGGGACTTTGGTGTTTCTCTGCATACACACAGTATCCACACAATACAGACATTCATAGTATTTCCTGTATTGACAAAGTCAAGCAACTTGAGAAAGAAATTCTGTCTCCTGAAAGCCAAGAAGAATTTTGAGATCAGCGCAGTGAGAATTTTACCTGGATCTTTAATAAATTCCAACTTCATACTGCCCAATTTAAACATTAGATTAATACAATGCATTTCAAGCATGGGAGAAAAAAAATATTGAGTTGTGTGTCGAAGTACTCCCATTACTCATAGTCATACTGAAAGTTCAGATTATGTTAGACCTCCACAGACCGGAAAACTTTCAGAGAGGAACTTGCACCAGCCTGCCTGTATAACACCAACCCCAGTGCTGGGATCCTTCGATAAAGAAATGGTTCAAACTTTCTCCCACAAGGGCCTTAGCAATGAGCAGATGTGTGGGTCCCACTTGGAGGGCAAACAGACTATACAAACACACCTTTCAACCACGAATCAATTATTCTTTTTCTTATTCAGAAATCAAGAATTATAGATTGCCACAAGCTGTACTTAGAGTCTGTATTTTTCTTTAACTATTTAGATGGTGCTTTTCAGCTCCAGTCCATGTGGAGGCCTGGGAGAGTGACCTATTTGCCACTTGCCTCCAAGATCCTTGAGAGGGACAGGGACCCCAAGTGACTATCCGGCTGCACAGTCATGTTGTTATTCTGCCCCTCCTTCTCCGTAATAGAGGCAGACTGAGCCCACAGCTACAGGGGCACCTAGCAGAGTCACACACTGCACAAGGGCTTTGGGTTTCAATGACAAGTTAAAGGACACGTTGCTCAGCAGCCTTTCTGCCTCCAGATGTATGAGGGAGACTTCAGCAACCCCTTGTGACATAGGAGATATCAGACCGGGCCACTACTGACAGCACTCAATTTCGTCTTTTCCCCTCCAAGTCTAGAATTTGTAAAATGGCACCTCTGCTTCAGGAGGTCCAAATTCACTTTTACAGCTAAAATACACTAGTTCAAAGTTTCTCTGACCATCTTCTGTACATAAAGCCATAACATATTAATCTTTTCCTGATACTATCTCTTTGCACCCTGAAGATTATTCAGCTATAGATATAAATACATATCTCTCTCCTCTCCAGAAAAGGAAGGAAACTACCAGAATTTAAGGGCTGAGCTGTCTCTAAGTTAATTTTTTAGTGTCAATTTTAGTGAAAGATACTGTGAAAGATGAAGGCCTATTACAATGAAGGAATGGCTGGTGAAACAAGATTCACCTGAGCATTAACAGAGAAGGTACATGTGCCGAAGTCCAAAAGGATCTACTTTAAGCATTGTGTTACTCAGAATCAGATGGCAACAATCAATACAATATATATATTTTTTTGCATAGAGTAGCAGGGTTAGTTACTCTTGCATTCAACAGTAATAGGTAGGTATTCTGTGCAAGATCCTGTAATAACAAAGGAAAATGCTTGTGCCATATAATAATAAAAATTTCAGGTAAAAGGATTCACTTCAGGAAACAAAGGCCCTAAAGTAATACTTTATGAAAATATTTTAATTTAAAATTAATAATGAGGTAAGGTAGCACTAAGAACACTGGAAGGTTATATCTAAAGGGAGCTAAAAGAACTGAAATAAGTTTAATAATAATATGCCAAACTCCTATAGGATCTCTGAGATTGAGGCAAGCCATGAGATCTCAAGCAGTATAACACCCTTCCTAGAAGTCTATGTGTCACTGCTCTTATGAAAGGATTTATGTGTCTTAAATGCCTTTCATTAGCAGGGGGCTGGACTCCTTGGCTGTGCTTACATTAGCAAGGAGTGAGGAACAATGTAATATACCCATGGGGCAAAACTGGTGATGTTGAAGACCAGGAATCTCCGCTCTATACATTTCAGGCATTTTAATTATCTTCTTTCAAACTAGTTCAAGAGTGGTCTTGTGCACTGGTTGCCTATTTGTGGCTGGGCTGCATTAAATGTACTCCTTGAAGACATTATTGAGTTTTGTGCCATCCCAGAGAAATCCAGTTCACACGCACCCACACCCACTAAAATCTCTCCTTGAACCAAGGCACAGGAATTGGAAACAACCAGGAAATTTTCCTCAGAATTTCACTCCTGATCTCAACTCACACACCAGTATATATGGACCCAGTGATTCAGGAAAACCCTCTCAGACCTAAGATGTTAAGCATTTATCTTTCACTAAAGAGAAAATGCAGAAGGTCTTTAGACAATCTATTAAATCTCTGCTCACTCAAATAGTCTCTTCAGCTTCAGTGAAGGTACTTGTGTAAGTTATTCATCTTTGAGCATAATGGTCGCTCAGTTTCACCCTATCAAATTGCACTGTCTGGTCATTTATTCAGGAATTTATTTAAAAGGGACACAAAATGGCCACAGAAGACTTGTTTAGACTGCTTTCAGGGTTTAGTTTTACAAATTATAGGCCTGTCCCTTCAATTTCTTACTACTGAGCTTGCGAGCTTCATTCTCCAAGATGCTGGTTGCTCTGGCCCTTCTCCAGCAAAGCACTCAGGCTGCTGGTTAACTTCTAAGCATGGAATGATACTTCTGCATGCAGTAGTTTCCTTAGGCTTGCACTAAGCAAACACTCCAGAGTCCTGCTGGGCCACTGGTAAGTGTTTGCAGGATCAGGCCCAATTTCTCCAAGGGGAAAAAAAAAAATGTGATTTAGTAAGCACTGTAAAAGGTTTTGCTCTGATATTTTTCACATATTGTAAAAAAACTCACTAGTGTGCTATATTTGTGTTATCTCAAAACGGATACATTTCTCACTTACTGGAACTTTAACAGCTAATAAAAATAGAACTTCTGAACTTTCAGGGACCTTTTGAATAGTGTAACTATATGAAATGTCTGTACCACAGCAGACGCAAACGAGTTCATAAAGATTGGCATGATACGTAGCATTGGCTAGTGCAAGCAATAACCTAGAGTAACTCTTGTATCCTCCAAAAAAAACTAAATAGGCACTTACTAAAAATGCAGGCAGCAAAAATCCCTTTGAACTCACTGGACACAGGCTGATATCAGATAAATCCAATGCTAAACAACAGGAATACAGCCTTTCCCCCAGGAGGTCAATGGCAGAGGTCTCTCGACTTTATCAGTGACAAGACTTCATCCAAGGACTGAAGCTCACAATTTTGTTTTCAGGGAGCTCCTACCTACTTCTACTGGACCATTTACAGAACTGGCACTTACAAGACCCTTACATGTGGCTGTAACCAGTATTATGAATTGTAGGAACATATCTAGGGGACGGAGGCCTTCCCATGGGAAGTGGCTGCAGGGAGCTGAGCTTAAAGAAGATAGCGGATACTCCCTGAGTTAAAGGAATGTGAACAGTAGTCCTTGAACAGCAGGCATGAGAAAGTTGGGCGAGACAGAACCTTGATTAAGCTTGTCAGTAAGAAAGAAGGACTGGTGCACAGACCTATGGTGTGAATACACGCCGTTATCCACGACCAACTGAATGCGGTAGAAATGCATGGATAGTAACCTGTGACCAATGGTAGCTGTACGCGTGTAGAGAGCTTGCTTCTGCTTGCGTATATAAGTACGCTATTCGGGCTAAATAAACGGATCAGGATCGAATTCACATGGAGTCTGCGTCTTTGATCCCCTCCCGATTCCTTGGGCCGGCAAGAAGTTTCCAACAATGAATCACTGTTTAGGATGTTTTACCAACATAAGATAAATAGTTTTACTAATGCAGAGCCTTGCCCAGATTCCCCTTCTCCAATTCAGAGGACTTGCATCAAACTTCAGAGAGCCCAGCACTCCCTAGGGATGTACCACTGGTTAGAAGACTACTAACACATCAGAGTTAAGATAAGAAATAGTATTTCACAGTGAATGAAGCAACTCAGCATATCTCTGTGCTAGGGACTGGCTTGCTAAAGTTTTGGAAGCAGTTGCTTCATTTAAGCTGCAAGCAGCATGTATAATATTGATATGTTTATACTATTCTGGCTAGCAATCTAGACAATGTTTCTCAGAGGACATGAGCAGAGTGGAGCTGAGCTCTTTCTCACAGTGTTTATAAATGGCTGGCAAAGCCACATTGCCAAAATGAGTTATAGCTATCTCCCAATACAGTCTGAGCCGGATTAACTACATTTGTAATTATCACTCTGGGAGGAGGGAGAAAACTGCAACTTTGTGTAAAAGAAAACCTTTCTGATTTAAGTTGCTGGCACGCACAGTCCAAACAATTTCAAAAGGTTTCAGCTGTTCCTGTCTGAGTGAAATGATGCTTTAGGGCCTAACTGTACAACTGCTACTCCAGTGAGCAAGCCATACTCGCGCAAGCGAGCCCTTCTCTGTCAGTACCGTATCTGCCCAAGTGAGGTCTGCTCACAAGAGCTGTTGCTGGAAGGTGGCCCTCTACTTTGCTATGGTTGCGTTAGCCCTGCTTTCAGTAACAATGAAAAAGAGGCTTTTTTATGCCTTGGAAATGTGAAGCTATGCTTAGAAATAGAATTCTTGCCTGCTAAGAGCATTTGATTTTTTTCTGAGCTTGTTATTGAAGTTCAAAGCAGATAAGGGCTCTATCAAGACCTGCAAGCCACTGTAATGCAATACTTATCCAATTTGCAAAGATGTTAGCTTCAAAGTTCTCTCTAAAGGCAAACTAAGCTTCACAGGCCTGCCAAGCCAAGAGGAAATCATACTTTAATGAAGGCAAGACACAGGGAAATGCTGGTAGGAGATCAGCCTTCCTCTCTCGGATGCTATTACATCTTTTCTGCAAATCACAAATAAAATAAATTATCCTGTAAAGATACGGTTAGGTAGCAACATCGAAGAAACAGACTGATGTTTAATAAGTGATGAATGAGGACAGTTTTACCAATAAATAAAAATCATATTATAGACTTTTTTTTTGAGTTTTTAAGTGCTTTGTTCATCCTATATACTGATTCTCCCTTTCTGTGTATGTGTTTTTTTTTTTTGTATTGCATTCGACTGTAAAGACAGGAAAGAAGAATATAACATTGGCTGAAAATCTGCCATACAAACATGCTTTGTGTTTTATATGGATGAAATTAGCAAGCAACTCTAAAAATGTCACATTTAAAAATAATTTCACACAAAATGCAAACTTTTAAAACAGCACCATGGCTTAAAAATCAAATGTTTCTGACCTAGCTTTCAAGTGATGCAATACAGCAGGTAGCCATAAGTGCAGTACAAGAAACAATATGTTTAAGTGACATGACACAATGCTGCATGGAGGTACGTGGGTCAGTTCCTTTAAAGTTATCTTTGCCTGGATGCTCTGCCTAGACCACTGTAACTTGCTCCTTAAGTCTGCTAACTGGAATAGATGACCACACAAACCTAGCAAAACCATAACAATAATTATCCTCCCATATATCCTGTTTCAGCTGCTTTAATGAATCTTAATCTGTAAATACTGGAAGAATAAGACACAGATGCACCATTTGACAAATAACATAAAGAAAAGAAATCAGTCAGTGACTAACAATACAAGCACTGTCATTTACACTTCTTTCTCCTTTAAATGTAAATTACCCATATACATTCTATCCACCTGAAAAATATAGCATGCTTGCCATAGATCATTCTCTCTTTTTTTTTAAAGAAAAAAAAAAATCACATCACAATGAAAATTCTCAGAAACTTGTGCAGCCAATAAGGTTTACAATCTTTATTCTTACTTTCACTGAGCAATGTAAACCAGCATCCTTGATAGTTATTAACTAAGAAAGTGAGCTCATTCCTACACAACTAAAATAGTATTTAAATTTAAGTTTGAAAGATGCACTTTAATCTTCCTACTTAGAAATGGGCCAGCAGCCAAGTTGGCTGCAAACCAGGAAATCACTGTTTCTCTACACAGACAGCTCCAGATAGGACCCCTTTAACAAGTTTTGAGAAATCAAACAGTGAAACAAAAGACTTACAGAAGATAAAATGCCTATAATACCATGTATATACCAAGCTTGCTCAGAGAGATAGCACTTTTACATGTGGGAGAACACAGGCTGAAACAAAATCTGCTTGAACAGGCTGAGAAAACACAGTGCCCCTCAGGTGTTTGGGACACCCAGCATACTGCCTGGGTGAGGAAGGCCAGCACTGTTAGCAGAAAGCACTGCTCCCAGGCACACCACAGCCTGAGTTCAAGGATAAACAGTAAATGGTCCTGCCTAGGGAATGCCTTGAGAAACATTCAGGTTTCTCAGGGGATCTTAGCCCCTTAGTAGATTCCTTTTGGGTGTTCTCAGGGTTGTACTGAGGGATTACACCCAGTTTCAGGCAGCTGGGACCCTTCCTAGCAGATCTTTAAAAACCTTACCTGCTCTAAGTCCTTCAGAATTTCTTTGCCCTCCTTTTATGCTCTCAAGGAAGACAGAACTAGAACCTGTTCTTCAGTATCTATACAGGATCTCTATATCATTTGACTCCATAAGAGCAGGTCAGTAGGTCAAAGCACTTAGTCCTTAGGCCAAACACACATCTACACACTGTTCATCAGGGGGTTTACTTCAGTCAAAAGTTTAGCCTGGCTTCCCAGGCTGAAAGCTGCCTCCAGGACCAGTTGCTGGTCTAATAGGAGCTGGTGCCATTGGAAACACCCTTATAACTGAGCTGCTGATTTAGGTGCCTTCAAAAGCAACTTGGTTCACCTCCTTCAGCCCTGCCTGGGACACCAAGTTGTGTATAGTTAGTGGCAACACCTGGGTCTTCAAAACTACACCACTGCTTTGAGCCAAAATCTTGACATATCATCCTTATGATAAACCTGTTTACTAAGTATTTTGGAGTCAGGTGTCAGGAGGCAGTTTGGAAGTGCAAAAGCCTAGTGTTTGATGATGATGCACAACTTGGTTCTAAACAGATTGGTGCAGAACAAAAGTGGCCAGTGACATTTAGATTTGGTGAACATGACTATGACTAACTTGCTAACCCCGTTTTTACCTTCTTAAGATGAGTTTGCACTTTTCTCATAACTTTATCATTGTTCTTCTTAATGAGACATTAAGCACTTCTATTTACTAATTGCATTATTTTATATTTAAATGGTACGTAAAAATATTACGACAACATTGTGTGGCTACAACCCTCAACTGCCAGATATTCTGCTTTGTGAAACACCAAGAACAAAAAACACCCAAGAAAAGATTCCTTGTTTTAATACATTTGTTCCCTTCCCATGAGTTACTCAGACATAACACTCTTATTTTCTTCCTAAGCATATTCACCTCCACGTCTAACAAGCTTTGCTACCTTCTGTGCACAGTGCCATCAATGTGCACAGGTGTGAAACCTTCCCAGCTGCAGCATCAGGTTCACATGAATTGCAGAAGCTGCTCTGGCTCAAAAAAAGGGAGTAGCTACTTCTAGAGGAAGAGCCTGATAACAAGAAAATAAGCCCATTATTTTTCTTTTTTCTTTTTTCTTTTTTCTTTTTTCTTTAAAAGCAAGAAGCCAAGAGAGTCATTGGCTCATGTCACACACACAGCTGCAGGAAAGACTGTCGCTTTGTCACTTTCACAACAGGATTAGAAGAACAATAAAATACTTTGAAATCATCAAGGACTATTCATGACTTTTTTTTCCCAAATCACACTGAAGTCAAATTTAGTAGTCAATTCATCCCTTAAGTCATGTACAGAAGTTTAAAAAATGACTGTAGGGAACAAATTACGCTTCCCAGAGACCAGACTATATTGCTTAACATCTCTCTTCTACTTTCAGCCTCTCTCTTTCTCTGGGATTATCAAAAATCAGGTACTCCAGCAGGCACATGCTCTGCTATTGACACTTTCTCTGGCTGTCTCACACAGTGAGGTTGAATAATTTTCACAAGTAAGCATTATTATGGTCATACTGCAGTCAGCTGCTGATGCTTCCATGAAGTCCTTGAAGATGTTCACTCTTCCTCTAGTAAAAGGTTTGGACATATCTTCATTCGCGAAGCCTAGCCATGATGATGATACCAGGACAGGCATTAGTGCACTTGATCTGAGGTTAGTTTTTATGCTTATACTTTTGCTGCTTGAACGCATAATTAACTAAGGATGCTGCTTCACATTCCTTTGCAGAAGTGATTTATGCATGTATATGCTTAGAGAGGGAGAAATTATATTTTTTTATTAAAAATGTTCACAGAAGATGAGAGCACCATGCTGTAGTTGTGATAAGGAAGGCTGCTTTGAAAAATCAGGGACCATATGAAGTCCATTAAGAACTGATGAACTGCATAAAAACGATGACAACGTCCTTTCCTGTGACTTATTGGAGTATAAGAGCTAGCATAGTGCTTCAAAGGCACTTCAACAATAACATAATTGGGGGCTCATGGTCAGACACTTAAACCCATGTAGGGCTCAGAGAAGAGGGAAGTGTGTTCTCTCTTTGTAAAAACTCCCATGCGCCTTATCTTATTTTCTCTCTTTTAGTGTTTACTCACAGTTCATCTTTAGTGAGGGTGAGTCAGTAGTATGTGAATGAATGCAGAAGACTTTGAAGTTGCTGTATGAACAATGTAGTCAAAACTTTCTTTTGATAAGATCAGATGAATAGAACCATTTGCTATTAACATATCTTTAACTGAGGCAGCTTTTATGTCTTTAAAGAATTAAGAGTCTTTTCTGGATCCATGCTTACAGCTTCTATTAAGGCTAATTTTTCTACAAATGTATATTTAAGAGGAGTTGTGCTAATTAGTAACTAGGACACATTTGCACACGTCTTGCTTTTAATCCAGAAAGAGCTCAACATGGTTTACTAACTTTACCAAGACACTTACACGTTATAAATGTAGAATCACTTTGTCAACAGCTGCTGTACAGCCACCTCAAGGTGCAATGAAACAGCTCTGTAACAATGTGGAACAGTGGCCAGGAACACAAAATGCCTTATCTAGCTGAAACCATAGGGAGGTAAGTAGCATGTAAATTACTCAAAATTTGGCTTGATCACAGGAGTTAACAGTCCTACTGTTACAGGGAAAGTACTGTGACATTTTTTAATGATGGCAATTTGCCTGAATCTCTGCTTTATGTCTCTGCAGAAAGACAGCACCTCCAACTGCACTGTGATTGCTGACAGAGGCTGGTCCTTGGTCTCTGGCTCAGTCAAATCAGAGTGCCACCTCTGATCAGAGTGCATTAGTGCAGATCAGAGTGCATTAGTGACACCTTTTTGTCCAGATTTGGAGTTTTTCTTGGCTGTTTCTCAAGTATGAACCTGCCTAGATGTCTATCTAGGAGATGAGGTGAGACCACAGCTACAAGCGGGAATTTCATAAATGGAGAATATATATATTTTTTAAAACAAAAGGGAGAACAAACAAGTGGCTGAAACCAAGGAGCTGCAAGAGACTGGAAACCTGACTGGATTTCACCCGCCCTGTTGTGTGTGCTACCTGGTACTGGTGGGAAATGGGCAAGTGAAACCACCCTGGCATCAGTGTTTCCACTGTCTTGGTTCTAGGAGCAGGGAAATGGCACCCTTGCCTGTTGATGCTACGTCTCTCTGTGCTTCAAAGTTACCTTGTAAAGCAAGCATGGGGGGTCCTCTGCAGCTGGAGGTCCACTGTGATTGAAACAGATTGATCCTTATTTCATGAAAATACTTGCTTTCTGAATCATGGAAATGTAATATCTCCTTACTGCACTTGGGCTTTGAGATTCTGGAAAACTTTGGCATGTTTCCCACCAGTGTGATCTCCTTTAGAAAGAAAGAAAAAAAGAGTGATTTTTTTTTTCTTTTTCATACCATCTGTTGTCTTTCCTACATCCCATGTATGGGAACATATCTAAGGGACAGAGGCTTTCCGATGTGTGGCTAAAGAGCTTGCGGAAGTGTACTAGGTATATAGAGCGCTGTAACGCGGAATAAAACGATTTCTACTTGACTCATATTGAAGCCTTCAGGAGTCGTGTCTGGCATCCCGCAGATGGTGACCCCAACGTGATGCGACTTTGACGCATAAAGTGTGGGACACCCCAACAGGAGCACCCGGCTGGAGAACAGCTCGACAGGACCGAGGTCTGGGGTGGATTGGGTGGCAAACCACAAGAAGTAAAATTTGTCGTGACGTGTGCCTGCTGGAGGTGAGCAGCCGGGCAGGATACGGGGCAGTCAGTAACTAAGGAAGAAAG
>VWPW01019430.1:109790-137642 GCA_013389825.1 Crypturellus undulatus | reverse complement strand
TCTGGGCCCGCGCGGCCGGGGGGTTTCAGCGGCTGCTGCAGCTCCCCGGGGAACGGGCTGCCCCCAGGAGACAAGCGCGAAGGGAACCCTTCAGCGGGACCGTGAATAAAGTGTCACTTTTATTTTTAAATAGAGATAAATGAAGACTTTGGATGCCCAGCGTTAAACCTCAGGGGAGGCAGCTGGGNGACCAAGCTCCGGCCTCTGCCGGGGCCTCCTGCGTGGCGGCAGCAGAGGAGGCCCCTGTCCCCTCGCAGGGCGGTCGCGCTGCCCCCCGGGCCCCGCACCGAGTCTGGGCCCGCGCGGCCGGGGGGTTTCCCCGGGGAACAGGCTGCCCCCAGGAGACAGGCGCGAAGGGAACCCTGCAGCGGGACCGTGAATAAAGTGTCACTGCTTTATTTTTAAATAGAGATAAATGAAAACTTTGGATGCCCAGTGTTAAACCTCAGGGGAAGCAGCTGGGAGATTGGTGTTAACTGAGGGTGGGGGCCAGCGGTGGGGCCAGCAGGCAAGACCAGGGCAAATCCTGGGAGCCCGGCGAAGGTGACGGATGCCTACGCGGCCAAGGGACCGGGAATGGCACTGCCATCCCACTCCGGCGAGGCAGCGGCTGCTCACGCAGCTCTTACCAGTCCCCAGATACTGGGCGAGTGGATGGGCCCCGGTAAAGGAAATGATTGCGAAAGGCTGCACGAGAGAGGAAAAATAAAACCAAACCACTGTCCCCAGCGCGCAGCAGCCGTCACGCTTCCCCCAGTAACCAGCGCCATGGCCCAGTTCGTGAGGCTTTGGCGCGGGGCTGCGGCAGCGCCGGCCGCTCGGGCCTCCCACTGACCCAGTGTGGAAGTGCCGAGCCCGGCCCCGCGGAGGCGGCAGCCCCGGCCTGCGGCTGCTGGAGAAGTTCCGCAGCGCTCACTCACCCTTCCCTTTTTTTAAATTTATTTTCTCCTCACTAGTGCAATAGAACAGAAATAGCCTGATAGGCTGAGGAGCTCCAGCAGATGGAAGAAGGCTTTTGATTAAAAAATAAGTTCTGACTCATGCATCAGTTTTCTGGTCGTAATAATAAAAGTGTAGGAAGAGTCACAAAGAAGAAAGGGAAGCGACAAGGCAAGGCAGGGAAATATCTGAACTGACTTACCTACCTTCTGCTGCTTATGCACATCAGGAATTTTTCTGCTTTTGCTGTAAGGCTGATTAAAGAAATCACAGCCACTAACAGGTGAGGATATTAAAACATCTGGAGCCACGTTAGGTTTTCCGATGATGGATTCCTTGGAACAATCCTGAATGGAAGTATTAAATTGTGCCTGGTGCTGGTGGGAAAGCCTCTTCACCCCCATAACAGAGCTGCACTGGGGAGCCAAGATTGCTTTTTCCTCATTGTGAATTAATACTGCACCTACTAATATAAAGTGCAATGAAATTTGAATGTGTATTGGTGTAGCCTGAAAGTTTACTTGAGTAATACCTGGAAAAAGAGTAACCACCATCCCTGAGAGCTCCTCAGCTCTGAGCTTGGACTGGAAGAAGCCCCAACACAGAGAAGACGCTGTGGATGGGCAGCACGGGTCTGCACCACGTATCTTAAAACACAGCTCTAATTTTAGAATCCAGCCTTCACCAGCTTCCTTTGCGACAGCGATTCTGGCCTTTCCACTGCAAAATAATCACATCATTGGTGGCTAAACATCTTGAACAAGGACAGAATTTGAAACACAATATGATTAAAACCTACATTATTGCTGATGTAATATCCCAGAACCTATTATGGTTCTTGGGCAGCAGGAAAGAATCTAATTAAATGTTTATTTAATATTATAATGCAAACTAAAATATCAGCGTTGAACAGTAATTCAGCAGTGTGCCAACCAGCAAATATACATCACTCACCAAGGAAAACACCGATCTGCACAAACACAGCTGGGTTTGAAGTGTGCACTTGTAACTGCAATGGGAACACTGACAGGTCACTAACATGAACAACTAAAGTTGCCCTCTCAAAGTTGAAGTAGTTACAGTCTTGGAGCATCAAGTGGAGTCAAGTTGCTCACCAGGAGACAGGGTGGCTGCAGTCCATCTTGGGAATCTGGTACTCCCTGTGCCAAAACATCACTCCCTTCAACTGTTGAGACACCAAATAATTTGGAGCACTGTTTTACTAACTACCCAGCAAGCACATGCCAACTTGCAGCCATCCAGCCATTATGAAAGTATCACTCCTAGTTACTAAAAATGGTAAAGAGAAGCACTCCTTACAAATCAAAGTCCCCTGAACTGGCAGAAGCCAAAGCACTGGGCATAAAAACTGCAAAAGGGCCTGGTAAATTACAGACGATTCCCTAAGGCCTCGGGGAAGCGGCGCTCGGTCGTCCCTCCCTTCCACGCCGCCTGCAGCACCTCTAAACCCAGGGTGCTGCCACGTTATTATCTTCCCAGTCACTCTCTGGGCTGCTTTTCCAGTGTGCCCATCTCCTCCGTGTACTTGCGAAGGAGATAATTGGAGGAATTTATCAAAGTTAGAGCAGAAAAATTAAACTGCATTTATCACAGTGAAATGATTCCCCAAGGGAAAACAGGGCCAGGGGGGATTTATTTTCTGAAGAGTGATTATAAAGATAATTATTTTTTAATTACTCCAAATGGAATTTTAAAAGGCAAACAACAAATGAGAGGCAATGGAGAAGAGACCAAGAGAACCACAGGGGTGAAATAAAGAAACTCTAGAACTTAGGTAAGAGCTTAGTTAAGGCTGCAGGGTAGCGGTTATGAAAACAAAATGAAAACTTCCCTGTTGCAAGTCTTCCATTTTTCAGTATGCAGCAAAAAAAGCAACATCTCCCCCAAAATACTGAAGAGTTATTTTCAGGCCAGAGGTGTTGAACATGCTCCCCGTGGTTGATAAACTGAGACTACTTATTGAAACTGAGATCCTGAAGGAAAACAAAACACAGAACAGAGCAGCATTTTGGTTAATTAATACATTTTAACTTTAAGAGATTGCTTTGGAATTCATTTGGCTCTGTTCTAATTTCACCTTACAGTACAGGGAGAAACACCATCTTGTAAAAAAGACAACATTTATTTTCTTCAGTCCAATGATACATTTATACAGAAAATTACTTAAATAGCATCCAGTTTGCTGATACGAATGTAAAGTGTCACAATGAAAAATATTCATGGTACGTGGTTTAAATTAAAAGCATTTAGCACACACTGGTATGTTATCTTTAACACAGATGATTCATGTTGCCTCCTGCGTAATAGAAAAGTTCCAAATTTTCTACTAACTACTATTTACAACATACCTTGATGTCTATAAAATGGTGAGGAAACCAAGTGCAAAAGGGTAACACGATCATGTCATTTTCTGAAAACAAGCTGCCTTTAAGTTGCTTATTGTTATTATAAATTGAATATCACTGTTTAAAAATAATATTTCTTTAAAAATATTAAAATACAGGATAAACAGATCCATTCCTCAAGTGTAACAAAAATATGCTTAAAATATAGGTGGCTGTTTGAAGTACAAAATATTGCTGTGTGTAAAGGGTAACATGGTTGTAAAACTACTATTCGGGGTTTATAAAAATACAAAACAATTTGCATTTACTGAGTGCATAAGTATACATTAGTGCAAACAAAAGCATATTTAAGTTCAAGAGAGGATTCTCAAAGATTTGCAGAGGTACGTAGAACATGAAATCTTTTCAGAGTCATGCGTATTGATCCCAAATCTCTATTAATCCTTTCCAAGCGATCTTCCAGGGCTTCCTAAAGGAAATAGTTGAAGAGGGAAAGAAAAAAGAAGACTTAATCACGTACACAAAACCACAATCATTTCTATTATTCCTATTTTCAACCAGCATCCTTTCAATATATTATCAGCATGCCACTAGCACCCATAAAGCAGAGCCAGTCCTGCAGGTTTCTCATTATTTTTATGTATGTGTGTGTATATTCGTGTTTTTTGATTCCCTCCCAAACCAAGAGTCAGACCCAAAACAAATAAACGGACCGAAAACAAATAAACGAAAAACCCCACCCTGATTTTCTGCTTGTGAGAGGGAGCACAAATGTTGGCAGGGCTACCTATCCCATTCTTTTCTAAATCACAATTATAGAGATTATCCCAAGTTACAAATCAGAATCACGATGCATGATGGTATAATTAATTTGCAGAAACGTCCCCATTATCTTTTAACGAATCTGGAGATCACCCTGTATATGGATCCAACATTCAGCACATTTCAGGGGCACTGCTCAATGGTGCAAGAAAAATCTCACAGTAATCGCACCTTATTTTATAGTAAAACTGTCATCTAAATTATATATTCTCAAACAGTAGAACAACTGAAGAGAACAGTCAAATACATTAGTTTTTTTCACCTGATTTAATCTTGCTTGCAATGTCATCCTTCCCCCAGAACAAGGAATTCGACTCAATGCAGCCTCAATCTAATAACAGAAAATACTTCAGCTGTAAATTATGGTTTCAAGAGCCAATGAAAGCCTTTCCGATCTTTAATCCTACATGGGGAGAGGCACGTATATCACATATACATTACAGATACACATCCAGCACTGCTCTCACACAAGAACTTTTGTTGCTGTAAAACTATGCCATAAAAATTGATGCAAATAGATATACAAAGGCTGCCCTGCTGAAGGATCATTTTGAAGAAGACAGCACTCGTCCTCAGTTGCCAGAATAGTTTAGTGCATGGACTTATTTGAAAAGCTGATTTAAAACACTGCTAAGAAAGGAAATTCCCTCCTGCCCTTCCATTCCCACTGTGATTATGTTAAGTGATTCGCCTTTAGTAAAGCTAAGGAAAAGAGAGGACTGGAGTACCAGAAACAGAGCAGGGAAAGACAGGGAGCTTTCCCAGGGCAGCACTGGAAATTACACACGAGCCCCAGCCACGCGTCACGTACGTGTGCTGCTACGTCCCTGCCTTCTCATGCAAGCTCTATACTTAGCCACAACTTTGAAATAAAAGCAATGGTTGCCTGTTGCTTTTCCTGAGTGAGCTCATCAAAAAGTTTCTCTGTTTCAGCCAGAGTCTTAATCCTCGCTGCGTACTGGAAGTCTCTGTCGCAAGGCGCCAGCACTGGCTCGTGTGCTACGCTCCTCTCATCCCAAGCTGTCGTCTTCTTCGTTCCACTACTGAAGGACTCAGCACAAGAGTTCTGTCTGACACCTGATTGATGCCTTCCTATCAACAAAATAGTCTGTTTTTATTTATTTTGCAATTCTCTATAAACTTATTGCCTGGACAGAAGAAGAAACTATCAACAAGAAAAGTGATGTGATCTTGGAGGTATGTAAATGTAAACTGCAGAGTGAGCAACAAAGCCTCATTAGGTTGCCTTAGGCACATTCCATGCAAGAATGCAAAACATTTGCATGGGTCATATTTTGAGTGATCTTTATAAAACAACATATTTTTGGTTAACAAACACACTGCTGTAATGTACAAATTAATAACTGCTTTTACTCATTCAAGGTTTCAACATATTCCCATGTAGATCAGTTGTCATAAAAACACTAGTCTAAACAAATGCATTAATTTAAAACAAAAAACAGAATATTGTGACAAAAAATTAAAAAGTGATAAAAGATTTGGTTCAATCAATCATTAAAAATCTGCAACCACTAGTTTTATTCTGTTTACTATTTGCTATTTGTGACACAATGCTTAGTAATAGAATTCTATTAGTACGGCTAGGCACGTACATCTTGATACAGATCCTAGTAAAATATGCATTATAACCGAGTTAAGCATCAGAAAACATATTGCCCTTCTGTCTCAATTGAATTATTTTTGTTGTTCGATTGTGTTTGTGCACACACACATATACATAAAAATAAAATACTGTATGAGTGGGACTTCTCTATCTCCAGATACACTAGATAAACAGTATAATAGAACAAAGGCTATACAATATTTACAGATTTTTTAAAAAGTGTATAGCATAAATCTCAGCTTTTTATTTGAACAACTTACCATAATTTCTTCCCAATTGATAAAAGAAAATACTTCTGTTGGAGGATTAAAGTAAGTTTTATAAACCCCCCAAAAGTACAAACAAGCAGTTTCCCTTGCTTTGACAGATTACCTTCTGCATCATCTAATGAGAGAAACTGCAGCCTTTTTCTTGGATTGCTGTGCTGTAAAGTAGATGTAGGAACAGCTTCCAGGTCATCCAAGAGGATATCAAATCTACAAAGAGGTAGGAAGAAAACAACAACAAAAAATATACCAATAAAAATACTATTCCAGATGATAAATTATCTTTTTATCTTTATGGTTAAATAAACAATTTGTTGTTAAACAATTTATATCCCACAGAGATCGAGTCTTCTATATATAGTGTTAAAAGTACCTTTACTGATACCCTCTTATTTGAGCACACCAAATTCATGACCCCTCCTTCCAGAAGGATGCCAAGCCCTCAGCCCCAAACACTGCAGTCCCACCTAGGCACCACCAAGAACTCCAGGCCCCATGTGAAACATTCTTCCTCCTCACGTGTGTCCCACACTTTAATCAAGTACGGTCACTCAAACTCTACCAGCCTTGCCAAAGATACCTAATAGAAACCATAGTAACTAGTTCAGTTGGTAGAATATTAAATTCAAGTTTCTTACACTTTTCCCTTGTTTTAAATATAAATGTTTAAGCATGCTTATAAATTATATAGTAGGTAGATACTTCTTTCAACTTTTATTTCCTGATTTATTTCCTGATTTTCCTGTATTTCCTGATAAGCTGCACGTCGATCTGCAGAAGAATTCTTTTTAACTGCTTCTTTGTCACTCGTCAATATTGTTCGTGAATGCTAAAGGAAAACTGTTCTAGATTTTTCTAGCCATATTTCAGAAAATAAACTCAGTTTTATATATAGAAATCTTTGCATGACTCATTTTGTATAATTTTTTTAAATGAGTAAGTTCCAGCAGTAACAGTATTAAGCCTGTATAAACACACTGTTGTTATAATAATTACCAGAACACAATTGTATTCACAAAATACATACCTTGTCACTGTGTTTTCGTTTTTGCTAAGCAAATGACTAAATCCAGGAGAGAGGTTCTCTTTTGGAGATCGTTTGGGGCTGTATGTCACAGACACCGGGGCCAACATTATCTCTCTTGTGGCTGTGAAAGTCAAAGGACATTTAAATACCTAGGACTTCTCCCACTCAGGAGTTCAGGTGTTCAGGTCTTAAAATGGTACTTTCAAAGCTGTCTGTGGGTTTATTTAATTTATATAAAAAAGTGCATCACAACACATAAGAATTAAGATAAACACAGCTTTCACATATTCTATGATTTATAGGTCTTTTCTTCACATTATCTACTAGAATAATGTGGAATCCTGTTTTTACTTTTCTTTCTCCTAGAACAGACTTTCACTATTTAATTACCTTTGCCTACATTTTTTTTTTGGTGTGTGTAACACAAAAAACATCAGAAAAGCACTTACTAGGAGTATTTGATTTCCTGTTTGAAGGAGGAAGCGAGGATGACCTCTGGCCGCAAGGGGAGCTGTATCGTTTCGGTCTGTGCTGTTCTTTAGCTTTCTCTGGGGACCGACTAGCAACAAAAGAAGTTTCATCAAACCCAACAGTCTGGCGTCGATTGGATGTTTCTAATTAAAAAAAAAAAAAAGTATAATTTGATACAAAAACTCAAATATTCTCTTCTTAGCTTTTACTGTACAGAGACTGCACTTAGTCAACCTCATGTCAATGTATTTGTGCTATTTAGCTGAAAATCTAACTTCCTGTTCATTATTTTCACAGTATGAACCACCTTGTGAAAAAGGAAGCTTTGTAGCATGTGTGAGATGTGATGTTAAATGAGACTGATTTGCTAAACAGCAGAAAGCGGAGCAATTTCTTAGAAAAAAAGGCTGGATCTGCCTGAACCAAACCCCTAAGTGTTCAGGGAAGACTAAAGGTTTTCTGCTTAGAAGCCTTGCTAATCCCTGGCAGTGGAACAGCCCTTGCAGTCCCACAGTATAGACGGTAGCTCTCATAATAAACATTCTGGTAGTACACTATGAGAACAAAACTGAAGTGGAATTACAGCCAGACAAAACTCTGTTAGTTATTCCATTAATGTTTATAAATACTAAAATATTCTCAGAGAAACGACTGACTATCTTGAGATCTAACAGCAACCTTTGCATTCCTTCTACTTTAAACAAGTCACTGAGCTGTATCATTTCAAATTTGCTTAGGAAACCTCCAGAAATTTACATGCTAGAAGCTATTTTTATCTCATCACTTGAGTTTAATCAACTTTTATCCTAGGGATAAAAAAAATGAAAAGACATGTAAATGAAAAGCCACTAATGACAGCCTTAGGAATACAAAAAATTAAATTTACTGGTTGATATGTCTTCTTTTTCTGTCTGTGTACCCCAATCTTTAAATGCTTTTCCTTCCTCAAGTTCTTTAAAAGCTTTAATTATTGGTGTTTCTCGCATCTCATTTTCCTTCTTCTCTACTGTGTCTGTTGAAGAGTTTTCCTGTGAGGAGTCCTTTTCAGGAGGAGAATGGTGCCTTAAATAACAAAGGAAAAGATCAAGCTTTTTAATTTTATTTTAGCTATCCAAATACAGGATGTATCCAATACATTTACTCTGAGCTTTAGAGTTTGTTGTCAAAACAGACAACAGTGTCAAAGACAGTGTCTTAAGACAGTGTCAAAACTATACAGTAATTTTTAATTTAATCCAAAACCCAGAGAGGACTGTGTTATAGGCAAATACATGAATCTGAAGTTGAATAGTAACAGTTACAATTGGTGACTTATCATTTAAGTATTTAATGTCAACTCTTAGAACTAAAAACATCCTGACAGAGGCTCAAAAAAGAAAGTCTGAGAAATGACACCTGAAAGAACTGAAGCTTCAGATCAGTCAAAAGCTGCAGCCAACCACCATAGTTCAATACAACAGAACATTTCCATGTCGACACTCAAGAGGGGAAATGAACACAAACAAGTCAGAGAACATGAAGACAATGGTGCAAGATGTGATTCAAGCTTTCCAGTATTCCAGGAAAGGTACTGAAGGTTGCAGCACTACTGCTTGTTTTATATTTTGTTAGAGAAATAAGATTGTTTTGTTTTTAGAGAATTGTATAGGACCTATAAAAATGAGAAACTTTTCATGATTGTTTTTAAAAAAATAAAAATAATAACACACAAAATCTAGAAATATGAAGCTAGTCCATTTTGGACATTTTTCTTTAATCATAGTAGAGACTGATGGAAACCAGCTCACCGAGAAGGAACATAGGATTCTTCTAGTCTGTTGTCTTTGGGGCTTTCCTGCATTTCCAAAGGCAGCCCAGTGAAGATGGAATACTCTGCTCCTGGTATCAACCATTTTCGCCTGCTGACATCAGGAGTCGCCAGTTTGCTACAGGAATGAAAAATTCCAGAATTATAAAAAGCTTTGATCTTTTTTAATTATGAAAATCCAGTCACTTATTTAAGTTAAGTAGTAACAAATATATATGAGAAACAGTAACAAATATATAACACTGCAAAACCTGCAAAAATATTTGCTTTTAAAAACAAGTCAGTAAAGAGAAAAAAAAAGTACTCAATGTCGGGGTTTCAGACTTAATTCAGCAGTATTGTCAGAAAGCAGAATGTCACACAAATCTTCTTATAAATTACGATTATTTATTTGGACCCAGACTTGTGTATCATCCCTTTCTCAACAAAATAATGGTGTTGACACCAATAAAACATAAAGGAGCAAAATGGAATACAGGTCAACTTCTGATTAACATAAATTCACAAACCAAATGAGTATACATTTTAATCCAACTTCTACACTGCTCTCAAGATGTCTGTACAAACTATATTTAGAAACACAAAAAGTAATAATTAGCCTCTAAAAATCAAAGATATAAGGACACAAAGGAAACCTCTGAAGTCTAATTGGACTATCAGATTTTATTCCCAGGATCTTTGATCTGCGTGGAAATCTCTATAGAGCCAATACTTAATAAATGCTCAGATTGAAAGCTACATCATTGCCAGATCACCCATACAGCATTTGAGGTTTTAATAATTTCTTGGCATGTGAAGTATCCACATTATAGTATGCATCTCTAACCCATTTTAGCCTATGATTTCACATGTTCTTTATTTTTTTTTTTAAATCAAAACACATAAAAAGTGTTCTAAAAATCCACACAACCCGTTTCCCACTGTTGGAATATTCACTTACTTGGCACAAGAGGTTCCTAAACGATTTTCAGTAATATGACGAAGTTTCAACGTATTTTCATGTTCTACCTGCTTAAGCTGGGCTTCAAGTTTTGAAATTGTTCTAACATAAAAGTAACAATGAGACATTACAAGATGGTTTAAAAGACATTGAAGAAACATAAGTTTATTTTTAAAGTATTAAAATATGGTTTGCTCATATTTATTTGGATATCCTGGCAGGAAGAGAACAAGAGAAGAGGAACTGCTACAGTTTGAGCTAACAGCATATAAATACATGTATAAATATACATATATGTGTGTGCATATATATATGTATATGTATTTATACATATATAAATACATATATAAATATAATTTGAGTTCCTGGTTTAGTTTTGGTAACCTAGCTAGAAAGACAGATCAGGAGTTACTGCTGCACAGTAAGGCAGTGAATGCAGAGGAACTGGAAAAGAAAGGAAAAAAAATCATGTTCTTTCTCAAAATGGCATTTATCTCCCATTCTGATCTTAATGGGTGACATTCTCCTGCGAGTCACTTAGGTAACTCCACCAAATTGCTGCTCAGGCTGTTCACATGATTCCTCCTTCTCCCATATAACTGCACTACATTCCTGCAGCCCTAGGAAAACTGGGAGACAGACTAGTTAGCTGAAGATGGGGGTTCCTGAGGAGACAACTGTAGTGATAAAAGCTTGAGCAGTGGACTGGTTGGACTAGCTGAGTGACAACAGGCACGAGGAGAGCAGTCAATCACACCCCACTGGAAGAGGTTGTGATCAAGGAAGTAAAAAAGACCTTTTCTGGGATGCTTACAATCTCTGCAAAGTAGCACGAAGCAACATAAGATGCTTAAAAAATTGTATTAAAATCGCAAGATCTATTACCATTATGACCTAGGAGTACATGTTACCTATACCGTAGCCCATAATTCATAATTTTAAATAGTCAAAATAACACTTAGATCATTTTGAAATTACCTTTTCAAATCAGAGATCTGGGTGTTTGCATCAAGCAATTTGTTTTCAGTTGCATTTAATGTATCCTGCAGAGGATACAGGAGGAAGAAAGTAACAAGTTGAGAAACTACATAAATATATAAAAATGCATAACTCTACATCGGTTTTGTAAATAATGCATTAACTATGCCCTCCTATTTGAAAGAAATTCCATTACAGTTCTTTGACTTTGCAGTTCTTTTGCTGTCCATGACCAGAATATCATTAAAAAAAAAAAAAAAAAAAAGCTTCTGATGCACTAAACTTCCGCTTTTCACCGTTTGAGGGCTCTGAAGCTACCATAAGAAGTCATCAGTTAAAATAAATATGGATCTTTCCACTTGAGCTTTTCCCAAATACAGAAGTTTATTCAGTTAAGTCTATGGCACATATTAGCTCAGATATATTTGCATGAAACATGGTGGCCTTAAAAAAAACAAACAAACAAAACAAAAAAAAAAAACAGATGATAAAGAACAGTTTGTTTTGTTCTGTCTCCTCATTTATAGTTGGAGAGCTGTATATTCTTATATAAGTTATGTATAAGATTTCATTTAAAAAAGTTTACATATAATAGTAACTCTTTTATTACCTACCTTAACTCTTTCATGTTCCTTTCCAAGGGTGTCATATTCTCCTAAAAGCTATTAAAAAAAAAAAAAGTACAATTGATCTTTTTGTTCAATTTTGTGTGTAAATCTATCTTAATTGCTTGTCTAATGTATGCATTAGCACTATAAGGATATAGAGGGCATTTGATTTTTCTAGAAAAAAAAATAACAACATTATTTCTTAAGCTCCAGTGATTCTAGTAAGAAAAAAATATTAGAGGGACAAAAGAAGACAGAATTACTTGTACATTATATTTCTAATTTCAAAAGATTTATCTCTAAAGGAACTAAAGGAGTTGAATGACCTAGTCTAATTCCTTACTGACTTTACAGATGACTTTTTCCTATTCTGTTATTTCAGTACTTTTTAAATTTTATTGTTAACATAAAAGTAAAAAAAAGTCAAAGTATCTAATAGTTTTTCCAGCCAATATCTATTTCACTGAGACAAGTCCATTTCAATATATTGTAAAGCTATTATTGAAGAATCAGAGGGCACAATTTCTTTGATTCAGCCTTAAATAATACATATAATATGCCAAGTTGTAATGAGTTATAAAAGATAAATTTCGCCTATTCCTTTTAAGCTTAAAAGATGGGGAAAAAATTTGTTTTAAGTTCCAGACTTCTATTAAGATAGCACAAAGATGAAACTGTTGGAAATAGCAGAAACTGAGTGACGTAGATTTGCCCCTCTGTGGTTGCGAACCACCTCTTAACCTGCCATCTGGACTTGAAAGCTATAAACAAATTATTCCCCATAATACCTACAAAAGGAAAATGAGCTAACAGCTTAAGGAGTTATAAAATACCTGAAATGAGCTATCAGAAGCATTATCATACGTAGCTGTAACAACATGAAATGAGGTCTTTAGTAGTGACCAAACTACATCCTTGCTGCCTTAAACATCTTTTAAAATCTCTATTAGGTTTGTAGTATCACATAATGCCTAAACTACTAAAGCCAAATGGAGGTTTCTGTTCTTAGCTGTGTATTAATATTTCACAATAGTAAACTAAGTAGTTTACCAAAACATTGAAGACTTCGTGTTCATAGTGTGCAGCAATAAACAGCATTGCCCATTTTCTTACTTACATTCTGAAACATTTTATTTTCTTCCTTTAGCCTTGAATCTTTATTATCAGACAATTTATAAGCTTTCTCAAGTGTTTCCTCTAGATCTTTAAGCCTTGATTTTAGTCGACTTATAGTGTTATCCTTCTCCTTATTGCCTGCGCGCATTTCTTCGATTCGTTCTTGCAGAACTTTGGAAGTGTTGTTGGCTGCATAAAAGCGGTCTCGCCAGTCTGCCTGCAGAAGAAAGGCAGCACTCATTATATTTACCCAGCAAATCTTTCATTTCGGTACAAGGCATAATCTGAAATCCCCTAACAGAAAACAGGTGTACATCTGTATGTAAACTAGAAAACAGGAAAGACAGGTTTGTTCATTTCTGTAAAATATGAAGTATTAAAATGAAGGCTAAAGACCCACAAGATGATACCCATCATACCCAGAGCTATGTATTCATGAAGGAACTGGCCAGCAAGACTATATAAATGCATGTAAAAAGATAGCATTGTTGTGTGTGCATGAGATTTGCTATTATCACACAGATGTAATATGAACCCAAAAAGGAAGTAGCAAAGAGGTTTTTTCCTTTACATTCCTTTGCTCACTACATGGTTTACTCATTTAATTTTGTTTTAGACGAAGACATCAGAAACGCATCACAAATATTTTACCACTGAACTTTGTTTGGTCTCTGACAACCTGGAAAGGTGATCTGTGCTTATAAGGGTAACTTATAAGCAAAACTGATGATTCTCATCTGAAATTCAAGGAGGGAATCCAAGAAACACAGCTCGAGTCACCTGTGTAACATCTTGGCTGATTATCTTGCACTAACAAGAGAAGTTGAAAATAAAATAATGGAAAGAAAGAGCTAACAATTAATAGGTGCACTCTCTGAGCACTACAGCCAACTTTGAATTAACATGTCACCAACAATATATACTTACCATTTGCTTTTCTAGCATATTGTTCTTATTTTCAAGGACTCTCATGCGAGCACTTGCTTCATTCAGAGCAGCATCCAAATGATCACACCTATAAGAGACAAAAATAACAAAAAAAATCTTAAAATTTTCAAATAATAAATCTACATTTTCTCCATTTTCTCTCTCTCCCACACACACATACAAACAAGTAATCCATTCATTATATTTAAAAGTCACAGACACATAATACCGATGTGTGGAAATCAGTAGACAGTTCCAATTATTCTGAAGGGCATGAATTCAGACAGATAAAATACCTGACAAAATTGGTAACGATGCATTGCTTGGCCCAAAAGAAAAAGAAAAAAAAAAAAAAAAAAAAGGAAAGATTAAATAGATATTCCTAGGTATTAGATATTCCTAGGTATCACAATGAGCTTCTACACAATGTCAACCATTGAAGTTATGCCAAGCAGAACAGAGGTGAGGCACACAGCCTCCAGGGGCAATATCTGGACAAAGAGAATTGACTGGCAAAAGCATCAAAGAAGTCAGTTTGACAGAGCTACCCATAAATCCAAAACAGTTCCTGCATTACCTGTAGCTTTGACAGGAACAATAAAGAGGGATGATGTTCACCACGACAGGCAAGCACGGTCTTACAAGTTAGGCACTTCCATGACAAATTGCTTTGCTCTGCCTCAGCCTGCCAGCTCAAGTTTCTTGAGTAAAACTTCTCCTGCTCTCAGCAGTACTCAAGTTATGCAAGGTGCACATGCTTTGGTCTGAACACCACACCTGATACCTAAAAATAATCTTAAACTAATCCTCCACAGATGCAAGAAATCTTCAGAACTGAACAGTGAAATAAACTTAAGGATACCTTAAACATATGTAGTTTTTAAAATGGGAAAAATATCGTGCAACAGAGAGGACAAACAAGGACAAATAGTACCTGTCAACAAGATTTTGATTGATTTTCTTCAGATCTTCAGAGGAAGCAGTTTTATGGCTTTCCTCTAGCTGTTGTTTTAAGCTATTTATCTCAGCATCATAGTAAGCTCGTAGATCAGCTATGTGTCGAGCGTGTTTCTCCCTCAAGTTCTGCCTAATCCTGTTTTTAACAACAAGAAGAAAACATCAGCTATCCACACGACTGTGCATTGCCAGTTGCAATCATCACACATAATGAACTCAGCATTCATGTACAACTTAGTTGTGGTGCCATTTAAATTAAAGCAAGGAAAGGTCTGTCATTTAAGGCAGCGGTGTCAGCCCTCTAAGGTTTGCATATAGGTATTTACATAAAGAACATAAAGCTTTACTCTCCCCACTATTTTCTCCCCTTGCAATGCACTGGAAAAGGAAAATGCACTGGAAAAGGAAAATGCACTGGAAAAGGAAAATTTACTGATAGAACTAGGTTGAAACCATGGCCCCTACATAAGTCACCCATATGGATTACAAACCATGTCTGCTTGTCCCTGTGCAAATGAGCAGAGCTATAGCAGACACTGAGAAATATATGCTTTTTCTAAGTAAAGTAATTGTTTCTTTTATCATTTGGCCTTAAGTAGGAAAATGTACGCGCACTTCAGTACTTTGAAATTCACTTCATAGATCCCATGAAATAAGTGCATATTTTTATTATAAGTATAAATAACCAATTCATATGACTAGTATTTTTAAGTTCAATTCTTTCATGAAAGGACCCATGTTACTGTTAAAAATAATAGTAATAATAATAACAAACAAGCATCTTACTTGGATAGTATCACAGGATCTTCAAAAGATGTTGCTGAAAGACTGTATCCTGGTAAACTGTTGTCAGCACAATGAGTAACAGAAGATGGAGTTAAGGTCAGTGTTTCTTCCTCCTCAGTGTTGACTAAAATATCATTATTAGCATCGGCATATGCCATTGAGAAAGGACAGCTGGTCTTGCCTTCATTTTGGAAAGGCTGATTTTTCCAGGAGTCCAAATACCCAGGTGTGTTGCTGGCAGGAGAACCACCTAGCTGAGATGAATTACTTGTCTGTGAAAAAGAGTCTGTGTCACAATGACTTGATAATCTGGGCTCTGCCATAGAGTCTGGAGAAAAAGGAGCTGTCTCTTCAGGAATATTGAAAAAATAATGTCCTGGAGTTGGCTGACCTGGTTTCATATGCAGGGTTGGGTCCAACGTCAAAATCTAAGAAATAAGTTAGATCGCTATAAAACGTGTTTTAAACTTTTGATTTTGTAAATGGAGTTATACAATAAATACATTGTAGGAATTAACACTGGCTATTACTGGAGTTACTTAGTAGCAACAAACAAGGGCACAACTGAAGGGGAGCTTCAACAGCTCAAAGGATAATACAAAGTCTGTAACAACCTCGACATCTGCAACTTGGGTTTCATCAATAATAAAGACCTACCTAAAAACTGTAGCTGCCTGGAAAACCTTAGAACAGTCAGAACGATGATGTTTGCAAGAGCTTCAAACAGTAACTTTGCACAGTCATTGATCACCTCACGAGTAACACACACAAGTAATGATGGCTATTTGATTACCTTATTTTATACAGGAAAAAGCTGATGGATATATTGTGAAAATGGTATAATAAAGAAACAGATACCACAAATAATATCTCCACTACTGCAGTCTCTTCTGTTTGAGAGGTAGAAGGAATCTTTCTTGTGGGAAGAAGTGAGAGAAAACTCACTTATCTCGATTTGCAGTCCCACGTGCAGTTCATGAGCTGCAGAATCAGCACGTTTGTCCCTGCATCATCCTCAAGGTTGTGCTGCAAAGATGTTCATTTTCCCAGGGCATCTTATAGCTTCTTTGCAGCTGGATCGTTTCCCAGCCCAGTGCATCACACGGCTGCACTAAGTGCTGTTCCAGCCTAACACTGGAGGTGGCAGCAGGGGCTGATTAATGTGAAAACAACCTGTGTCCCCTCGCACCTTCAGACTGAGATATTGATCCTACCTCTGGTGGGTGACTTGACTGGGAAGACGACATAAAATTCCTATCTGGCAGTTGTTGGCTTTCCTTTTGCCTCTTATGATAAATATCCTTCAATGACGATGGCTTTAATTCATCAGCAGAAGACAACTTGAACAGAAAAAATGCTAAATTATTTTTTCTAAATACAATTCTCCTTACCCAAGGCAGATATGCAGCTTTTACCTAATAAAGCAATTAAGAACAGAAAAAAAAGGCTTTATTCAATGCATACAATTTTAGAAGGGATCTTTAATGAGGCATATATACCTTCAGCACATTAGTCTCCTTCTTTCTCTTACACACGCATACACATGTATTTATTTTAAAGGACAGAAGGCCAATGAATTCCAAATGAATTTAGCTGAGGTAAAAGACTAATGAAGAAACAGAACATTAGAGAGTAAGATAACAAAGGAAAATGTTCACAGGAAGTTCACTTTTGAATGACTGATTTTTGCCTCTGTAGAAAAGAGCAAAAATGACAGAGGGCTGTAAGCCCATGTTAAAAACATGCACAAAGTTTACCTGATCTGGTGATACTTTTGTGGAGAAAATATCAGTGAACTCATTTCTGAAGTTCTCGGGTAAAGAGTGATACATCTCCTTTTCATCGAGTTTCCAGTATGAAAGTCCTGATAAGAAGAAATATTGAAAGTATATTACAAGTTTCAAGCTTACAGCTATTTACCCCAAACCAATTAGTAAGATATTGTTCTGGCAGCCTCATACTGCATCATTAAAGAAGGCAGTACTCACTATTTGCATCTATTGCTAACAATCTTACTAAAGTAAGTGCTAACAGAATTTAAAAATCTTGATGAAAAGCAATAGGAATATAAATTAGCATTACAGCACACAACATCAGTAAGCAAAGAGCAAGATGACCAGAATTAAACTATTTAAACTTTAACAAGTTGTCAATGCTCAAAGCAAGCTCTCCAGAGTCCCTTCTAGCCTCCCCAAAATTATTGCAGGTGTATTAGAGTAAAGAGTTATTAAAACAGAATTCAAAAGAGAGCGTAATGTAAGTAAGTGCAGGTAATCAAGTATACCTGAAGCTTCAGACACTATGGAATTCGGACTTTCATTTGGTTGATTGAGGTAAAAAGTGTAAGATGGCAAAGCAGCAGCATTAAGATTTGTCTAAAATAACAAAGGAAAAAATGATTTTAAAGTCAAATTGCAATACAAGGATACAATTTAAAAAAAAAATCACATGTAAATGTTATTAGCTTTCTTAAACAGAGATTAAATTTAATTATACAACATGATCCAGACATAAACAATCCATATTCAGGGCAATTACAGCCAAAAGCAGAACCCAGCTAACCCACATAATTAGAAAATAACAATATTTTCTAATTTCTGTAACAGTTCTTAGGGAGCATTTTTGAGAAGAAACGTTACAAAAACGTACACTTTTCCTGGGACAGTGATCTAAAGTTTCTTGCTCGTTAAAAGATATAAGCATATACAGAGATGACATAAGAATAAAGTGTTCCCATCATTCTTCATCCTTATTTTCAGACATTACATCTACACCTAAGACACTGCATGTCACCATTCTCACCACTCCAATAATCATTTTTGGATTTTAGTATTGGAGACTGCCAAAAAAATACTAAAAAAGCCCAAACTAAACCAGAGCAACAAAAACTCTTCCATTTAAAAAAAATAAAATAAAATAAAAGGAAGCCACAAGTTTTGCAGCAGACTTGTGGCTAGTGCCTCAACTCATAAGAAGTTTAGCACCTCTCATTGAACTTTGTGTAGCAAAACAGAGATTACCAGCTGAAGTGGAAGACAAACATTTGAAAAACATAAGATCCTTCAAAAAACAACCGAGCACAAAGAATTTTTGTGATTTGAAGCTTCAGTTGAGAATGTGACTAGTATCTCTGTAGGGAAAGGATTTGAACCATTGATGAAAGTTCAGGCAAAAACTAGGCAAGGAACAAAACAAACCAAAACAGCTATGCATGTAAATACAGAATGATCCAAGAAGTAAACTCTGCCCACTTGGAAGTTTAACTTTAAATATACAAATTAGCACAGCTTAAAGTTAAGCATGAAAGCATATGCTAAATCAGAACATAAATATATCTCTGGAAAAATACCAATGGCAAGAATAGAAGATGACTTACATTCTCAAGCGTTAATTTCTTTGCTTGCTCATTTCCTTGCATAGAGTTCACATGTACTTCTTCTGCATTTATTCTTTTTGGATGGTTTTGTTTCAACTTCTGTGCCCATGATGTTAAAGATTTACTATATGGTAAGAAGCACAGACATGAACATTATATATATGTACTCCCCTTTACAATAGAAAAATAATCCCTACTGAAATCACTTCGGTCTTCAACGTGAAAGATACACATTGAAATTCACTGCCTTTGTGCCTTTTTTTTGAGAAACAGTGAGAAATGATAGATATTAAACTGATTTTAGGGCTAAGATTTTCAACAACAACAAAAAAAACACTTAAAGGAAAGTTGCTGATCATTTGCACTCATAATCAAAATAGTTCTCCTACTGCAACAAATCACAACAAAAAGTACCATATTTTTAGGCAGACATCTTTTTCAGCAACTCAAGCACACCATAATCAGAAACAAAATCAAGTGAGAAAAAGTGCCTTTTTTTTCTTTTAAAAGCTACTTTGTTATTAGTCTGGCCTTAAAGAAGATAATACAAGCTAGGGCACACTAAGCTAATAGCTAATTCCAGCCTAACAGACTCTTACTCTTTAAGATAAAAGAAAAAACTATTTTCCCACTTCACTAAAAGGTCCTGGTTTGGGAAAAACATCAAAACAATGAAAAATATTATAACTAAAAATAGAAAAATATATCCCAGTTTGGGTTAAATGAGCCATTCCATCTTGATATGGACCCTCTCTTCCTTCCAACTGAGTTCTCTTTTTGAAATAGAAGGCAATTTCAAGTGAAAAAAACACTCGCATTTTTAAATGGAAAGGGTAAAATGTCATGATTTCAAAGAGTTTTTAAAAAGCTGGGGATTTTCTGTCTGTTTTAATGAAAAACGCACCAGAATTGAGCTTCTACAGCTCTCAGTTTTCCTCGTAGTAACACAGGCCCCACCTAGCAAGTTCTCCATGAATTGCAGCTACCAGACTCCTGGAAGGGTTCAACATGAATTGAATACTGGAATAGATCCCAACGGAAAGGAGGAAGAGAACACGCATACCGAAGGGGTCATGGGCTGCCCTGTGCTCTGAGATGACATTTCCAAATCCGTTCCTCTAAAGGAGCTGGTTCTGTGTTTTACTATGTACTAGCAAAATGCAAATTCATTGTCAGAATCCTCTGTTTTTCCACGAAGAGGAGGTTCTTTTTCTCTGCAAACTATTATCAGGAGCTCACAGGCAACATGCTGCCCACATGACTTCTGATATTGCTTCTGGCCAAATGAAGACATGGCCTTTACTAGCCAGTCTGACAGAGAGAGCAAAGTAAAATTTTAAACTCCGTGTAACCAGAAAGTATTTGGTCCATGTTATTGCTCACAGGCCAGACAAATTAGCTGGCCAATCTTAAGTCCCAGTAGTCCCACCAGACGGGACAGCACTTCCTGTGTCTGGTTGTTGTTTGATGTAATTTATTACCATAATTTATTACCATAATTACCATATAAGTTTGCAAAATATCAGTCATTTAAAATTGATAATCAGCACCTAAAATTCTGCTGCACAGGTACAACACTATACAAACTGCATCTTAGCTCACAATTACAGTAAAAAGCCATTGTATTTTTTCAAATGTACCTACAAGACAAACACGTCTGATGTAAAATATGCATTATGCAGAAATGACAAGCTTATCAAATACATGCATCTACCAAGCAGTTTAACATAATTTTTACATTTTAGAGTTCCATTCAATTCTTATGTAAGAATAATAATAAGTAAATACAGATGCTTACTGAATGTGGAATGTCATATATTTATATAAAGTTTACCACTTACCCATTTATTTTTCCACATTGAGCTTCATTACCCTTATGTTCAAGTTCAGCAGGAAAAACTAAAACATCGTTTCTCCCTGATGGACGATTTTCCTCTGCTTTTTTCAGTGAAAGTTCTCTCTTATTTTGAACACTGGCTACGACTGCATCTCTCTGCAATACTGCTGCATCACCCTGTCCTTGTGAAGTTTTCTCCATGTAGTCCGTGCACTTGCTACTGCTGCTAGATTTGCTCGGGTTCAGCTCGGAAGCAGGCAGAGTACCATACCCACTACTCACTGAAACATCATTTGCAAAACATTCCTGATGCAAAGCAGATGCATTTGGCTGACTTTCTGCTTCATTAGATTTAAGCTGATTGACAATGCACTCATTTTCTTCAAAGATTTCAGAACGCAACCCCATTTGACTTTCTAATGAAGAAAAAGTGTCTGTAAGTTTGGCAGGCAAACTTCGGCTCCTGCCGGCACCCCAATTGCTGGTCTGCAGTTTCACTAACTCCCTTATTTCATTCTGAATCAGCTAAAGAGAAGGGAAAAAAAAATCATATGAGATCATGCCACAAATCATATTTATTCTTTGATCCCTCTTCAATTTGTGTTATTAGTGACAGAAATAGAATACTTATTTCAAACAACACCTATGCATTTCTTCATTACATAGACATCTCATGCATAAAGTAAATAGATGCATACTGTGCTTAACAGTAAAATGTGCATGGTAACAACTCTTAATTCCAAGCAGTGAATTACTGGTCTCAGTAGTCATTTATTAATGTAAAAACATGCATGTGTATATTAGCTACATGCCTTCAAAGTTAAAGCATTTTACCAACCCACTGCTGAAATATAAATTATCTAAGCACGTAGCTAAAAATGGGCAAAGGTCTTTTCCTAAATTTAGGTCCAAAAGAATTAAAACCAGGGAGATAAATTTCCTAAGATTAGAAGGATGCTTTAATGGAAATATAAACTATTATTCTATTACACAAATAGGAATAATGTACCTCTGTAAGATTATTTGCATATAATTTGGCTTTAAAATATCTGATTTAGGTAATTTATTAGGTAGTTCATATGTCACAAAGGTTTATGTTTTGATTGTTTTGATATCTAATAGAGCAGAGCAAATCTGTAACTAGCTCACATGAAAAGATTTAACAGGTTATTTCAGTGCATTAGGTAAACAAGATTTTTAAATGGTTCATAGCTGTATACTGAAACAGCTTCAAGAAACAACTGATGCTTCTGTCAAGAGCCAGAAGATTTCACGTTAATGTCCACGGCCACGTTCTTTGGCTAGGGATCAGGCTTCGGTGGAGTTGCAGGTTACTGAACTCCACATTTGCACCCAATTGGTGTTACACCCTGCAAGACCAAAGTATTTAGCTATTTTCAAGAACACATTAAAAACTAATTCCTCCTCAAATCTCAAAGTTAAATAATGTTAAGAGCATAGGACTCTACTAATGTTTTTCCATAGAACTACAATACCTTACCTACATATGAATACCAAGTGGAAGAAAAAATTGAAAATAAAAATATATATGTGTGTGCGTACACACACACACACATATATATGTATGTATGTGTGTATGTGTACGCACACATATATATATACACACACATATATCATTTTTTCCTCTGCAAATGTATAATAAAAAATAAGGCTTACTTTCAGAAGAAACTAAACGCAACACTACTCAGAATCAAGTCTCCTACGTTTTACTGTCTTTCAATAAAACTAAAAACTGACTTTCATCTCAGTTTTCTACGTACAAAGATTTAAGGATGGAGTTTCTGCCATACTTTCAGGATCTCTGGTGTGCAAATGATTTCAAACATGGCTGCAATAATTAGTGTGATTTAATTCTATGATTCAGTTCTGCCAAGGAAACCAGGGAACACAGAACAAAAGGGAAGAAACAGTACTGAGGAAAACATGCTGATCAGGTTCTCTGCTGACATTTAATCTTTGCCATTAATACTTTGTGTGGGAAAGGTGAAAGGTTAGCATTCCCATTCAGTAGTACTTTTATGTCCCTTGCATAGCCACCAACAACTTCCACAGAAGAAAAAAGGAAAAATGACACCCAAAATGAGGATTTGTATAAAGTTTGGGAGCTATAGGTGGCTATTTTTGTTTTGTTCCTGTCTTAAAACTTTGACTTGGGGAGAATCCATGGCTGGTGATAGTTCATCATTATCACTTCTATTTTCTTTTAGTGTATAGTTCACATAAGCTAAGGACTGTGATTCCAACACAAACTCAAAATCTTTTAATCCTTGATCCGATAAGAATGAAGATGTATTTTCTGAAGCACAGCTGGTCTTGAAACACAACACAGAGCAAATCTTATCTCAGGGTCGTGTCAATGCTAAAAGAGCATCTGTTTTTCCTACACCAAATCCTTCGTTTTGTCTTTTTAGTTTCAAAGCATGTTGAGTTCCCTGTATTTCAGTGTTCCTGCTAGTTCACCGATACACCAGTTTTAGATTGAAACAGCTCCATCTATTTTATCTAATGCATTCATACAACCTGGAAGTAAGTTAAGGCCATTGATTTTATATTTAGCATGACAATTCATGCAGTTAGCAAATCCCTCTTGATAGCACAAACTCAGCTCTTCCAGAGGTAGCCTTTCCTATCAATTAAGACAAAACTAGCAAAGTCACAGTGGATTAGTCAGGCTATCATTAGCAACAAGTAAATCAAACCACTACAGTATGAGACAGGAAATACGAGGGTAAGGAAATACTGGTGGGACAAAAATAACAAGACAGGAGGGGAAAAAAGGAGGAGGGGGAAGAGGAAGAAACAGGAGATAGGATAAAAGAAAAGGACAGTACCTCTTGTTAATTCAGTTCAGGAACTGTTGATTACTACTAGTGTAGAGGGCATCAGGACAGGGAAGGGAAAAACAGCAACCAAAATGATGAAGATATTAAGTATTATATATTTAGAGAATTACCATCTTTCATACACAGATATACATTCCCTTTGTTCCACTGTTTGTATCCATTGTTTGTATCCATTGTTTTAATGGATAAATATGGTTTTGACAGAAATGTGAATCTTCACATTTGAGTCTTTTTTTATTCTTAGAAATTATTCAACTATTCAACTAAAGGGTAAAATAGATGTTCGACTACTAATATTAATGTTTTCCTACACTATATACTAGCTACATAAGGCAATTATACGTTACATAATGTTTTTTGATAAAGAGAAGACTACAATGCCTGGAAGTTAGAACTGACACATTCTAGCAGTTAATACAAAACAGCTTGTACTTCGAATTCAAGTACTGTGTGGGCATTCTGAATCAAACATTTGCGAAAACAGAACTGAAATCAAATACTCCATAATCATCGCTTCTGAAGTGCTTCCTATCAGTTACTTCATCAATTAACCAAGGCCATCTGAAATACGCATCCCGCAAGTCAGCAGTCCGATCATCCTCTCCCATGAACTAGGTGCCCACTGGAAGAATTATCAGTCCCAATACACTTACAGAAAAACAGAGCACTGTCAGGGATCACACTTTATTTTTTAGACAAGGGGAAGGGGAAAAAAAAAAAAAAGAAGAAAGTAAAAAACACAGTCAAACTTACTTACACGAACGAATAATTACTTACTTGAATTTGATGGTGAAACTGCTCTTGTTGGGCAGCTATTTGTTCTTGACATTGTTTTTCTACCAGTCTGAATAACTGTAACCACCTTGTCTATTAAAACATAAAATAAAATAATTAGGACACAATCATACAGCATCTCTTAACTTTTACTCCAACCATATCATTATTCAATCTTATCTTTAGGTTCTAATGTAATATAAATCTTAATAATTGCACTCTAGTTATCCACCCTACAACACACGCAAAGCCCTACCATGTCACTGAAAGGAAAAATAGGTACATTAATTGAGAAAAAAAAAATCTTTTTAGATAACAAACCTTTGCAATCTAAGTTTGTTAAATAAAGGATAATGTTTTTTTCTGAAGATGAAACAAGTTAAGTTTCCACAACCAGAAAGCTCAACAATTTTGCAGAAAGAAGCCCATTGTGTGAAAATTTGATATTCCTTATGAAGAGAAAAATAGAGACAAAAGTATATTAAAAAAAAAAAAAACAAAACCTTAACATGAATTACCTCAAAGTTCTTCACAGTTTCTGAGTCAACACTTCCTAAGTTCTGGATATCTTGCATGAAGGAGGCAAGTACTTCATCAGAACCAGGCATTAACGAGGACCTGGCATTCCCTGAGTAACCAGAAACTCCATTGGGATTGGGTGAGGGACTTCTACTGAAACATGAGGAAAAACATTTCAATTATTTATTGCGCCAGATGTCCAACATAGTAGCCAAAACAAGAAATATATGCTTAATTTACACTGTGACGCTCATTATGCAGAAAGAACATAACTAGATAATAATTATACATCACTTATATACACGTAACTTCTCAGATGGAAAATACTCTATTATCGTAACAGGTCAGTCAGAAACGTGCCCTGAGCTGCAGCTTAGGCCATTAGCCCACATTTTCCTTTCTTGCTCACTGAGAAAACCAATTCAGTTTTTCTGAGCTACTGTTCTCTACAAATTATGTAACAAAGTATACAAGCTTTCCAAAGAACAGCCTCTTATTATCTTTCCAAATCAGTATTTTTTTTCCATTTCAAGAGATAATGGATGTGTTTAAGGAAGATGTGACGCTTCTTTCAGTAAAACTTTTAACCTATTATCACGTTAAGTTGTACCTGCAGCCGTAAAGAAAACTAAAATATACTACAGATGATTTCATCTTAGTAATAATGTTACTGTAAAAGTGTACTATATATGCAAAACAAAATGAATACAAATATTTTTAGGAAATCCTTCAGTACCCGGCAGAATTCAAGTTCAGGACAGAGCTGTGGGTGTTTCTGACATCAGCGTCTGCAGAAGCTGAAGGAATTTCTTGTATAGCATTCACCAAGTCACAGTTTTCCATATCTTATGTCCAAGTATGATGTTATCCTGCAAATATACAGAAATATCACTCCTCTAATTCAACAAGCGATTTGGAATTGCTGTTGGAAGAAACCAGACCTGATTAAAGAGACAGTTATTTCAGACAAGCCACCCCGAAAACACTAGCACTCCAAAACCAACCTATTTTTCTTGTCTGTGCTATGCTTGCAAACAGTTATTTAGCCAGCCTCGTACTTCCTGGGGCGCCTACACATCAAAACGAAATTCCAGGCTGCCCATGACCATTTGTCTGGCCTAAAATGTGTGTTTGAAAACCAAAACATTCCAGGCAGAGCAGTGGTTCTTTATCTGGGGCTCCACAGGCTGTTCTTATGACTTCCATGAAACACAACTAGTAAAAAAGGGGCACTGGTGATATATTTAAATTCGCTGGGTCTTTTTAATTATGCTTTTGTTTTGGCTTTGAGAAATACTGAACTAGATTGCTGCCAACCAATTCTTCCAATATAGTTACTTGCTTGTATGATATTTGTCTGTGTTTTTCCCAAAAGCAGTAAAATTGTTTCAGGACAGCTTCCTCATTACATAACACTAAAATTCAGTCAAACTGAAATCCCACAGTAGTCAAAAAACAGGAGCTGGTTAATTACAAAGAGCATAAATAAATAAATAAATATGCAAGAATTGCACTAAGTTCTTTAAGCCGTCAAAACACCAGCTTACAAAAAAATGCTGTAGGAAACTAAAATATGCTTGCAGTTTCCAAACTTTCATTAAAGTAAACAGCAAAATATATCGATTAATCAAGTTTTCTGTACTGCTTATTTCAGCATCTTCTATGGCCTAGTTAATTTATCCTACCTTAATACTGAAGAAAACCATATGATCATTTACAGGGCGGAGAACAAAGAGACATGAGGCACCATTATTCTAGTGATCTGTGATAAGGATGAGGATAAATCTCTGCTACCTTACAGCAAGCCAACAGCTTTGCTGCTCCACCTTCCCTCTTACAGGGCTTACAAGGACAGGCCACTGATTCACACTTTCATTATTCGCAATTACACAGCTCTTTCATATATATTTTGCACAGTTTTGGAAGAATAAAAACTGATTTCTACTGGAAGCAAACTAATATGCAAAGCCTTATTTTACTACTGAAATGAAATAAGCTCCCGTAAAAGGGAAAATGTTTTCCAGAGAGTAGGTCAAGCCGTAGACTTTGAGTAGGACTAAAAAGACAAGAACTGGAAGGCATTTAGTGCAGATAAACATCAGTTTGACAGACGTTTTGGGGCTAAATTGAAAGAAAAAAGCGTTTTTTTTCCTTTTCTAGCGGTCTGTGGTATGGAAAAATGTAATGCTGTGATGCCCCTAACCTGGCAGAATAGCAGAAGCATCAAGTGCCTTGGAGGCGGCTGGGGGTAACTGGTGGGGGTAACTGATGTCACCCCCAATGCCCAGGGTGAAATCCCAGGCCCATTTCAGCAGCAGAGCCGCGGGTGGGACTTAGCTGTGACACACACTCGTTTCATAACCTCATTAGAAGCCTGTTTGCAGCAAAAAGGATCTATTAAGGGAGCTGCAGCAGCCCCGGGGAAGAGCTACACTGTCATGTGCCATCTCCACGGCACAGCACCGGCTTTTGTAACTCTGCGTCCTTACAGCAAGGGGCGAGTTCAACCCGAGCCGCGGGGAGCTGCACTCCTGCACACCCGTGATGCTCTTAAACACCAGCCCCGGGGCAGCGAGCTCCCCTGGGGGCTCCTCTGCACCCCTCGCGCCCTGGCAGGGACACGGGGCCCTCAGGCCCCCCAACACCACAGGGCTGTCCCCTCTCGCTGGAGCCCCCCAAGTTCTCCCCTGCTTGGGTCTCCCCCGCCACCTCCTCTCCACCAAGGGCCCTTCTCCCATATCCTCCCCCCACACCCAGCTCCGTCGCCCCATAATCGGCCCCCTCCCCAGTTCTGCCCCCTTTGAGGGTCCCTCTCCCCATAACTGCCCCCTCCTCAGCTTCCCCCCTA
>VWPW01019430.1:91799-109377 GCA_013389825.1 Crypturellus undulatus | reverse complement strand
AACAAGCGCGGCGCCCGCCTCCCGCCCCGCGATTGGCGGCCGCGCTGCGAGCGTGCTGCGCGAGAGGGCACCCGAGCCCGGGCGCCGCTCGCTGATTGGCCGCCTTGGCCGCGCGCCTGGCCGCGCCTTTCGCTCTCATTGGCTCCGCGGAGGGGTACGCGCATCGCCGCGACGGGATTGGCTGCTGCGGCTACGCGCCGGACCGGCTTCCCCGAGCCTGATTGGGGGCGCCGGCGACGCGTGCGTAAACCCGCCCCTGAGGCAGCGATTGGCTTCTCGGGGACCAATGAGCGGAACCCGCCGCGGGGTGGCAGCCCCTTCATTGGCCGCGCATGCTCCGCAGCGCGGGTGGGTGGGGTAGCCGCGCATGCGCAGAGGGGCGGTGAAGCCCGCGCCGCCCTTGCCCGGAGCCGCCTGAGGTAAGAGGCGGCGCGGGGGGCGCTCGGGCCGCCGCGGTGTCTCCGGTGCCCCCGTCCCGCCGCGTTACCGCATTGGTGCCACCGGGCCCGGCGTCGGGCGCTGCAGCCGCCTCCTCCACCGCGTCCTGCTCCCTCTACCACCGTTTGTTTGTTTATTTATTTGTTTGTTTATTTATTTATTTTAAACATTTTCGTCCTCTTCTATTGCCACCAAGCGGCTGTCGTGGCTTTAAATAAAAGCTTTCCTAAAATCACGTTGATTTCATCACTTAGAATTAACCGGTATGGCAATTTATAGCCGTGTGCACCCCTTGCTCGCTTAAGTATTTTCTTCTGAAATACACAAAATACTTCCCAGAAGCATCCATTGTGTTAATTGTTTACCTGATTTATTTACCCTGGTTTATTTAAAAAGTGCCATTTCACAGCCCTAGAACCTGGCATTGCTTTTTTATCCATGAAGGGCTAAAGCAGGATGCATGTTGCCTTGCTCAGGATACCATTAAAAACTTGGCCTTAAAAAAAAAAAAGTCACCCTGTGAAGCAGCAGTTGGAAAATTTGGGGGCTGCTTTTTTTACTGCAATAAAGTTACAGGAGCAGAGAAGGATGGTTAAAATTTGGGGTAGGATCAACATCAGAAATGAAATCCCATTTGGACTGGTTAGGATTTGAAGGCAAAGGTCTATGAGACCAGTTCTAATACCTTTGAGAATAATCTGGATATTGAAGTATCACACCAGGTTCAGCTAACAGAGATCATCTTAAAACAGGGAATTTGACGACATATTCTATTCCTCTGTTTCAGCTCTCCAGAGGAAGCTGTATCCTCACTTCTGTATGAATGCTCCAAGTTTATTTCATTTTACATTCTTACTGAAAGAAGCAAGTGCAGCATTTTGGAGGCCATGGATGCTGCGGAAGCAGCAATTTTCCCTGACCAGACTGCCCTTCTTCCAGGCAGCAGGAAAGAAGAACTCTTCCAATCTCCTTGCACTAAATGAGGCAGAACTAAAAGAACAGTTTGTACGAGGTGATGGCCCAGGAGGTCAGGCCACTAATAAGACAAACAACTGTGTTGTCTTGAAGCATATTCCAACTGGGATTGTCATTAAGGTAATTTTATTTTATTTCATTAAGATGTAAAGTACATTGTCTGCCAAATCACTTTTTAAAGTTAAGAATATTCTCAGTGCCAGAGTGAGGGAGGGTGTAGTTTATTGATATGCACTATAAAGAACCTCAGGAAGGAACAGGGTTGGTTAATATTACTTTAATAAATTTGGGGCTAAGCAGATCTTGGAGTTAGGCTTTGGCAAATGCTACTGTTCTGTAGTTTTCTTTTTATCTTCTTACTCTCTCAGTGGTAAGAGGTCTTAAAAGGTCTTCACTTAACAAGGTGATCATAATCATTTTTCATATTCTTCTTCAATATAACTCTTCCCTGCACTAAAACTTACTTTTGAAACTAATCTTTACTTCCTTATTGTAAGAAGGGGAAGACATAGTTAAGCTCAGAAGCAACTTTCTGAGCTAACGGAGAAACAATTGTGTTTGCTGACAGAATTAAAGATTAATGTGAAAGCCAGCCTGCCAAATTGCAGTAACAATTGATTATTAGGCAGCCTGTCCAGAATACATCGTTTCTAATTAGGATCTGATCTTATAGTCCTTGTTCAGGTGAAATATATAGAGTAAATGGGAAAACAGAAGAATAAATGGGTTCAAGTCACAATACAAATGTTCTACTGTGTTTTTTCCCCAGTGTCATCAAACAAGGTCAGTGGAGCAGAATCGAAAGATAGCCAGAGAAATCCTGCAGGAAAAGGTTGACCTCTTCTATAAAGGTGAAAATAGTGATGTTTTTAAAGAGAAGAAAGCAGCAGAGAGGAAAAAGCAAGAGAAGAAAAGAAGAGCAAAGGAAAACCTAGAAAGAAAAAGGCATTTTAAAGAGATGCAACAACTAGAGGAGAAATAAACATTTGAAATAGTGACTTGACCTAAATGGGTAAGGAAAACAATACATGACTATATCAAAATGTAGTTTCCTAACTGTCAAATGTGTTAGGGCTTCATAAACGCAACTAAAAGTATTGAGTAGTGACCTGCTATTACTGTAAAATGGAAGTATTAAAAGCAGTTATGTATTTCTTCTTCTGCCTGCCATCATCTCATTGCTCATGCTCAGCAATCAGTTATTCTGTCAAGTTCAAATCCAATCATTTTGAAAAGGGATGATCAACTTTCCAATGCTGTTAATAGAGACAAAAAGAAAACCCAAGCCCTTAGGAGTTCAGATACACAGGAACACCACCAAAAAGTTACAGCTTTCCACCTTTACTCGACCACTGCCTCCACTGACGCCAGAATTCTGCATAAACAGTGATGTGGTTGAGATGAGACACAAGAAGGTTGCTTTGTGATACTAGAGGTGGTGTAACCAGCTCCAATCACTGGCTGCCCCCTTCAGATCTCTCAGCTGAACTGCCGGTTTGTTCCACTCCAGCTCTGAAAGCTCCTGCTTAAACTTCAGTCAGAATTGCCTAGAACAGTTAAGAACATGGAGGAAGGGAGAGTGTTCTCCTACAAGGGACAGTTGTCAGGTATTTTCTTCCAGCTTAAATGTAGAGTTAGATCATTACAGATCAAAAAAATCTAGAAAAACACATTGAAATATGCCTGACAATGCAACAGAATCCTATTCATTCAAGCTATGATGGAAATAATTTTTTTTCTTAATGGTTTATTAGATTCAAGTATCAGTACTTCCATATGTATCAGGTATCCTAGGTTATCAGACACTTTTATTGCTGTTAGTTTTGAGCCGGTATACCTTTCTATTCTAATATTACTAAGAAGTCCAGTGGCCAAATGGGAAATTTGTCTTTAATTTCTAGACAGGAACATCACAGGCTACAGCTAAATTTTGACCTTCAGCAATGAAGGGGAGAACCTTCACAACCGGAGCTGTAGTGTGTATTTGAAAAGCAGTGGAGACTACCTAGCAGCTGTACCTCCTTCCTGCAGGGATGACTGCATCAGGACTGTGCCATGGATGGAAAGTCTCCAGCACTCTGCAGTCCCATCCTCTGGGCTCTTCTTGAACTTGAGCCTCCTGCGTGAAGGTTAAACCTTTATCTATTGAGAGTTCTCTTGCACACACAGTATGAATTTGATTAAAGTGACTGTACATAGTTTTAATACAAACTGTTAATGAAAATAAGCTTTATTACATCAAGTAATAAATACATACAAAGATGCAAATAACAGTTTTAGTAATTTATCCAGAATTTTCTTTTTTTTTGGCAAACTTAAAACTGAAATCTCCAGCCATAATGTAGAAATTAGCTTTCTGGGACCTTGTTATTATTCAATAGGTTTCCTTATTTTCCATGTAACTCATGCACTTTAAATGGACTTCAAAGCACTAACAGTCATGCAAATGTTTATGCAAAACAAACAAAAAAAGGAGAAGAGGAAGGGAAGGTTATTGCTAAGCAGGATCTATGCTGCATGATAAATTGTGACATAGCAGACTACTAGGTACCGCATGCTATTCTGCATTTATTAAAAAAAATCCTTAGAGTTTATGTCAAAGATTGACAGTTGGGGTTAAGTGAATACAGTCAAAAGTAAAACAGAATGAGACTGTGGCTGGATAGGAAGCAAACTGAAATAAAGCCTGGAAGAGAGAGCATTCCTCTGCATGCAATTCAGTTTTCACGTTTTAGAAATATTTTGGGGAGTTTTAACGTCTTTACAAAATGCAAACCCTCAGTAAGTTGAAAAACCCTTGTTTTTTCATTCTTAACTATACACATTTGTAAGGGCAAAAGAAGGTAACATTCAAAATAAAGGAATTCATCTGAATGTTTCAAGAGTCAAAGGAATAAGTATTACTTTTTCTTCATTAAGAGATCTTGGAAATCTTGCAAGTGAATTAGTGGGCTAGGATCTTGCATTTCGTTCAGTCTCAGCCAAGCATTCCCGAACTAGTCCTCTAGCATGAATAATGCCTGCAAAAGAATTGGACATTTTGTCAGTCATCTCTTTCAGGTGACTCCTGCAGTGACAATCCACAGAAAGGTTTGTTTATTTCTGTTTGGAGTTACCAAAGCTACCCCAGTATACTTCAGGAAAAAGGAGACTTTCTCCCTCCTCTGTATCCTTTCCAAACATTAGCCCAAGCTAGAAGTTTGCTTTTCCAGACTGTCATTATAAATTGAAAAGGGACTAAAGCAGGAATCAGAGCATTATAAATTTTGTATATCTGCAGTGACAGGTACACCTTAATTAGGAGTGCAGGCCTATTTAAAAGCAGGGGGGTTAACTAGAGAGGAAAAAAAAAATCATCTTGCCTGCCTGTCAGTTACTGTGCTACAGTGAGGTGAGAGAAGACGGGAAGTAATTTGGGGAGTCATTTTAGCAAGCTCTAAAAGCCTAAATTAATACCTTGGAGAAATTCTCCTCTGAGAGGATGCATCAAAATCTGAGTTTTTTGTAATACTGCTCCAGCCCAGGTTCTGCCTTTTCTAAGAACAAGAGGAAGTTTTTAGTGGTGCGTCACCACTAAACCAAGTCACCTCCCAACACTGGATCAGCTCCCAGCGTCACTGATCACCACTTTACATGCTGCCATGTCTGCTCTTATTTGACAAATGTAAGCTGGAATTTTCCACTAAGAGTCCTGTTGCAGAGTTCCAACAATCTGTACCTTGATTCTTAATCTTGGGATGGAAACTCTATTCATATTCTCAGAGCTACTAGAAGAACAAGCGCTTAAGTAAAATCTTAAAATATAGGACATTCTGGGCAGGTTTTCCGCTGACAAACAAGGCTATAATCTATTGTCAGGACCCGATAGAAACTTTTGTGATTTCTCTGGTCCATCACGCTCCTTAACAAGGTGGGGAAATCACAGTAAGGCAAGAGAGTAACGTTAATCTCTAAACAGAGACAATGGATTCTGTCTCTCAAATGCTGCCTGCCCAAATCTCAGGAACAGCCTTTACACCCAAGGAACAGTGCCCTGGGATGTGTGTCCAAGGCTTTGCAGAGGTTAAACTGACACGTAGCAGGCAAAGCCTGCAGCGACGGGATGCAGAGCTGCATACTCGAAGCAGCACATTAGACCTGGATACGGTGGCAGGACGCCCAGTTTATGCAGCAGAGCTACTGTGAATTATGTAGAACACTGGGAATTTGGCCAGTTTTAGAGGTCAGTAGCCTCTGTCCTGAGGAGCAGGTGGAGCTGGGGACAGAGACTTTATTCAGGAGGAACCTCCACACGGCCACAAAGGCTGCAGACATGTGGGTACCCTCATTCAGTCTTTCACTCGCACCTGCATAAGCTCTTTCAGCCATAAGGCTCCCAAAATGGATAGAAGGATATGTCTGTGACCAAAAGATGGCAGCAAAAGGTATTTATTTTTGATTTGCTTGCAACACTGGCATACCAGTCACAGTATTGAATCTTAAAGCTACGTTAGCAAACAACCTCAGTACTGCAGGAAATAGCAAGACAACTTTCCCCCACCTAACTGACCTGTTCAGAGAGAATGTCTGCCTCTCTCCCAGTGTCTCTCAAGTTGTCCCCATTAGCCTATTGCCATTCATGATCTATTAATACTGACTCAGGCAATGCAATAAAGAGAGACTCCAGTAACATTGATTTTAGCTGGGCCAGATTCCACTTACCACTCATCAGCAGACTTTATTGCATCCTTTTCCCAGAACAGCTACTAGTCATTTTATTGCATGTCATGGCAGATATATTACTCTCCCATAATGGCTGAGCCTTAAACACAACTCTGAAGTCTTGGGTAAATGTAAAGGGGGTTTGCCAGGCGGTGAAGTTAGTCTGTTACAGTCAGATTCCTGTTCAAGACTGAATGCACGAGCCAAACATGGGACAAGGACCAAGCAAAGGGAGGAAAAGGTAACTATGTCACGCCAGCTGAGGACAGGACAGCCAGCACAACTGTTGGCGGTGGCCTTTCATGGTCACTTCTGGAACTAGAGCGGTGGAATGTCCCACTGCTCCTTCAGAAATAACCCTCACATGTCCCCTGCGGAGGACAATGTCAGACTGATGTCAGTGGTAGGGCATGCAGGGGTTTCTTTTACACTGCAAGGAAAGGGCAATTACGTGACCCTTCTTAGCCAACTAAGCAAAGCTGAAAAGCTGCCTCAGCTCAGCCCAGGACACCGTTAGACCTTGACAAGGGGACTCCTAAGGATGTGCACTTGACAACAGGTAATAGAGCCTAAGGAGCCAGATGCTCCAGAGAGGAGGAATGTCTCTGCTCCAAGTCTCCGTCTCTGTGCAGCTTTCACTAACTATATCTCTCCTTTTTACTCCAGCTCTTCTCGCCACTGGCCTCTGTGATTTAGTACAACATAGAATTTCTTTAAGCAAAATACACTTCAGTAGAGACTCCTGGGTCAAGTAGACGGGTGATGTTTACGAGGGGAAGTAAACAATGCTTGACTGGATATTTTAGAGTCTAAGCAGAAAAGAGAATCGAAGGGGTGAGTCAGTCTCCAGGACTCTGACAGAATGTGTCCAACCAGCACTTTAAGGGATCCAAATAAGGTTTGAATTAACCGAAACTCTCTTTGTTCACATGAAATACATTCATTCACTGGTTTATCTATCAACACTGAGTGGATACAGTATTCCAAAGATGCAGTTGCTTGTTAATATGCCTAGCTTAATAGACAGCTCAAAACAGCTGTTGCCTTTCAAAGGTGGCAGTTGTCATGGAACTGTATTTAAGCAGTTTATGCAAAAAAAAAGTGCAGACACTTTTTAAAAAACTATTTTAAACATTACCTCGTTTTAGCCTCTCCATCGCACTTTTACTCCCAGCATATGTGGGTCTAATCTCTTTTCCTAATTCTTCTATGATAGCTAGAAGTTCTGCATATTTGCTCTGTGGTACTTGACTGCTGCTGGTGCCCTGTAGTAGGAAGTAGAATCATTTCAATTAAATACTGCTAAGAACAACAAAAAAAGAATTAAAACAAACAGCAATCTGAAATTCATGAAATACCAGAAACTGCCCTGGAAGACACTTTATTAAAAAATGAATTTTCAATTCTGTTATATAAACATCATCTTCTTTTTGCATTTTCTCCTCCCATTGAACACAATACTATGCACCCTTGGAAAATAGGGATTAACTGGCAGGATGTGGCTGCAGGACTGAGACTTAAGTGAAACAGAAGTTAAATCAGTCCTGCAAGAACAGCAATGTGAGAACAGCTTATTTATCTCTCCTCCTGCTTTTATCAATGTGCAGTGGGCACAAACTGAAACACAGGAAGTTCCATCTGAACATAAGGAAAAAGTTTTTACTGTGCGGGTAACTGAGCACTGGAACGTGTTGTCCAGAGAGGCTGTGGAATCTCCATCCTTGGAAATACTCAAAAGCCGCCCAGACACAGTCCTGGGCAATGTGCTCTAGGTGACCCTGCTTGAGCAGGGGGCGGGTTGGACAAGATGATTTCCAAAGGTCCCTTCCAACCTCAACTGTTCTGTGATTCTGTAATTTTTGGATGCATATTTTGTGGAGGAGTTAGGCGGAGAGAGTGAGAAACAGATACAAGAAAGCTACCCATATGACATGGGAATCCTGTTAAAATGTTTAAAATGTTTCACAGAAAGTTTACCAGTTGAATTCCTGAAAGCAGTCCATAGGAATCTCTGTAACACCTTTCATGAGGCTGTACATTTAAAGTATACATTTACCCTAGGAAAACAGTTAAAAATGTAGGGATATTGCTTTTAAATCAAATAATTTAAAATATGACACAACTCTTATTAACAAAACGTAACTGAAGACATGGTTCACTATCAGTCAGAAGGGAAGGGACTAACAGTTAATTAGTAACTAATCTCACTCAGCACTCTGCTTAGTCTAATTTGATCCCAAGACATGTGCGATGAATCAGTCTGCCATTTGGGTTTGATTTCAAAGCTAGGTGGGAGGGGGGAGACCTCGGATTACAGGCCACCATTCACAGCACTATGAAAACCAGTGACCCGATTAAAGAAAAACAACTAGCGAGCCCGACTGTACCTGCATCCCTTGCGTATAGCCTAGGGAAGGGGGTCCATAGTCATTTAGAAGCTGTCTGTACTGTGCAGATGTTGCCATACTTGTGGAGGGGGAATGGACACTCCCAGCTGTAGAAAGAAAAGGGAAAAAAAATCTGTTATTATCTAGAGATGAATCAGCTGTTACTCCGGGACACGTGCTACAGAGCTCTTCTCTTTTCTAAAGCCATAACCTCTCACCTCTTTAGAGCAACCTAGCAGCATTTCAGAGTCACACTGTTTGCTAGGAGGAGAACAGTTAAATTAACACTTCTCTCACATTTGCTGTACATTTGAAAATAGCACAGCCTGCAACATTATCAGTGCAAATTGTTTGCCTAAAAGTGAAACAGAGTAACATGACAGGTTGTTCTGCCTAGACAAACTGTAAATATTAAGGAGCCCTATTTTTGCATATATACATTCCACATAGATGAGTCTAATGTGCTGTGCTATTTTTACCTTTTCAGTGCAAGTTATCTGAAAGCAATTTTGCAACTTAAAGTGTCATCACACGGTCAATGCAAGTTACCCTCAACACTATTCCCAGCTGATACCAAAACTATTCATAGGGGACAGTCAGATGAGGTATATCAGATCTGCTGCTCATTGTGAAACTTCAGAGTTGAAGAATTGCTACCATTTATTCCTCTTTGTGTGATGTCAACATTTTTATCCAGACAGACTGCACTGCACAATTAAGCTAAAAGAAAAACAGCATCACTTTTCGTTAAGGTTACATGTTCTAACATTGTAAAAGTTCATACTTGCATTATATTCAGATCAATAGGGTTTCAAGTCAACTAAAAGTTGTACAAGCAAACTCTAATGTGATCTCCTAAAAAACGGCTCAGAAATTGAGGATTCAAAAAACTTTCCCCTCCCCACAAACACACAGTTTTTCAACATAGAAAACTGAGGCTGGGAAACTTCAAAACAGCCTTTTGGTTTTTTTCGGAGAGGGCCTGATTATGCTGCCCACTTTTCAACAGTGTTGCAAGACCTGCTGGTTATGGATTGCACACTCAGGGCTAGGGGATCATTACACCACTCGACTCAGCAGCCCTGCTCCCCTCTTGCAGCTGCAGTGCCCCTGCATCCACTGCTGCTGCTGCCTTTGCCTGCAGGCAGCAGACACAGCCTGACTGCTGCTTCCCTTACACTTGGTAAGGGAAACCAACTTTGCTGAAATTCCCCACTGTCTTCCCACACACAAAACAGATTTTACCAGACTTCGAATTTAAGTTAAACTGATGCTAAAAGTCACCAGCACTCAGAACTCTGTAAATCATTGTTTTGTTTTAAAGTTGCATGTGATTTCATTCAGATTTTCCATCACGACAAAAAGAGAGAAACAAAAAACCAGCAGTTACAGCATAAAAGCACTGCTAAACACAGCAGGACAGCGACTCCCCAGGCTCCTCAGTTGGGAAATTTCTTTCCACTTTAGGATTAATCACAGGGTCTATCATCATGGTGTCATCTTCACTGCAAAAGACAGCGTGTTTTTAATTCTAGCTAGTTCACTGGTGAAAACTCAGTGATGGTTACATGGGATGATCAGCAAGCCACCTAAAAAAGCAAAGTTTCTCCTTCATCTTTAATTAACCTGCTACATTTTACGCTACTACAAGATGCAATTCCATTACTCAGGTTTCACACGGAGTTAATTACCACACTTTGCTAAAGCACAGTAAAATAAAACAAAACAAAACAAAAAAGCACCGAAAACACCCATAGAGCACAGTTTACATGCTGTAAAGGAACAACAGAGTTGTCACCTATATTTTCAATTAGTTCATTACATTATGAACATTCAATTAGTTCATTATCAGCTCTAAATATGTGAACAACAACAAGATTGCTGTATGTACAGCTCAATCAATATTTCCGGTCTAGACGATTGAATTTCAACAGTTATCAAACATGACACAACGGCAAACTGCATCTTCCTCCAAGGAATTCAAAATGCTTTAAAAACACTAATGAGTCCCTTGCATTGCAAGGTAGGAAGGTTTAATTACCTCAGTTAAACAAAAAAAGACTTGAGCAACTTTTCTTCATGTATATTAAAACAAAAGACCCGTCCTGTAAAGACTTGTTCCTAAACAGTTACTGCAGGCAGTACCCACACATACATATAAGACCTGGGAGCTCCCAACTGTTTCAGAATCAAGGCAAGGACTGGGACAGGAATCCTGCTCTACTTACAGACAAACCTGAGCTGCAGCCCACGCTAAACAGGAAAAAAAAATATCAATCGCCACCACTCTATCAGTTAACGATAATACAGAACAGATACTCTATCGATTGCTGCAGATTATGTTGATTTAAACAACGACACATTCTTGTAGGAAGATAAGCCAAGGAATGTCTAGATAAGAACAAAAACTTCCAGGCACGTGATGTGTGGCAAGACAAAGCAGCGAAGCCAGGGGCTGCCCAGGAAAGTTTCCCAGACGGGAGAGCTAGTACCACTGCAGCGGACACGAGTCGGTCTCAGCATGGGAGCAGGATCCCAGCAGCGACGGAATTAACACCGAATTACACAAACAAACAAGAAGAACTTTCCGCAGACAACTATCCAGGAGGGCCGGCCGCTGCAGTTTTTGCTCTGACGCTGATTTAAATTAGCAATGAGATCAATAGCCTTGTCGCTTCAGCGGCCAGGGGTGCTGCATTGTCTACTTTACCCACAATATATGCAGAGCTGTGATGCAGACACTAGAGGCCATTGCTGAGTACGGAATGCCCTGCCAAATGACAGATCGTGGTAACCATGGTGAGTTTACCCGTTTCTTTGCAGTCTGCATCAAAAATGTAATAAGACATAATGCCATGCGCCGACCACTTTATCAGCAGCAGCAGGCCCGGAGAACAAAGAAAAGGATTTGACTTGGCCGTGGTACCAGCCTCCGCACAGCCGGGTCAGAAGTTGCGCCAGTCAAACTCAGCTGGAGGGAGGGAAAAAAAAAGAGAAATCCTTGATTTCTTTACCTCAATTTAAGATGATGCAATCACGAAAATGAAATTAATCGCAGGGATATTAGTATCTCACGGGGTAATGGATCTTGAGCTTTTTTGACCTGTCACTTGGTGCATTTATCTCCAGGAGAGTCCATGGGTCTTGGATGACTACTACTCAATTAACCCAAAATTACATCTGCATGTCTGAGCATCCTGTATATTTTGGATGTTAAAAAAAGGAGAGAGAGGGGAGGTGGGGAAAAAAAAAAAAAAAAAAAAAAAAGAACACCAGCTGCTACTATTATAGTTACTAAGAAAAATTAGGCCACCAAGTCTCACAGTCGAGACCCAGTCAGAAAATCAGTTTGATGACAAGGTATTCAGTAGAAAGAAAAAAAAGGCAGGAGAGAGATCTGAACGGAGGCTTGCTTCATCGTGCTAAAATAACAATGGAGACAAGACAGTTAAGAATCAACAGAACCGAAAAAGGAGTGTGTTTGGTAGTTAACTTCAGTGAGACTCTGTATTACATCCTAAATTGTCTTAGTGCTTGCTGTTATTTAAAACCTGAATTAATACACACACTTTCCTCCCTCCACTTTCCCAATTAAATGTATACAAAGCCTTTTATTAACCATTTATTCCTGTGCCAACAATGTCGTTATTTCTGTATTCAAGCAGACTCTCAAAAGCATTTTTCCCCACAGAAATGAAGTGATTTTTAAATAATATTATGCTTTGTTAATCATGGAGATCTAGCAATGCAACAAAAAGAAATAAGATTTTTGCATCAAAACCTCCTCCTTCCAGTGGTCTCTCTGAGCCCCAATTAAGACCCTGGCAGACAAAGGAACTAAAAATCCAGCTTTATATCCCTAAACTCCCACTGACCACAAATCTTCCCATTAATTTCTGATAGGAGCTGAATGGATCAGTACAAACCTCCTCTACCGTCTCGAAGCCCGAGCAGCGATACCAATTTGCTGGTCTGAGTTTTAATTCCTAAATCTGTTGCCGTTGCCTGCTGGAAAAAAAAATAAAATGAAAAGGCAGCTCACTAGAGCCCTGAGCACCCCACAAGCAAGCAGGGGGAGCAGGAGCACTGTGGGATTCCTACTGGATTCACTTCGGGTGGATGTCATGAGATCCATGCAGCTCAATTTTCACCCCATTCTACTCTCATAAGCAGTAAAATTATATCAGTAATAGTTACTAAGCTCACTGAGTTATATATGCAGAAGTGACTTAGGTGAGTAAAGATACAACCTCACTGGATATGTGTTTCTCTATTATCCTGTACTTGGTAAGATGCTGTAAAACTTGGGCATGTAAATTCCTGCCATTTTATGAACCCTTTGTATACATGAACGTGACCTTACATAAGGCGAGGTCCCTGCAGCCAGGATTTTCTCCAAGGTACACGGCATAGTCCATGGAATCCTACTGCTTCTACTTGCATTTTGCACTCACTTCCAGCTGAAGCTGCTTGCAACGGGAAAGCCGTTCCCATTTTGCTGGGTAGCACTCATCAGCTCTTTATATAAAGGAGGTTGCTGCCTCTGCCACCCAACTTGAACACATTCCTCAGCTGCTTCAGACAATTGCCATTTGATTCCTGGGAGGGTCCAGGAGTAGGAGACAACCAGGCTGGAATATTTTAAGTGGGAGAATGTAATTTCTTCTATCCTAAACTGGGCAACTTTGTAATGAGATGCATGAGAAACATTCACATGAGCTGCTCTGCCAGCTACGTTATGGGGCAAATATCCCCCAGCAAAGGAGGAGGTAACAAACATCTAAGACTGGCACGGCCATTTGTGGTATTTGAACACAGCCTGAATCATAGGTGTACTACTCTGGCTTACTAGGAGAATACTTGATTCCTTGGTCCTCTACACACCTTGGCTTAATTTCAGCAAGAACTCCCTGCAATCCATGGGACACTCCATGCATGTCCACACAAGCTGATCCTCCACACTGCTCAAGAGCTGCCAGCCCAGAGCCCAGACACCGGCAGCCCCAGTTCTCCCCAGCCCTCCCATAAACTCCCATTTAAAATAATACACCCAGTTCTCGTTTTGCACAAAACGTTCCTTTTAGCACTGGCTGTGAAAGTTAAACTTTCACCCAACTTTGTTTCCCCCTCCTCAAACAGCCCTTATGGTAGAAACAGACCTTTCTTTGAATAAAACTATTTCCTTTCCAAAAGGGAAAAAAAGAAAAAAGAAGAAAAGGAAAAAGAAAACCTAGTGCGTGCACACACAAATACTTTCTCAAGAACTAGGGCATTCTTTATCATAACAGCCAGGGGCCTTGCTCTTTTGATCTGCAGTACTCTGGACCTTTCCTCTAGTACTGTTCTTCCACTTAAACCTTCCAGGTGGATAACAGTCATGTTTTATGTCTCCTTTTCCCCCTCCTCCACCTTTTTATTAATCAGGAAAAAAAAAAAAAAAAAGACAGTTACTGGATTCCTCATCGTTCTTTTTTTCCTACTTACAACGCAAGCTATTGCTCTATTATAACATACTTGGTACAACTGGAATGCATAAAAAAATCACAGTATTTGGCATGTGAAGAAGATGAGAAGAAGAACCCACAAAGTAAAATTTCGGTTTACACTGACTGGAAAAGGGGGGAAGCGTGANAAAAAAAAAAAAAAAAAGACAGTTACTGGATTCCTCATCGTTCTTTTTTTCCTACTTACAACACAAGCTATTGCTCTATTATAACATACTTGGTACAACTGGAATGCATAAAAAAATCACAGTATTTGGCATGAGAAGAAGATGAGAAGAACCCGCAAAGTAAAATTTCGTTTTACACTGACTGGAAAAGGGGGGAAGCGTGAGCTGTACTGCCTGGAGTCATCCAGCAAATGCACAAAAACACCTTGCTCTCCGCATTGCATTGAACCCATATTCTCAACACTACTCCCACTCCAAAAAACAACCCCTCGGTTAAGGACAATACCAAAAATGCTCTCTCGGGAGAGGGCAGCGAGGAAGCCATTTGCACATGCAAGCCTGCACTGCTGTGTTGGTAAGAGTCAGCAGCATCCTCGTGTGCCGACTACCGTCTCCCAGGACCAAAGGGAAACTGGTCTCTCCGGTTACAAGCTACAAACCCAGTTAGCAAAACTCTCTCCAGTTTACCTCTCAGCAAGGACTTGCTCTTTTCACCGAGAAAATCCCAGTCTCTGCAATATGTGGCAGGTGCACTGACAGTCCTACTGGTCCCCAGCTGTTGTACAGATCACCACTTGTTAATGCGGAGCCAAGATGCAGCTCCTTCCTTGTCACGGTCTGCTGAAATTTGTTTCTCCAGATCCTATATACAAAAGACTAAAAACTTTACTACAGGAACAGTGTTTTGTCTTCAAAGCTGACATTTCTGTGGGAATCACAATAAAACCAAAGTAAAAACTCCCAAGCTGTTTCCACTGCTGTCCACACATCACAGCTATTAGTCCCAGATCCTGGGTGTGCCCTGAACAAAGTAGGAATAGTGGTGAACATCCACAACGGAGCCAGAATATGCCTAAAAAGTGGGGGAAAAGACAAATTACAGTCTCCTTAGGGAGATCATGGACAAAGCACTGCAAGGCTGCGGTCCCTGTGCTGAGAATCCCCACTGACCTGGGCACAGGCGCAGGACCAGCCGCTGCTGGGACAACGCGTTCCCCTTCCTTCAGACCGGCACGAGGCAGAGGAGCAGCACCGGCTGCCTCAGCCTCCTGAGTCACTTGTGGAATTGCTGCATTTTCCTCTCCCAGAGTCATCCTCAGATCTGCTGACAGCCCCACAGCGGCTATTACTTACTTCCTCCCCTCCAGGCATCTCCCCCTTTCCCAGGAGTTTGGCCCAGGTCTTTCAAGAGCCGCTCTCTCATGGCAGCGTGTCTGGAGCACCGTCACCCACCAACCCCAACGGATTCATCCCTCTGAGCCACTCACTGAGGGCAGATGAAACGTGACTTTGCAGAGCTGCCACTCTCAGCCTGAACTTGCAGGGATTTCGCTCTGCAGCAAGGACGGGGTTTCCTTCAGGAGGAGCCGGGCTGCCACTGCCTTCACTGCCCAAATTCTCCTGCACCAGAAGCCCTGCAGTGCAGGGAAGCAGCACTATCTCCCAGAGGAAAATCCCTGCGGGATCCACAGCTGGCCAGAGCCCTTCTGTCAGCTGAGCCCAAAATACTCCGCATTCACACGGAGAGGCTTCTGCAGGGCTGATCTCAGGCCAAAAGGGACAGATTTCCTGTTTTCCTCTCCTCTGCAGGACGGGGGAGTGGGGGTGGGGTTCCTTCACCCCACGTTTGGAAGCAAACCTCGGATTTCTCCTTCTGGCCGGTGGCTTTTAATTTAGACACAATAGAGAAGCAACCTCCTTCAACTCAGATTTAAGCTCTGGCGAGGAGGGGGCCATTTGCAGGCGTATCACTGCGAACGCGATATGTGCAACTGCAAGGACTGCTTTGTCTAACTCCCTTGGCCTTAGGCCACGGTGCTGGCAATACCACGAGCTGGAGGAAGAGCTGGTGCGTGAGGATAATGGCAGAAGACAGGGAGGGAAGAGAGAGCCCATTTTGGATTCTGGGGAGGACGGTGTTTCATTGAGAAGAGCCCGGAGGTTTTTAGGGGGATCTGAACTCAGGAGACAGGACAACTCAGACAGTCCCAGCGCGACGGCAAACTGCTGCTAACTTGCCAATAAGGGGGAGAGAAATAAAACATTAAAAAAATAAAGAAAAAATAAAAGGGAGGAAGGAAAGGTGAAACTGCATGAAAGAATCTAAAACCTCGATCGCAGCCGGCGCGTCAGAGAGCCCGGAGACGCATCAGCAGGAGCCGCGGAGACAGAAGTTCAGCCCTGGCTGCTTTGTGAGCGGCGCCGGCGCGGGATCCCGCGGTCCTCCCGCGCGGCAGCCGCGCTCGGATCCCCCCGGATCCCCACCCCCACGCAGCACCACAAAATGCCACCTTTGTTTCCCCTGCAATTTTACGGCTGTTCCAGAGAGCGAGACGCAGGTTCTCTTGGAAGAAACATTTCCCCTACCGGGCGTTCTGTGATGGATTTTTTTTTTTTTTTTTTGTGACATTTCTGCTTTTTGTCACCATTCCCGGCGCATCCTCTGCTTCCCACCGCCCCGGGAAGCGGCGCCGGGGCCCAGGGCTCTCCCTGCACGTGCCGAGTTTCCCCCCGCGCGCAGCCCCGGCGGGCTCAGCTCCCCGCAGGATCGGAGCTCCCTGCATGTCCGAGGCGGAGGCACCTCCGCTCCGTTCCCGGCCCCTTACAGCAAAGCGCGATTGCAGCCCTCTGGGTAGCGGGAGCCGGGGTGCATCTCCCTAACCCCCTTCATCCATCCGTTTCCCAGGATTACACCCCAAACGGTGCCGTAAAACCCCCAAGGCAGATTTAACCTCTCCCTCCTGAACCAAACAGCAAAACTTTCCCTTCTCCCACCATCACTCCCGTTTCTGCCTGCAAATCGCCTGGTGCCAGCCCTGCAGGCTGGAGATGAGGGAATGGAATGATTCCTACGATCCTTTTTTTTTCCCCCAAGTCAGAACCAACTTCTCCATTTTGGTTCTGTTCTTACACTGGCCGGGGCGCACCGGGTAGCGAGATCCGCTCTGAACATCCCACAGAGAATTCCCCGCCGCGGCTTTGTTCAGACTGCTCCGCTCCGAACCCCGAGACAGGGACCCACTTCCACGGCCAGCACCTCCCCGCAAGCCAAAACGCCCGCTGGCTGTTACCTCGGCAGAGGAAATAAATTAAGAAGGGGAATTTAAATATATATAGATAATATATAATAATAAATAATAATAAAAAAAAGTTAATCCCATCAAGGAAACTTTTTGAGAGAAGATGGCACTTCTGCACCGATCCGGTGAGGAAGAAGAAATAGTAAGAGGAGGGTTGGGGAGAAATAAAAGGAAAATCGTGCCCTTCCCGATCCCAAAAAGCCGCCGGGAGAGCGGGCTGCCCCGAGGGGGCCGCGGGCCGGGCCGGACCGGGGGCCGCGGGCGCCGCTGCCCCTGAGGAGAGCGGCGGGCGGCGCGAGCGGCACTTGCGGCGTCCCGCCAGCAGC